>JAWNMO010000354.1:6777500-7364809 GCA_035043915.1 Drosophila paramelanica | reverse complement strand
TATTAGAGTGAAAATAAGTGAACTTTTTAAAGTGTAACAAGTTGTATAATTGATACTCTATACCCTACACGGGACATGCGAGTTTTTTGAGTAACTTCTTTATATGCAAATTAAGATGTTTACAGATTTTCTGAGATAGCCGTTTTTTGATTCGGCAATCGCGTCAAACGCGCCGCAATGAATCACAATTTTATTGACGAATGAGGTGTTTGGCTCTGCTGTCGGCGTTTGTGACGGCGAGTTGCCCCAACGCCCCATTACTCAAAACAGTGCAAAACATGCGTATAAATAAATAAAATATACAGAAACACAAAGAGTGGAAAAGCCGGCGCAATTATCAATAAATATGTACAAATATTGGGTGTCTGGAAAATAAGACATGAAAACTTATTTAAATTATTAGAATAAAGATTGGAATTATGTTATTTTTAGAATTTTTATACTTTTTAAACATTTTATTAGCACTTATTTGCTTTAACTATGCAATGTATATTCAATTTATTTATAGAACTTTGTTTTCTTCAGCTTTTTTATGACTCGAATCAATAAGATAGCTCAACAGATATTTTCCTTCGGCATTTTTTATGAATCTTTAAATATCTCCTAATATGCGCGTGTTTATGCATATAATTTGTGTTGTTTATTCAGTGTAACGTTTGCTTGTTTGTGTGGACTGACAACATTGGGTCAATAACTTGGCATATTGTTTAAACTTGTGCAAATTTTGGATTAACTTTCACAATAATTGCAAAAATTAACTTGGCTTGATTAAAAGGCTCGCAATTTTCACTTGTGTCTCAACTTAACAGCTTATTTTCTGTTGTTGGTATATAAATTGCCATTTTATTGTGTGTGCAGCTACCTCGCCCCTTCCTCTTCCTCCCCACTCAACACAGCCTCTGATTTGTGCTTCTGCTGCTGTCTGGAAATTCAATCACAATATTGTATGGCGTACAAATAGCAAATGTCGACGACGCCATCAATCTCTGCCCCACTCGCAGGGAACTCGCGCTGCAGCTGCCTTAACTTGGCATAAACAAGCGCCACATCAGCATGATATACAATAGGAGACTGCCCTTCCCCTGTTCCCCCTGAACCAAATGCTCTCAGCTCTTGGCAGCCATATGTCTGTCGAACGCACAAGACTCATAAGTATAATTGGACTGCAAGTGTCGAGGGGGAAGATGGGAGGCGGTAGCGGTTTTTTCATAGCTTGTTTACAATTAATTAGGATTGTTATGTTGCCATTTTGCTCAATCGTTTCTTTGTGCAATGCGCTTTTATTATAATTTCTGCTGTACGAATTCAATTCAAGAGCTTCCCCGAGTTTTAATAGCCCACATCAAAGTCAAATTACTCTTTGCAAAAGCGTTTTATTTATATTTCTCACAAATAAACATAAACATGGGCATACAACCCTTTCAGATTTTACCCTATACAAATGCGGAGGATCGAGAAGAACAAAAGCCGTTAAAAGTCGAGAAAGTGAATATCAAAATTATAGGAAAGGAAAAAGTTTTTTTTAAAAATGTAAGAAATTCATTTATCTATCATTATTGAAATTAACATATTTATATTTGTTCAGCATCCACATTAACACACATAACCTCACTTTAAATAATGTAAGCAGCATAACATATTCTTTTAACGTCAATTAATAAAATTTAACCCGACCTAAATCAATACAAAATATGCATAAACAAGACCTTCCTAAAAGAAGCTTTAAAACTTAACTTTACTTAACGTAACATAACATTGAAAAATTCAGCTTAACCAAACATAACCTAACTTCACCTAAAACCTAAACCAACGTAACTTGTCTAAGTCTAAGTCTCTAAGAAAATATTTACGTTTTTGCATAAATGCAAATACTCAATTCCCAATAGCACATTTATATGATAGAGATAAGACTTACAATTTGTGTCGCCTTTCAGTTAGCATTTTTCCAAGGAATTAAATCGTTGTTTGTTCGTTTTAAACAGCTTACATATAAATTGTGCTAATTTGATACAGCGACAACAGGTTCACGGCCAAACAGACTGGTTTAAATTTTTGTATATTTATATATTTATATGTATGAATGAGTATTTAGTTAACTGGCAGTTCAGTTGCCTTTCGTTGGGCCAAATAACCCAAGCGACATCCTCGATAAGTCATCCAACAGCTGAGTTGGCATAAAGTTTTGTTTGGCTTATTTAAGTTGACACCAAATCAGATCTATACTTGAAAT
Organism: Drosophila paramelanica; assembly: GCA_035043915.1. NCBI lineage: Eukaryota > Metazoa > Arthropoda > Insecta > Diptera > Drosophilidae > Drosophila > Drosophila paramelanica. The sequence goes on along the minus strand of JAWNMO010000354.1, from coordinate 7,362,579 downwards.
ATCTGTATTTGTATATATATGCCAAACTTTTCACGGCCCTATTAAAAGTTAACAGCAACAATTTCGATCCACTTAGTTGAGTCAGCGTTCTATTCGGATCCATCGCAGTTCGAATTTGCTTCGATTTGTCGCGCGCCAATAAATATTTTGCATACATTAAGTGCTTCTAAATAAATAAATAAACAATAACACGTGCCTTTAATCGACCCGGCTTTAATTTTGGGTAGCTGTTTTAAAATGTTTTGTTCTGCGATCTTAATTTATACGGCTTGCTCATGTTCAAAGTATAAAGGAGCGGCTTTAAATTTTAAAATGATCATTCATTGACTATTAAATTAACATTAAAGTTGACTCTGCAAAATACAACTTTAATTTGGTGATTTCTCTGTAGAATTTGTCACTAAGATTGGCTTTTCATTTAACTGTTAAAATTGTTCAAAGTTGGCACCGCAAAAATTCAAAAAACTTTAACTGTAGAACTCACAAAATATTTTTACAGGTTCTCAATCATTTTGAGGACTTAGCCGTAAACTCCCTACAGTGTCACCATAGCAACTAACAGCGACTCGATATAGACGCTTGTCAGTACGTGTTCCAACTACGCAACACTCTAAAACACACACTCAACAACAATTTTACATAAGTATTATCTAAGGGACTGGCACCAATTTGTCGCAAAGTTTTGTGCAAATTATTTGCAAGCTTACATTTTACCCATTGGGAAAGGGGGGTATATTGGTTTGGTGCATTTTGTGGATAGTTGCAAAGTTGAGAACCCAAGCTCGTTACATAAGTTTAATTTTTCTTTTGTATAGTTTAAATGTTCCCTATTATACCAGTATATACTAAGAGCAATACTAGTTGTAAAGTACCCATATTAACAATTGAGATTGCGATAAGTGCCATTCCTCAAGATATCGGCGAGCAAGCGTGATTGTAAAATTAACAATAAATAAAATTTTATGAAGAATTATCATTTTAAGTCATTTCATTATTCAAATAACGTTTGAAATAATATTTTTTTCTACGTGTTTTTACATATTGTTTAATTTGTTAGTAAAAAACGGAATATTGAAGAATGGGGACAGAGTATGCCCTGTTTATAGGGTATCTTCTTGCTCTTATTAAACATTTGATTGCAGCGTAGGACTCTGTGATTGAATTGCAGTTTATTTGGCATTTAGTTGAACTCAGGATATGCGTGTCTGTCTTCACACTTGTACCATGTCATGGCCTATCAAATTCCCTTTTACGACTCCCAGAGGCCACTAACAACGTATAAAATGGCAACAACGATGCTGCAAAACCAGCTAACAGGAACAGCGACAACAACCTCAACCGAAACACTATAGGAAACGTAAACGAAACGAAATATTGTCAGTCGATGGCAAAAAGCCAAAGATTCGATATGTTACACCAGGCTTAATGTTGCACCTCAGCACCCAGCCCCTCCCCCTTTGTAGCTCGGCAACTAAAGCAATTCGTACGTGACAGCTAAACATCACATATTCTGAGAACTTTGATATCGAGTAAGTATTGCTGTGCTTTTGTGATTATGGCTTGGGGTGGTTGGGTGTGTGTGTGTGTGTGTGTGTTTGGCATCCAAACTGCGTATTTATATCCGAATCAGGGCGTGTGTTCATGTATTTGCCATGCAAATAAACTGGGGCTGCCGGCTGCTTTCGTCTGGCAAATTACAATGCGAACGAGGAGTGTTAATTAATTGGCTCTTATGCAATGTTGGCGAGAAGTGTTAGCCAATTTGTTAAGCGATAAATAATTTCAATTTTCACGTTTGCCAGCGGTCAAGTTGCAGGCCGGGTTTCGTGTTCGTCGCGAAAAAGTAGGCAACAATAATTTATGGGTTAATTGCGGCACCCAGTCATAACGCCTTCGCCCCTCATTGATAACGCACATTTGAATTGCTAACCGGGCTCATACATATAAATGGAATTGTGAGTTTATTGCCTGGCCCACAGTCCTTAGCCCCTTTAGCACTCAGTACTAGGGGCGCCGGCTTCAATTGCCGTTGTATTTGTATTTGTATTTGTAGTCGGATTCAATTTATGCATTATGACCGCCACACACAATCTCATTTGTGTGTGTGGATATAAACAAAGACGTATTAGTAAATTTAAAATACAAAAAAAGCCCATGTCATTTGCCCGTAAATTGAATGATACGGTCCCCGCTCCGTCTGCCCGGGCGGGCCAAGTTGAACGCATGGTAAATTTGATGGCATAAGGGACAGTTAAATTTATTGTGTGGTTGCCAGAGAAACATTTTGGCCATGTCTGCATATTATTCGCTGTGCCTTTTTTTTTATTTATTTTGGTAACGCATAAAAACTGATACAAGTTCATCGCAACTATTTGAAAGGCTTTGACTTTGATGTCACTTGCGATAAATGCTGGCAAATTTGATGAAAAGGTTCTCGTCTGCTAGACTAACTGAATGTTATGCCCCTCGTTATACGTCGCCATCGGGCCATAAGACATATGATTAGCATAGTAAAGTGAATCAGATACAACTCACAAGAATTGACGGCAACAAAAATGCCAGACTGGGCATTGACCAAGCTTCATCTTGTGACTCATTGCGTATACTTGATATTTAGTGTATATGTCAAATTACATAAGTAGCTCATGAACCTGCACAACATTATTCATAAGCACAAAACATGTTGTGGCCCAGACAAAAATTTTACCCTTATTTAATGTCATGTGGAACGTGTTTTTACATTCGCTAGCGCCAGGTGGCTGTAATAAATGCCCTTTCATTTGGCCAAATTTCGTTGCCTTGCGGCTAGAAATGTAACTAATAGTGGCATGCATATATTCCCCGACAACTTTTTAACATGTGCTGCACTTTATGAATTCCGAAACATTTGTTTTGGCTCACACGCGGTTTTAGCTGCAAATTTTATTTAATTTCGCGTGCAATTAAAACTAAATGAGCCAAAGAGTGCGCAGCTGGCATTTTAAATACTCTCACTAAAGTGGACGATGGGGTTGTTACCTGTCTGCTAGGAAAAATCTGTTATTGAATTATAGATTAACATTAATTTTCTTTGTAACAAGAGGTAAATCTCTTATTGTCCTAAATATTAAAGATTGCACTCAAAATGTTAAAATTATTTAAAAAATCTATAAATATTCAAAAATCAGCCTACGCATCTAGTTACCTGAGTAAACACACTGACTATTGATTCCGGTTATTTTTATATCTATTGCAACCGATCTCTGATTGACTATATTCCGGTTCTGTTTATATCTTTTGCAACTGATTTCCAAACAAGAATCTAGATTAATTTCGGACTGGATTAATAATAATAAAAAACAAGTGAGATTGCTCTAGTCGGGACCGCCCGACTAGTAGATACCCTGAACCCAGAAATGAACACATACACACACACTCTCGGCAGTTGATGAGTATGGATCCTATTAAAAATAATAATAAAAAAAAAACAATTACCAACGGAAAAAGAAATGTTCCGCAGCCGGGGCTTGAACTCGGTCTCCCCGTCTTAAGATGCACGACTCTTACCAACTGCACCACACTACCACATTTTCCGCGAATGATATAACATTACTTAACTATCGCAAAAAGTCGAGGAAAACGAAAATTTTGCAGTTGTCAATAAAACGATACAAATTTATAAAAATAATAATTATAAATAAATATAAAAAAAATAAAACAATTCAACATTTACTACCATACCAACGCTGAATTCGAACCCGGGCCTCCACGTTACGCGGCCTAACTCTTACCAACTGGACCACGCTCTTACTTCTCTTCGTTGTGTTAAAATTCAATTTAACCGTTGCAAAAAAATTCCTAGAAGAACGCAAGACAAATTTTGCATATGCATATGTATGCGTGCACATGTACACAGAAATTGCCAAGCAGCTGCGCTTTGCCCCCACTACTGAAAATAGATTCTTGATTTGCTCGTAAACTAAATGTACGATCGTTATGAAATTTTCAGGGCTTATTCAGATCATCGAAATGTATGTACAAACCAATTTGCACGTGTGTAGTATTTGATTTGCTTTGTTTTTATGGTTTTTTCAATATTGGGGGCGATTGGGGGGAGGTATCCAAAACCTGAAGGTCTTAAATTCTTCGTATGTTTTACGCAAACATAAAAAAATAAATTTGGTGGCTCTAGCTTTTATAGTTTGGGAGTTATGCTTAAAAAACCGAGTCAAAAAAGCGATAAATATCGATAATAAGAAAACGGAAGGAGTTATCGATGTTTTGAAATAAACTTGATCTGCGTATGATATATACGAACCAAATGAGACCAAGATCAGCTTTCTAGTGATCGGCTAGTGATGCTGATCAAGAATATATATACTTTATGGGGTCGGAGATGCTTCCTTCTGCCTGTTACATACATTTGCACAAAACTATTATACCCTTTTTTACCCATTTTCAATGGGTTCAGGGTATAAAAATCAGTACAATTATATATCATATAAATGTCGGCATTTGGTAGATTTGTAGTCTATGAAAACAAAAAGATTTCAAATTTCGGACAAGTTAATGAATAGCTGAAAAAATGAGAATATTATTCAGTCCTAGAATAATAAATAATAAATATTTACGATTATTGCTCATATTAAAATTATTATTATTGTTATTATATTTATTGCGATTAGAATCCGATGTCTCGTTGTTCTTGGAAAAGCTATCTCACCAATAATACATTTTTATAGTTGTTGTACATTTATATATATATATATATATATATATATATATATATATATTATGTATATATATTATGTACATTATAGGACACATCCACTGGCCATAGCTGAGTGCGGGTAAATTAAAGTCGAGCGCTCGAACGTTTGGTCTAATGAGTTGTCGTAATTAGTCAAGGACATGAACATGCACCCGCAGCACGTACACACACACGCACACACACACACACATACATTTGGCATTTTAAAATGGCTGCTGCGTAGAGTTTTACAGTTGCCGCCCGCTAAGCCGAACTCGCGAACAGTTGCCAGCGTCTAGACCGAAAGCGAATTTATGCGTCCGATAGACATCTTAATTGCTGGGGATTATGCTTCAGTTGGGGCTGCATTTAAAACTTACATGGAATTCATTCGTCAGATGATAGAGAGAGAGAGAGAGAGAGATAGAGTGTAAGAGATATGAGACTAAATGTTTGCTGCTTTATTCAGATAAAGAAAGTGAGTAGAGAGAGAGAGAGACACATTTGAGCAGATCAGTTATGTAACGAATAAATATAAGTAATATGACTAAGTATTTGCTAGAAATATATATATATATATATATGTACATATATGGAGTTGGCTCAGTTGGCCACAAATTGGAATTGTTTTCTTTTTTTGCGTGTTGCTATTTTTGCTGCTTCTGGTGCTCTTATCACAGTTACGAGTACCTGCCCCTCGGTCCCCTTGCTGTACACTGGAATGGACTGGCGGCAGACTGGGCTGGAGTGCGCTCAGTAAACGCCACTTGAGTGCGGCTTGTGTTGCCCATCAGCGTCATCCTCACGAGCGTTTTCCTTGGGCCTGGCCCGCCAATTCAATTTGGCCTTGAGACCCTTGAGCGCATTCGAGCGTTTAGCCTTTGCCTTTCGCACTTTGCCACTGCCCGTGGCAGCCACACCCACTGCTGCTGCTGCTGCTACTGTTGTTGTTGTTGGTGGTGTTAGTGGTGGTTGTGTTGCTGCCCCACAGTTAAGTGCTCCACTTGCCTGCTGCTGCGGCTGCCGCGTAATGCGCGTCAGCTTCAGACGCGACCGGGACAGCCCCGCACCAGCTGCCGCGCCCAACACACTTGACTGGCAGCCCAGCTCATCGATGGCGCCCATCGCAGTCGAGTGCTGGATGCTCTTGTGCCTGGCCGCCAGCTCGTAGTGCTCCTCGGGCCACTGTAGCTCCGCCTCCAGCAGCGAGTGCGCATCCCCTACAGAGGACAATTGCGATATTTGTGTTTGCAGAGTGCGATGCGAGTGCGGATGCGTAGCTGCTGCTGCGGCTGCTGCAGCGACTGCTGCTGCATCTATGCCTGTGATGCGTGCGCCAAACAGATCCTGTCGGCTGCGACTCTGCGTGCTCAGCAAGGTGGCATGCGAGCTGTTTAGCGAGCCCCGCTGCAAGCGCTGAGAGCTGCGACAGCCGCCGCCCGCCGCCGCGGCGCCACCATTGATGCTGCTGCCATTTAGAGTGGTCAGTGTGGTGGTGGTGCGCACGCTATCCTAAAGGGGGGAGGGGGAGAGAAGGTTACCAAACAAGCGCCTGAGTCGTGCATCATAGCGTGTATTCACCGTATGTAGGCGCAGTGAACCCGTCTGGTTGCGCCGCAGCGCGCTGTACGTGTGCGGCAGCCCCTGGCCCTGATGTTTGCCGGAGAGGCGGAAATGACGCGCCAGCGTCACCTACAGCTCAAAGGGAATAACAGCTAAAACGATGGCCATAAAATCTATTAACCTTTGACGCTCACCTTGAAAGCCTCGCGAAACTTGTGACTCATGATGTTGTACAGCAGCGGATTGATGCAGGTGGACAGGAAGTAGAGCACCCCGGAGGTATAGTTCAGCACGGTGAACACATCGTTGAACCACTGCGACTCGATGCGAAAAGTGGAGCCATAGACCGCCATCAAACGCTGCGCATGAAAGGGCGCCCAGCAAATGAAAAAGGCGACCGCCACAGCGACTATCAGAAAACAACAAACAGATAATTAACGTGTCCGAACTTAATCCGGGAGAGCTGTCGCATTTAACTCACCCAACATCCGGATGACGCGCGTCTGGGCGCTGATGCCGCGATTCACGTCGTAGCTGCGACGCGGCAGCGCCTGCAGCAGACGGCTGCGCTTTAGCTTAATCCCGATGAGCACGTAGAGCACACAGATCGCAGTCATCGGACCGCCAAAGAACAGAAAGCCGGATACGGCAAACACATGCGCGAAAAAGTCGTTATTCATCTGTCAAATACAATGAGCACGGAATGCGATGCGTGATTAAGTACAGTTAAATCTTATATGCAACATAGTCGATCATATCCGAAAGTGAAACAGAAATGGAAAAGAGTTTTCCTGATTGCTCGACAGATGACTTGCACACTGTAACGCTTTGTGGAGTGAGTGGCAAACTGTGGATGCAATTATTACAATATTATTTACCAAATTTTGCTCTAGCTAAAGAAGACACAACCACAATATACTCTCACTCTATCTATCTCTATTAAACTTGATTTTCCTCTATCTATCTCTCTCTCTCTCTCTCTCTGTCTTCTCTCTCTCTCTGTCTTCTCTCTTTTACTCCTGCTCCCACCTCTCCCTCTCTGTACTTTTAAACATTTAACAGAAGGAAATATTTTCCACCCTCTAAAATAATTATATATTTGGTGAGCATTAATATCCGATTCAACTATCTACCTGTCTGATGCATATTTGGTTTATTAGGGTATATTTAAAGTCGAGTGTAAGCAACATTTACCGTACATGATGAGCCTGCGCCCTGCGTCACCACGGAGAACTGAATGGCCTGCGGCAGGGCGAGCAGCAAGGCGGCTATCCAAATGGCAAAGATGAACTTTATGGCACGCGACAACTTGGACATGGTGTGCTGCCTGTTGGGAACTGACATCAATCGAGGCAATTCAAAAGGCGAGGGCCACTCACCTGAACGGATGACAGATGGCGATATAACGCTCCACGGTGAACGAGGTGATGGTCAGGACGGTGGCGTTGGCCGCCGTCTCGGACAGGACGCTCTCCAGTATGCAAACGCCGTCTGAGAAAGGATAATTGTCTGGGTGCCACAAGTTATAGAGATCCTGTGGCATACCTGTGGACATCACAGAGTTGAGCACAGTGTTTTTTAGGGTGTCTTCGGTGCGGCTACCTACCCGAACACAAGAGTATCAGGTCCGATATGGCCAAATTGAAGAGATAGAAATTGGTGGCCGTGTGCATAAAATTGTTGCGCGAGATAACAATGCAGGTGATGAGGTTGCCCAGCACGCCGGCCACAAAGATGAGCGCATAGCCCACGGTAAGCGTGGCCAGGAGGGCCATGTTGGTGGCCATTTGGTGTGGAGGGTGCTCCAGTAGGTCCTCTGGTTCGATGCCTTGCAGCAGGCTGGTTAAATTGTCCGCCGATATGTTCAGCGCTTGGGTTAAATTCAAAAAGAATTTCTCATTGTGAAACAATTGCAGCTCGGACAAAGGGGGCGTGCCTGTTCCAAGGACAACGCCCACGCCGGGCGCATTTGTTGCCAGCATCATGGCTGACATGAGTGTGTGCGTGTGTGTGTGTGTGTGCGTAACTGTGTGTGTGTCTTCAATATCGCCGTTGAAGTGTCATTGGATAGTCCAATTGAACAGACAGACAGCTATGTGAAATAAATATGCCAATTGATTAAATACATATATATGTACATATATATATTTTAAATGCACAACAGAATGACGAATTTCTAAAACCAATTTTAGTGTGTTTGTGCGTTCCCTTTTCTTATTATTGTGAGTGGTTTTTTATTTATGTCTGTGACCATATAGCTGTAATGTTTTCATAATGCGTAAAGTTTTTGCATTAAATTTTCGTTAGGATCGCCTGTCGAGCTGCTGCAAAAATTTCAAATATATCCATAAATTATATATTATCCATAAATTTTGTGCGAACCCAGGTAAAAAGACTAGCTGGCAATTTGATGCCTTTGATGGATATTAAGAATCCTTGAAATTTTGTTTGCATTCCTAAATTGAATTTAATTGAATTAACTTGGCTAGCAACACAAAGTTTGCCCCTATAAGACCTATTTCCGAAAAGGGCATATTGTTTTTTGTAATATATATATATCATATATACTCTATATAATATTAGAACTGTTAGCAACTTTATGATGACATTGTTAAGCTCAAATATATACGAACATTATACAATGTTTTGTTTTGTTATAAATATTTATGCAAAATGTATACATTATATTTGTTTAAGAATGCTGCCAAATTTGATTTTATTATTATACACGTATTGAAACTGGTTTTGACTGTGTAGCTTGGTATCGTGTTTTATTAACTATTATTATATGTGTCGGTGTTTTGGTGTTTTGACCAGTGGCATCGTCTCCAATACGGGCAAATTGGCAAAGCTATGTCGCATTGTGAATCGCATCCATAAGTTATGCATCGGTACTGACCATAAGGTGAATTCAAATAAAAAAAAAAATATACTTTTTTGTTGAACATTTTTGCATAAAAAATTTATTATATATTTTTTTGTTGATTTTTTTCACAATTTTAGTCAGGCCTTGCGTTAATGAATGGCTGGCTCCAGCGATCGCCAGATATCATTAGCTTCTAAAAGCCACTACAAATGATGATAAATGCCAAACGTTGTCCAAAGTAAACAAACCCATAGATAGTAGAAATTTTAATTAGATTTAAATTTCTTTCTGAACATTTTGAGCATTCACTTTGGGCCATTTGATTATAAACTTTATTTTTGTTAATCAAGCAAATGAAATCGTTTGTGTATTTAAAACACGTTTAATTGAAATTTATTAAATGTTGACTGCCACATTTTTATGCATTCTGTTTTTGCATCTGTGTTCTTCTTTTCCTTTTTTAATTTTGTTTTTTGGTTTTATTTTTATTGCTTTCAACTGCTTTGATATTGTTTTGAGTTATTTCGCGAACAATGCACTCTCATATTTTTTCGCTTCTCATTTATTTTGTATTATTTTTATGTTTTCTTCACTTTGCGTTTTTTCCACTTATTTGCATATTAGTAATAATTTGCCAAAATCTTGATTAAAAACTTATTAAGGTTTATTATGGCTTTTTTGTTATTGTTAATATCATCAATCTGGAATGTGTTGTCGATAACATATGTTGCCATATAAATAACGTTTTAAAAAATGCGTACATTTAGTATACTTCTTTCAAATGCGGCGTATTTGACTCGTCCCGTTTCGCGTTCGACTCGTTCTACACGCAGCCGGCCCACGAGCTGGTCGACAGCGACAACAACTGGCCGCAGCATCCGGTTAACAGCGACTGAATTTTGGCCAACATCTTCAAGCATTTGCGCCGCAACACAATAACAGCGACGCAACAGCCGCAGTCGCCGACGGCGTCGTCGTCGCCGTCGCCGTTGGCAGCACAGCAAGAACTACCGGTTGCTTATGGCAGATTCTGCGAAGGCGCTTTCTCTCTCTCGCTCCTGCAGGCAATCTAAAGATGTAAATACTTAATATTGTGGCATGCACTTAATTTTATTTAGTGGCATCTTTAAGTGTTTGTGGCTTGCTGACTACCGATTACGCGTGTGTGTGTGTGTTAGCCACAACAAGGACATCGTTAATGATATGCTTTCGCCTCTTATTGACCGCAATGCTTACGCACTTCACATCATAGGTTCAATTAAAAACAAAGGTCTTCAGATTATATTCAAATACAACTTTTACTTGTTCACTTTGAAGTAGCTTGACTTTTATTCCGTATAAAAGGACCCTAAGCGATTTTCTTTTCTAATAACATTTTGATGATGGCTTATTCCCTTAACTTTTCTATGCATTAAGTATGTTATGATTAAAGGTATATACCCTTCAATAAATACAGTACTGAGTAATTTTGAAAGTTCAACATTGAAATCCTATAAGTAAAAATAGAGAAAACAATTAGCGCGTTTGTGATATATATATGAATATGTTATTTTTAATTGTGTATTTTATTGCTTTGCAAGGCCTCAATTGCCTTATGAACAATATGTGTCGTTAATAATTAGTAAAGCGCCAGGTTTTTAGTGGCTTAGTTGCACAGCTAAAAACTATGTTGATTGACAAAATTAATATTAAAGAATCAGCTGACTAATTGGCTGAAAGATCTTTTTTTCAGCCGGCTGATTGGGCGGGCGTTTTGAAGTTCGCTTGCGAGCCTGTTTGCATGAGCGGTTAGGCGGTGGTTGTAGCCCCTACTGAACTTCTTAATTTGGTCCTCGACCCAGTCCACTTGCATGTCCCTATGCAGTACTGTATTCCGCACATAAAACGGCTTCCCTTAACTGACTTAAAATTGAATTTTGAATTGTTCCTGGTAAATTTTAAAAATACGTTTTAACTCATTTAGAGGCGCAAACATACTAGGCACAAATTGGTATTCCTTATCAATTTTAGATTTTGAAATTAGAATTAAAGGAGTTAGTTTGAAAAGTGACCAGTTAAATGACCGACACAAGCTGGCGCGTGCTCTTTATGGCTTGTAGTTGGTAAGATTTTATGGGTCCGCTGGGCGCTTGTTAGCCGTCAGTTTTATGGGCGTGTGCCGGCGAATCTATCATAGCTTTACGGCTCATAAAAGTTAAGGCCTGGTCCATATAAACGCATAAATGTTATTTGATGCGATTGAAGAATAGCGTGCGAATGACAAGGGCAAATAAATCAAATTCATTGCATGCATTCAGTATCTCAATCTTTATGCAAATAATGCAAAACAATACATTTTTTGGCACTTAATCAAAACTAAAGTCCTAAGCAAACAGTGGACGCTACAGCAGGCTGACAGATGGCGGCATCCCCAGGACGTGGTCCAACAGGGACTACACGCATCCTTTTCAATGCCAAGGCAAACACACAGCACGTGCCCGGCGACCCACTCAAACCCAAACGCCGCCTCGGACCAAACTGTCAGCTGTCGCTTTTCAATTTTCAAGTTCTGCTGCTGTTTCTTCGTCGGCTTCTGCTTTGGTTTTTTCAGTCGCTTTTGTTTTTATGCCAGCCAAAGAATTCGGTTGTTTTCTTTTATGAACACCAGGCATGACATCAGCGGGAGTATCGCCTTGGGTTCACGTTTATATGCTGTTTTCTGTTTTCTTTTCGAAGTTCTGCCATTGTCGTCCTTGCTGCTGGCTTCTAGCTGGTTGTAGTTGCTGCTGTCAGCAGCTCAACTTGAGTTCTGTGCAAGTTTCCAATTCATTTAGTTTTATTGCAGGCCGAGCCATACTCAGCCAGTTTGGGCCAAAAGTCGTTTGCAGTTCGACCAACCCGTTGCCCATTGTTCGCCCTAGCCAAATGTTAAATGTAATAACTTTCTCATCAGGCACGCAACGCAACTGGGAGCTTAGAGCATGTGCAAGACCCACATCAGTATTTGGCGTACTCCATATATTTATTTTTATGCAAGCTTAATATACCCTATTGCTCTACTAAACAAGTTCTTCGAACTTGAATTATATTTTAAAGAGAGCTTACTATACCCTGTACAATTTGTGTTTGTGTAAACATGTTCTTGGAAATTAAAAGCAATCACAACTTGGCTGTTTGTGAATTGAGACCACAACTTTGATTGACCTGAAGCTGCTATATTTAAAAAAAAACTGCTTCTTGGAAACTTTTACATGCGTCCCCTCACATCTGCTTCTTAGAGTTTGCCAAGTTTTCTTCTGATGCTTGTAGTGAACAGTACCTGTTTAGATTTTTCGCTCTTTACTGGCATGACATGGCATTTCAGCTGAATTCTTTTGCTATTATTTGGATACCGTTTTTTTTCCACTTTCAATTTATGTGATGCGCGCACGCGGGTCACAAGTCATCCTCAGTTATTTGTGAATTTCATTTGTGGCTAAGTGCGCTCTTCGATTAGCATTTGAGCCCATAATTTAATTAATGAAAAAGTTCATTTTGGCCTACGCAAAATTGGAAGAGTTCAATGGGTCGTATGAGTAATGACCAAGCAGAAAATTAGTTTTATTTTCTAATGAAAAGTTCGTTGCGCCAGAGCAGTCAGCAGGCCCAAGGATACTCTCATTGTGTCCTATTTCACTCAATTAAATGCTATGCAAATTAGGTAGCTCATTAAAGAGCGCTTAAAAACATCTCAAGCGCTCCGAAACTGTGCGTAGTGTGGTCAAGTTATCGTTATCGTTATCGTTATCGCTTAAAGCACTGCACTCGTAAATCAAGATAAGCGCCCGGAGCTGCCATTAACTCGGCGGTCGACCCTTTTTGATTTAAGCCAAGCTATTTAAACAGCCCACAGCCCAAAGCTGCCCACAGTGGGTGGTCCACATGTGCGGCTGGACGTTAAATTATGCTAATCAGTTACTTTGTCCACAGCAGAGCTGACCACTGTGTCGCTCTAAGTGGCTTCTTTAACGTCGCTTCGGCAATCGCAATTGAATTGTCGTCAGTGGCAAGGTGGCGTATACGCAATTAAGTAGTGTCGGACTGACATAAGAATTGTTCATAAGAATTATCTATTTAATAGTATTTGCCCGGACGTAGCTTATCTGCATATCTCATGAATAATCCATTAAGAAGGAAAACTGAATATGCCTTCTGATTATTTGCGCCTCATTCAGTTGAGATTAAATATTTATAAGATACAAGAAAATGAGCAAAAAGGCAGCATGCTGATAAGAAAAGTTTTTCTTTTACTTCGGATGAGAAGAATTTAAAGGATTTACGTAAGTTTATATATAAATATAAACATTTTGATAAATATATGCAAATATTGATTTTAATTTTTATCAATATTACTATTATTTAAAATGTATTTTATTTAAAAGCAAATACATCGTTACATTAATTATTGATTTATGCAAATTGCTTTTGTTTTTCATATTTTTTTATCTAATTATTTATTGAGATGATTTTCATTTTCATTTTAGATTTCATTTAAAAATTTAAGCTTAAGCTGCTTTGGTTCAAACCACATTCGGACGTAATAACAAGCCGCTGACAAAGTGCTCGCGGTATTGGCCCAAAGCCATAACCATTAGCAATAACTGAAGCAGCAGTAAAAATCCGCTGTAAAGCCACAGGCGTCATTTCCACCACGTCAGTTGAAGCCGCGTGTCTTAGTGTGGCCAAAACAAATACCACAAATCTGTGGTTGCTCGAGCCAAAGATTAATATGCGGTCCTTGCACATTGACGGCGGTTGTCCGTACAGTCCGGCAAAGGAAAAACAAGCAAAAAATCAAAGCAAAAACAAAACACAAAGCAAAGCAAGTAAAGTAAAATACATTTATTTTGGTATTTTATGGGCGTTTAACTGCTGTCAGAGTAAGAAGCCAACTGGTGCTTTGATTTCGCGTGAGTTTTGATTGTTTCGCTTTGGATTGTCTGGCGATGGGGGCCGTCTGAGTGCGAGAGAAAACCAGTTGAACGTCAACGGGCGGCGCCTCGGCCAATAAATATTAAAAGTAAGTGTTAGTGGTTTGGCCCATTTGACATTTCAATATGACGCTAAATATGCTTGTCTAAACTTTAATTCAATTCGATTCCATGAAATTGCCTACCGTTTATGGCAGCAGCTCTTTATTACGCATTCGCCATGTAACACAGTGCTAATGTCTATGCCCGACAGTGCGTGCTTATGTACTTATTTGTGAGTGTCTGTGAGCCGAATTGACTGGCTCGTTGCCAAAGTCACGGTAAACTGCATGAATTTATGAATGAAATTATGACCAAATGTTAAGAGCCACACTCACAGAGAGAGCTAAAAAGAGATAGGTAGAAGTAGTAACAGGACTAGCGTCTGCTGTTAGCTAACAGCTGTTAACTGTTAACAAGCAGGCATCAAATGCTACCTCAACTGCCAAACGGAAACTCAGTCTAACATTGACTGCGCTGCAACACGGACGTTTGTGGGCGTAACAAAAAATAAGTTGATAAAGACAACTAAACAAAACTTTCCCAGCGCAACGTTAACATTAAAAAACCATTATCCTTTTTAAAATCATCTCATTAAAGTCCGCACAAATTTAAATAATTCTGCTAAAAAAAATTTTAAAACAAAGTGAGAAGAAAGTTCAAGGCGCATTTTATCCGAAAAGCGTAAAGTTAGTTAAAGTCATAAATTTGATTGATATCATCGCGGAAGTTCTTTTGTGCGCTATTATTATAGTCAAAGTGCTGAAGCAACAATATATACTACAAAGAGAACTGTGAGACTGGCATAAAATGTAAAATGATATCAACAATGATGTGCGCTTATCGCGAGTTCTCCCTTAACCAGCTAAAGTGACTGCAAATCAAATAAATCGACTACACATTTTTAATGGCCTTTGTCGCCTAATCGAATTTGGTAAGCTGAATTTTAATTTTAACTTTCGTCTATATGTGGGTGGTATACGGTACATCTGGCTTACGCATTGTTGCGGAACAGAATTCAAATTATCATTGGACGTAGCCACAAAAATTGTTTAACAACTGCTAAATTAAACTGCCAATCTTCAAGCTTAACCTGGACCAGACATTAAGACGTTGACTTTGGTATTATAATTCATATAATTTAAATATTTAAACAATTGATTGGCCTCACTCACTGCAAATAATAGTTGTTGACTTGAGGCTTGCGGCTAGTCAAGTTTATTTTAGCATTTTAAATGTGCAGTGGTTGTGTATTTTTATTTTAGTAAAATGTTTTGCAATATTTAAACACAATGAAATTTCAGCAAAAAAATTTATTTTCCATGTATATGTTAATTTTTTTATTTTCATTCATGTTTTTAATTATTCAATCGGAAACTTTAATTTATATTTATTTTAACTAAAAAATGAACAATTATGGAACTCAACTAAACTACAAGCCTCTGTTAATAGGTTAATTAAATAGTCTGCTAGTGGACAATTAAGGTAACTAAATTAAGCAATCAAAAAAGTTCATAAAGTTATTTAATGATTGTTTTTTATAAAATTTACAATTCATGATTAAATAAGGAAACGCTATTTAAACAATTGAAGCAAATTAGGCACTATACAAAAATCAAGAAAATGCTCAAACATGAAGGAAATGTCCTGAGGCGATCCTTTCTAAAGATGTTAAAAGAATGTAAACAATTTTAAAATATCTAAGAATGCTTTTCGACTAATTTAAATAAATTGTTATTTTGAATGCAAGTTAAATTCAATTATTATTATATAATTAATTTACTTAATTGCGTTAATATGCACTTTAATAAGACAAATATTCTTCTTTTTTTTACTACTAATATTATTATTAGTTACTTTCTTGACTTTCTTTTATGGTTAGTCGACTTGGTCTCTCTTTTTAAAGAACTTCTCAATTTAAGTACAACGATTTATTTTATTGCTTATTTCCGGCTTTAAACTATTTGCAGCATATTCAATTTTTTTGTATTGTGTATTCGCTTTGTTAAAATTTACCCGTAAAATATTAAAGGTAATCCGGATGTCGGCCATCAAAATGGAAAATTCAAAACTCACAGGTAGCTGAAAGCCACACACGCTGAAAGTATGATTAATACCAAGTGGTAGATTGCTGGCAAGAGCCATATGTTCCACACGGCGTATGTGCAATGGGGCCAGGAGTAAGGCAAAGTTCAGGTGCTGGCAGGGTCGGTTTCGTTATGACATTGGCAGCTGTTAGATTTACGTTTTGCATATTGTCAACGTGCCAAAGAAATAATGAGTGAATTATGAGCTTAAAGTGTCATTTATCAAAGATGCCATAAATTGCCTCACATGAGAGCCATGGCCTAAAGCTGGAAAAACACCCGCATATTTAGTTAACCAACTCGTTTGCACACTTGCCAAAGTTGTGTCCACCCACCGATTAGTTCGACCAAACTTAATGCCACACAAATTTGAAAAGTTTTGGTTGGGCGAACAATCAAGCCATGCATATCTGGAAAACTAAGCCCTAACTCCTATGGCTTCCATGCTCAATGCAAGATGTTGTCTATTTATAGTCAATAGATACAATTTTTGCCTAAAGTTTCTGTCTTAAGTATCTCCAAAATTTTCCACAATGAATTTCCCCAATTACGCAGTTGCCATTGTAACAACGTCGGTAGCCACCTGTTGTAATAGGTCCGGGAGAACTGAAGGATGCTCGCATATTATTATGTTAAAGCCAGACGGACGGCCGGCCTATTTGGGATTCAATTTAAATTCATACTTAAGATTAATGACTTTTAATGTTGTTTGCTTTACAGGCGAGTGCACAATTTGGGGACTGTCGTCTGGTTTGTTTATCAGCCATGTGCACAACAAGAACCACAAACATAACTCAGCGGAGGATATACAACAGCAACAGCAACAGGCGTAGACTATATTAATAACAGTGATAAGGCCCACAATTTTAGCTTGGGGGCGAGAGCCACACCCACAGATTAATTGACAACTGGCAGCACGATGCAAAGCGCTGACTTTGCCGACGATGATGGCAACAATCAATCAATCATGCCTCCTTACGTTGCCAAATGGCAGACCAAGTCGCAGTCCTAGCGATGTCCTAGACCAACCCAGCCCGGAGCTGTTGTTGCTGCACAATGATAAATTTCTAACACATGTCGCTCAAATGCTCAACATGACGACCGAGAATCTAACAAATCTGCTTGCCGCGAATGGCACAAATGGCAGTTTAACGACAGCAATTACAACAACTGTGGATGGCATCTCGGATGAGTCGTCCACTCTGCTATTCGTTCTAACCATCTGCTATGCGCTAATCTTTGTGGCCGGCGTGCTGGGCAATCTAATCACCTGCATTGTTATCGCGCGCAACAACTTTATGCACACGGCAACCAATTTCTACCTGTTCAATTTAGCTGTCTCCGATTTAATTTTGCTGGTCTCAGGTAAGCCCGGTTTACGGGGCGTATGTGTAATAGGCTGGCTAATGCTATAGCTTCCGGTTTCATCATTAGGCATACCACAGGAGCTATACAATTTGTGGTGTCCTAATTCGTATCCCTTCACGGACGGCATATGTATTGTCGAGAGCGTCCTCTCCGAAATGGCCGCCAATGCGACAGTCCTAACTATAACGGCGTTCACCGTGGAGCGTTATATTGCCATCTGCCATCCCTTTCGGTAAGTGTACAACTGTGCGTGAGTGTATATATGTGTATGTGTGTGTGTGTATTTGGGCGCTCGGCGCGTGTCAAATTTCTGTAACATGACGCGACATGAACACAGGCCGCAATTTGAAAAGCGGCATTCAAGACGCACTTTTCAAAATATAATTTGCTTTCAATTTCCACAATTTTTATCAGTAATTCATTATATTTTAAATTCATGGGCCTAAAATTTCAAAAAATATTTTTTTAAAATTGTTTTTAATATTTGTTCAATATTTCTTGAAAAAGCTTGACTTTTGTCGTTTGATTTGATTGTTAGTTTTCTAAAATATAAACAGTACACGAATTCGTGCCCAATTAAACACGACACGCGCCAATCTCTAGAGCATAGTGTGTACTATACACACATACACACATATTATACAGACTCAAAGATAACAGATAATTAGCTACAACAACAACAAGATTAACTTAGCCCTATAAACATAATTAACCCCGAATATATTTTATTTATTGGCATTATTACTTACAATATTACATTCGTATATATTTGACTAGTTTTATGAGATATTATTAGCTGACCAATGATATATGATATATATAATTTACGCTAAATTCAAGGACTACAAAAGATTGTGCACCGTATAGATTGGGGAATGCTTATTAAATACATTTACTAGGGGTAGTCATTATGGAATTTTTTATCAATAGCAGCTA
The DNA here is from genome assembly GCA_035043915.1 of Drosophila paramelanica. Classification (NCBI taxonomy): domain Eukaryota; kingdom Metazoa; phylum Arthropoda; class Insecta; order Diptera; family Drosophilidae; genus Drosophila; species Drosophila paramelanica. The sequence continues at coordinate 7,344,042 of JAWNMO010000354.1, read as the reverse complement.
TTTTATTGCAACAGCAAGTGTCTCATAATTAAATGGAAACAAACAATCGAAGAACTCAATTCAATTAATTCAATTTCCCGGAATGTGTTTTCGCATTGTCTCTCCACTTTTGCTAGCTGGGGACTTAAAAACATTTTTAAAGTTTTTTTTGTGCTCAACAAAAATTCAACTTAAAAGAGCCAAGTTTTCTTTGCCAATGGATTTTATAGTTTTGTTTATGTAGTTGACATAGTAGTTGAAATATAAAAGTTATATTACTCACTGATTTGCTGACTAATTCTGGAACAGCAGAAAATATTTAAAGCAATTCAGAATATTCCAACTAAATTTTGTATTTATTAAGAAATAACAAGTAAAAACAAGTCGGGATAAAACCGACTGCATTATACTCGTTAACGTTCTTAAATAAAAGATTTCATAGCTCCCATATATCAAACCCCCATAACATTGTCAAAAGTTAACCGATTTTCACGTTTGATGGCATTTTGATCATGATTTGTCCTATATATTGACTCCACATTCAAAATATATTCATTTTCGAAAATAAAATTTTTTAAACTTTTTGGTCAAAAAATCATGTACTCCCCCTTGTGAATTTTGGAAAAAATATTTTTTCAAAATTTATATTTTCGAATTTATAGTTTTAATCGATTTTATTTGTCACAATTAGCATAAAAAACAACATTAAAAGTGATTTTGGGGGTATCAAATTTTTGGTAAAAAATCATGCCAAAATCGACAAAAATTTTGACATGTAAAGTTGTCAGATTCTAAAGCTCCCATATAACAAACCCCCATAACTTTGTCAAAAGTTAACCGATTTTCACGTTTGATGGCATTTTGATCATGATTTGTCCTATATATTGACTCCACATTCAAAATATATTCATTTTCGAAAATAAAATATTTTTGAACTTTTTGGTCAAAAAATCATGTACTCCCCCTTGTGAATTTTGGAAAAAAATATTTTTTCAAAATTTAGAATTTCGAATTTATAGTTTTAATCGATTTTATTTGTTCCAATTAACATAAAAAACAACATTAAAAGTGATTTTGGGAGTGTCAAATTTTTGGTCAAAAATCATGCCAAAATCGACAAAAATTTTGACATGTAAAGTTGTCAGATTCTAAAGCTCCCATATATCAAACCCCCATAACTTTGTCAAAAGTTAACCGATTTTCACGTTTGATGGCATTTTGATCATGATTTGTCCTATATATTGACTCCACATTCAAAATATATTCATTTTCGAAAATAAAATATTTTTGAACTTTTTGGTCAAAAAATCATGTACTCCCCCTTGTGAATTTTGGAAAAAAATATTTTTTCAAAATTTAGATTTTCGAATTTATAGTTTTAATCGATTTTATTTGTCACAATTAGCATAAAAAACAACATTAAAAGTGATTTTGGGGGTATCAAATTTTTGGTCAAAAATCATGCCAAAATCGACAAAAATTTTGACATGTCGATCAAGTCCCATAATCAAACCCCATAACTTTGTCAAAAGTAACCGATTTTCACGTTTGATGCATTTTGATCATGATTCTATATATTGACTCCACATTCAAAATATATTCATTTCGAAAATAAAATTTTTTGAATTTTTGGTCAAAAATCATGTACTCTTTGAATTTGGAAAAATTTTCGAATTTCATAGTTTTAATCGATTTTATTTGTCCAATTAGCATAAAAACAACATTAAAAGTGATTTTGGGGGTATCAAATTTTGGTCAAAAATCATGCCAAATCGACAAATTTTGACATGTAAAGTTGTGATTCTAAACTCATAGATCAAACCCCATAACTTTGTCAAAGTAACGATTTCACGTTTGAGCATTTTGATCATGATTTGTCCTATATATTGACTCCACATTCAAAATATATTCATTTTCGAAAATAAAATATTTTTGAACTTTTTGGTCAAAAAATCATGTACTCCCCCTTGTGAATTTTGGAAAAAAATATTTTTTCAAAATTTAGAATTTCGAATTTATAGTTTTAATCGATTTTATTTGTTCCAATTAACATAAAAAACAACATTAAAAGTGATTTTGGGAGTGTCAAATTTTTGGTCAAAAATCATGCCAAAATCGACAAAAATTTTGACATGTAAAGTTGTCAGATTCTAAAGCTCCCATACATCAAACCCCCATAACTTTGTCAAAAGTTAACCGATTTTCACGTTTGATGACATTTTGATCATGATTTGTCCTATATATTGACTCCACATTCAAAATATATTCATTTTCGAAAATAAAATTTTTTTGAATTTTTTGGTCAAAAAATCATGTACTCCCCCCTTGTGAATTTTGGAAAAAATATTTTTTCAAAATTTAGATTTTCGAATTTATAGTTTTAATCGATTTTATTTGTCATAATTAGCATAAAAAACAACATTGGAAGTGATTTTGGGGGTATCAAATTTTTGGTCAAAAATCATGCCAAAATCGACAAAAATTTTGACATGTAAAGTTGTCAGATTCTAAAGCTCCCATAGATCAAACCCCCATAACTTTGTCAAAAGTTAACCGATTTTCACGTTTGATGGCATTTTGATCATGATTTGTCCTATATATTGACTCCACATTAAAAATATATTCATATATTTTTTTTACCGATCTTCAAAGGAGCTGACCAGTTATCTACCTTCCAAATTTGGAAGCTTTAAAAGTGTTTGAGATATAGATATTCGCGGTTTGTGGGGGCGGGTGGGGGAGTGGGGGTACTGGTCGCAAATATTTTTCTGTGAATTCTGGGGGAGCTTCCCAGTAATGTATATCCCAAATTTGGTGACCCTAGCTCAAAAACTCCCACAGGCATTTTCAATTTTTTGGGGCGTGGCCAGGATATCAAGGATGCAATCTTTGGGGAAGGTCACCAGCTGTCTACATACCAAATTTGGTGGCTCTATCTTTAAAATTGTGGGAATTATTCACTTTTTATCGATTTGCGATTTCAACTAACTACAAGTATATATCCAAATATCCAAGTTGCGTTCATCCGGACGGACAGACGGACAGCATGACGGACATTGCACAAACCCAATATACTAGTTTCACTTCGTAAACGAGTATAAAAAATAAAATGATCTAAAAATAATACAACAACATGCTTGTTCATAATAACTATAGAAAATAGCTGCAATAGTAATTCGACGTAATGCAACCGCTGTGTACAGCTGTGCTTCCTCTTTCACATTTTATATTACACACATACACACATAGGCATCTAGTGATGGCCACGTTTGATGGGCAATCCATTTACCACTTTCGACAACATTTACAGGCAACACACGATGTCCAAGTTATCGCGCGCCATCAAATTCATCTTTGCCATTTGGCTGGCGGCGTTTCTGCTGGCGCTGCCGCAGGCCATGCAGTTCTCGGTGGTTAACCAGGATAATGGCTACTCCTGTACGGTAGGTGCTGCCATTGATGTTGTCCATAAAACCGGTTAAAAGCAAAAGTCTTGTAATTCGTTGTTAGATGGAGAATAACTTTTATGCGCATGTGTTTGCCGTCTCGGGCTTTATATTCTTCTGCGGACCCATGACGGCGATCTGTGTGCTCTACGTGCTGATTGGAATGAAGCTGAAGCGAAGCCGGCTGCTGCAGTCGCTGCCGCGACGCGCCTACGATGCGAATCGTGGCCTAAACGCGCAGAGTCGCGTCATCAGAATGTTGGGTAGGTGAGTTAAGTTGGCGGCTTGATTGATTAAAATCAAACGCTGTCAAACTTTGCGAAAGAAGCGTTCAATTTGAAATTACTGTCAACACATATGCACACACACACACAACATACTGTCTTTGCACCCGTCTCTTAGTCAGGGCCTTAACAGAGAAAAGCAAAAGTCTCTTTGCCAATAGCTAATTCCAAGCATTTGCAACCCACTCTTTGCAGTAGCTGTAGCCGTTGCCTTCTTCCTCTGCTGGGCCCCCTTTCACGCCCAGCGCCTGATGGCCGTCTACGGCGTATCGCTGATTAATGCCTGTCGCTGTCGGGACGCCTTTAACGATTACTTTCACATACTTGATTACACATCCGGGGTACTGTATTTCCTGTCCACCTGCATCAATCCGCTGCTCTACAACATCATGAGCCACAAGTTCCGCGAGGCCTTCAAGGTACGTGCGCTGCTAGTCGCGAAGGATTTTCGGCTGAACAGTTTTTTTGCTTTGCAGATAACGCTGACGCGTCAGTTTGGATTGGCCCGGAATCAGCAGCAAAGCCATCAGCACAACTACAGTGCACTGATGCGGCTCCCGGGCTCCATGCGGCTGCAGCCGGTTAGCTGCAGCAACAACAATAACGCGCCGGAGCCTTACGGCTCCTATCGGGTGGTGCAGTTCCGATGCCGCGACGCCAGCCATCAGCTGTCGCTGCAGGATAGCATACGAACGAACACCACAACCACCACCATAAACAGCACCAGCCTGGGTGGTGCTGGCGCTGGTGGTGCTACGGCTGTTGGTGGTGCCTGCGGCAGGCGGCTACGCAAACAGGATCTGTATGCAACAGCGCCGGGCAGCGCAGTGCCCCAGCGCCTGCTGCAGTCGCAGGTCTCCCGTTTGCCCTCGCTGAGCGATGGCAACTCCCATGCCCTGCTCGAAGCTCAAGTGGTTGAGGCGGGGCGTCATTGTGTGGCTGCACGCGCCAAGCGCACACTGCTGGCCACCAACAACGGAGCCCTTCTGCTGCCGACGGCCACAAACTCGCAACCAGAGGAGCCGCAGCCCAGCGCGACGCGCTTGAAGCTAACGCGGGTGATAAGCCGACGCGACGAGACCGCCGCTTACAGCGGCAGCAGCAGCCTAACCGACCAAGAGACCGGCCCCAGCACGACGGACCAAACGGGCGGCGAGATGCGCAAGTTTCCGTGGCGCAAGAAGCGCCAGAAGCGCCAGAAACCGAACGTGCCCAACAACAATGAAAAATGCCCGGGCAGAAATGGGTATGCCACGCCCAAGTCGCTGTGATAAATGGATGCGCTAGTTCTGCAAGTGCAGTTAGACAATTAAAGATAACAAATAGTTGCATACATATAGTTCGATTTATTTATACATATATACGATATATAGCGAGTAAATGTTAACTGTTAGTTAGTTAGCTGGTTACGTACACTCAGAGAAAAACGTTAAAGCACAGTATAAAGCATTATTTTCTTTTTTGTTTTTTAATACTCTTTAGTTAAATAATAAATCATAACTACATATATCAATTTAATATTCCTGAACTTACCAAGTGCATAATTTCATAATATTCATTTAATTAAAATTAACTTTGACATTAAATGAACAACGGTATTTGCTCTGAGTGTACACAAACTGTTTTTTATCACTCTCGTGTTTTATCGCTGTTTGTTGTAGTTAGCAAATTTCACAAACTTTTCTCCAATTGCACAAAAGTTGACTTACTTCTGAGTATTTACGTATCTATAGAAAACCCTTCGGACAATGGCCAGAAAAACTTGTAGCCCATACGATATGCATGGAAATTTATGGCCATAAAAATGACAGCAAGTGTATTAGTTGGCCCAGACGATTTATGCCTGGCATAAAGCAAATCTAATGTCGGCTGCAAGTGACGAACTGCCTGCGTCACAGGGAAAGTACGGCTTAAAAGCTGTACGTAAATTAAGTGTTAACGGGGCAATAAGTAAATAAAACAAATAAAGTTGCTACATGTACCCAAAGAAAAACAAACTGAAAGGACTTTTCTTTCTTCTTCTTTAATTCACTGCCAGCAACAGCTCACCTATCCTGCATATAAGACGATAGAAAACGAAAATTTCCCATTTCTTTTCAGCAGCTGCGATTTAAATATAGCTTCCGTTTTTTGCGCATTTGGCAACCATTTTTTGTCAGCTGCTTTTTGCGAAGTTCACTTTGTCTTCCTTTTCGATGGGATTTGCAACAGCCTTTTCACATGGCAGCTGGCCAAGTTAACGTTTCGTATTAGGTAAGTATAAACATTATAATATATTTTTTTAATTACATCAACGAAGCATTAGCGATTATTTGAAACTAGTATTTTTTTTTATTAATTACGAATAATATTTCTTTTTGAACAGTAATAATCGTTTTTCCGTAAAAACAATCAGTTTTTGAATTCCGGCCACAAATATGATATATATAATAACAAACATTAAAGACTTTTTTCAGTTTAATTTGAAATAAAAAGCTCGCCTTCACTAAACATCTTAATCAAAGATAAAATTTAAATTTGACGTAAAATATGAGCATAAATCATATAGCATATAGCTGGCTAGAGGAAAAATATTTTAAAATTGTATAAGGGCCCAAACAAAAACTCCATTTAACGCTTGATTAAGCTTACAACATAAATTATTTTAAGGTTCATAATCTCTAAACATGATTTCTCCATTAAACTGGCGGTTAACTTTTGACAGTCAGTTCACATGCAAGCGCTTTGACCTGGAGTTGACTATCAGACATATGGTGGAGCCTTCTGCACCCGAAATAGCTTTTCCGGGTACTCGTTTGTCACAGTCAGCGCTCGAACGAACGTATTTGTGTGTCTGAGTGCAAATGTGCGTCAGGACCGAAACTGATCAATCAACATGCACGGTAGTCACAAGTTTCCATAGCAGCCAGCTGAATCCCTTTGAGGAGTAGATTTGTGTGGTCTGGTGGTTGCGGTTTATTATACATATAGTCATACAGTAAACTAACATGAATAAAAAACAAAAAAAATGGCCTTCACTTTGTTCTCCATTGTCGTTTGGCACACGCATGCACAAGTATAAAATTATGAGAGTTTTGTATCTCATAAGCTGACATGCTCAAATCCAGATTTAAAACCCACATCCATGTTTTTTACAGTCTTTTTTTTGTGGCGTTTGTCTGTACTTAACGAGCGAGCGGTGACCACAGGAAAGGCTTTAAAATTTTCAAAAATGTGCTCTTCATTCTCTGAGCGCCACATTAAAGTGCCGAACTAACAAATTTAGAATTGTGAAAGTACTTCAAATGGCTGGGCAATTAAAAATTTACACAGCACTTAATTTGTGGGGCTCACAAGTGGTTTTTGTGTGGGCTTGTGTGTGTGTGTGTGTGTGCTGCTGCCAAAAATCTTGTTAAAAATGTGTATATATGCAGCCATGTATAAACAAATATATTATATAAATAAATACACAACCTTATTTGTGTATATTTGGATATTTATTGGTTAACTTTTTATCTACGCTAGCTGGCAGATAGTTTCGATGAACCCAATTTATTCTATTGTCATCGACTCGAGGTCAACTGCCTGCCTTGACAATGCCTCGAAATATTTATATTCTATATGAGGGAGACTAGGTTTATTTGACAATTTTAAAAATATTATAAACTTTTGTTTATAAACTTAAAAAAATATTTCTCAGTCTTTCATATATTTCAAAAATGTTGTGGTTATAATAAAAAGATGTTTTCGACATGAGAAATAAAATAAAAAAAATAAATAAAAGGTTTACCGGCTTCTGACAACGCTTCTCCCTAGTTTAAGTACAAAATACTTAAGCTGAGTGTCAATTTAGATTTACCAGTTAGTTTTGCAGGTCTTGGCATAAAAATGCTTGGCAACAACAATTTGCACAGTTTGCTGCGCATCTGCAAAATTTTAATTAAAAACAAATCGCAATCGAACTGTGTCCAACTGAGTGCATTTTAGTTTTCCATTTATTCTTTATTAATCCGCTGAGTGCAGAGCAATGAAATATTTTATTGGTAACATCAAGTGCGCAATTGAAATTAGTTTTGTTTAGCGCTGATCCACAATTGACAGTTTTAAAGCGAATTTAAACAAGAATTGACATTTGGGCAAAACCTAACTGTGACACTTGCTGTGGCAAGTTGGCAGCTGGCAGCCGCATCAAATTTGCCCCGCAATTTTTGACAACAAATTAAACGCAGCCCTCGGTCACAGTTCAACAAACTGAAAGTGTTTGTTTTATGGCCTCCATGTGCTCTCGAACTCGCTGCTTCAAATAAGAAGCCGGAGACGCGGCAGCAGCAGAAGTGGCAACAGAAGAGGGCAAAACAAAAGGGCGAAATCGCAAAGCAGACAGCTAAAGATTAGCTGCAGCTTGGCACACACAAGTGTAGGGCCAAAAATAGCTCGAATGGCTGGTACAATTGCAGCCGTACAATAAAGACTCTTAGCCTTGACCAAGGACCCATGAACTACAGCCGCCCGCACCCCGCAACCCGCACCCCGCACCGCCCACTGCCCATCAAACCCCAGTCAACTTGATGTCTCTTTATGATTTTTTTCTTTCTTTTTTTCTATGTTATATTTGAAGCCACAGCATCTCGTAATAATTACTTGGGTCTGCTTAAGTTCCACTGTACTTTAAGGTTGCCTTTAAAATGTAATCCTTTCAACTTGTGGTTTCAATGGATGCATTGTCTGCTGGCAGCCACTGTTTGGTCAATACGCAGTTAACAGCCTGATAACCAGCAGAAACGTGTCTTTTGTAATCCATTCCGGATTTATTTAAGGCCGTTGACTGAGCTCTCAATTGAAGTTTACTGAGCAAATTTATGCGGACTGTTTTTCAATGAGTTGTTCTGCAAAACAACGTTAAGCGTGTCAGCGATAATTAATAAAGGGTATATAATCTCGATACAATACTTTATTAATCACACTTTAAAATCCAGGGTATCTAGCAGTCACTTCACGATTCGCACTCACTAACAATTCCCATTGCAGCGCAAAACTTTTGCAGCCAATCAGTGGGATTAATTAGAGGTTTGACAACAATTCCAATAATTTATTAGTTTATTATAACTTTATTAATTAACGCTACAACTTTCGAGCTCCGAAATAATTGTAACAAAGAGTTCAGCAACTGGAAAAACAAGCTTCCAATAGCATGAAAAAACAAACTTCTCGACAAAAGAGTTTTGCAAACAGCAAAAGCTACAAACAATACAACGGAATCAACAAATATACAATAACAAATGAGATTAACCTAAAGTTGAACTGTGCACAGCTCTAATACAAGTCGATTATTTATTTCTGTGCGAATACAAATGTTCTTGTACATAGAGACAACAAATAACTAAAAACTCTGCAGTCGGGCGTTATCAAATGCATTCCTAATAATTATTGTTGTTTTAAGAATTTGCGGTATTTTGTAATTTGGGAAATGCGAGAGATGATACGATTTGCGGAAACGGAGTTAGCGTGGGCGGAAATTTTTTAAATTTTTAAAAAATTGTGGGAAAATAAACTGCCACAAATATCCAAAGTTTTGATAAATTTATGGGTGTTTGAAATACGAGTCCCATGGGTTCGAGAGCTTTACATGTCAAAATTTTTTTTACTTTGGCATGATTTTTGGCAAAAAAAATTGACCCCCTCAGAGTCAAGTTAAATGCTGTTTTTTACATTATTTGAAAATTATTTTTTCTGTAACGGTTGCGGGTTCTTCCCAGTACTATGTATCCCCAAAATTGGTGACTCTAGCCTAGGTAGCTTTAGGCATATCCTAGTGAGCGTGGTTGGCCTATCAAGAATGCAATATTAAATAATCTTTCATCTTTTATCGATATACTAGTTTCATTTCGTAAACGAGTATCAAAACCACTCAGATAATTAGTTTCAATTTAAATTTAAGATTGTTACAGACCTTAAAATTTTTTGTATAGAAATACAAAAGCAAACTTTTAAACGTTCAAAAATCAATAAAATATAAAATAAATCATTAAAATGGTATGAATCCATTATTTAAATTACACATAAATATTAATTTTTAAATTATGCAAAAAATTAAAAAATTCAATAAACAAAACACAATTTAAATGTTCAATGCCATTATGCCATGAAATTAACTCATTAAAATACTAATCTAATTATAATGGAGAAAGTTAAAAAAAGTTAATAATAATTGATAATGACAATCGAAATCAGCTAGTTAATTGAATTTTATTTTGCTGTCACTATTTGCATATATTTGCATGCTAATTGATTTTCAGAGCTGAAAGAATTTAAAACAAACACATTCAACTTTGATTAGCATGTGAAATTTGTATTTAAAATAAAATTAACTTAAACTGGGAGTGAGTGAATACGAATGAGAGAATACGAATATGAAACACTCTAAAATAGCTCAAATATATATAAAATAGAAATTATATTTATAAAAATTTTATTAAAACTATGATATAAAAGCGCACGAACAATCATAGTCATCATTATCAAAAGAAATGATGAACCGTAAAATAAAACGATATTTTAGCTGCAAATGAAAGCAGCATATGCCAAATAGTGTTTTATAACCTACTTGTATTAACATAAAGTTTAACGAATTCGAATTATTGACCACAATTTCCAGTTGTGTGTGTGTGTGTGTGCGATTGTGTATAAATTTCACACAAATTGCCACGAAATGGCAAAACAATTGCAGCAAAGTATTTGAGTTATTTTGATGGCAACACAACATGAAAAAAATAAAACAAAAATAAAAAAAGGTTAATAACGAGCGCCACACTCGGACCCAGACCCGGACTCGGACCCGGGGGCGCTCGTTAAAAGCGACATGTGTCTGCAGGGGGCGCATCCGTTTTACAAACCGCACAAACACACACACAAACTGTACAACACGCAAAGGAAATTCTCAGCTGACTTTTGATGTGGCTGCCACATGGGGCACTCAGTTTTGTTATTTTCAATCTTGCTGTCTGCTAAAGCCGCACTTTTGGCCACGATATAGTTGAATTGTACTCTTTAAGCGACATTTAGTTGCCTGATAGCCCGATAAGAAAGCTTGTGGCCTACATTTGCATGGGGCTAAGTCGACGCTAATTGAAATGATTTGGGTGCGCTTCGATAAGCATGATATGGCTCAACTATTCTCTGCCAGTTCATTTGGCCAGTCGAGCAGCAGCACCCAAACAGGCGAAGACAACTTGGCGCATCTCTACCGCTGCCTGTTGCCAAAATTAGCAACCAAGTGAAATGAAACGCGAAAAACAAGTTAGCAGACAGGGGTCCTACAAATAAGCAGCAAACATTATTTACTTAAGCACAAGGCGGTTTATTGCTGTCTTTCCATTTAAGACGACATGTATCAGACAACTTGAGACAGACAGAGTTTAAAGTTCACGAGTACACGTCAAATGACCTTTTCATCGGCAGGCGGCAACAAATCAAGTTCCAGGTAAAAACAAGGCACGCCCACATTACAAAAAAAAAAAGCACGTTTGGCATAAATCAACGCTAAACACACATACACACACCGAATAAAGCCGAGCAAAAAGTAAACGCCTTAAAGTATGCTACACTTCCGTGCATTATGCAATATTGATGGCAACGGTAAATATAAAATTTAAATAATATGTAACGTGGGTACAGCTAGAAAACATTAATTTTTATGCATCCACACAAACAATAGAAGTAGGAAAATGAATTGAATTGAAATAAGAAGAGACAGCATCAACATTAAATCACTGAAACAAAAACGTTTTCGCACAATCCCAACTTGATTTATGCGCCGCAAAAGTCGTCCACAGTCGAATTTGTTGGTGGTCTGGAATTACATTCACTCGGCACTTTCTCCAATTACATTAAGAAATACATAATTTAAATGCTCAAATTTCTTTATATACCAATTGCGTTCTGCTTTACGCTTTCGCTAAAATTTTGCATTATTTGGTGTTGGCTTTTTGTCATGCCTATAAAATGCAATCTTTTTTATGTATTTTTTAAATATTTTATTTTTTTCTATGTATTTTGCATTATATTTATATTTAATGCATATGCATTTTTTGTTGAAATTGTGCAGAAAATTAAATCTAGAATGTGATTTCTTTGGCTGTCGCGTAATTAAATCATTTACAGGTATTCTCATGTTGAAACAAACTCGGCGTGATCGAAAAGATTTGATTACGCCCCCTGGCTTAATTCAAGCGCAGTAAACGTTGTCGCCTGTTAGTCTATTCACGTCGCATCTTTGCCAGCCAGACAGAAAGTACACTCTAACACACACACCCACACACACAAACACACACACACACACACAACAACTGTGGCTAGAGCAATGCGTCATTTGTGCTATGCACAGTTCGTAAATTAGGCGTCTAAGTGGGCGCAACGGGACGCAGAAGCCAAGACACTGAGAGGAGAGATAAAGAGAGAGAGAAAGAGACAGACAGATATTAAGGGGGCTGCAACCGCAGTCTGATGAATGGCGCAACTTGGCATCCCGTTAACGTTGCCAACGCCTGCACTTCCACATCCCGGTAGAGACCCGCGTTGCACGCGGGAAATTGGAATATAGCTGTGCGTTCCGTTATGTATATATATTCTAGTGAATATATTGCAACTGCTGGCATTTGTGGCATCTACAAAATGAACGGTCGACTAACTACATTTGTAGTACCCTTAGCAGTTATTCCAATGTTGCGAGGGTAACTTCTTGAGTAATAAATTACTATGCAAAACAAAGAAGTTAATAAATTATTATCATATATTAACAGCAAAGTACAGAGTATTAGAACTACCAAATTTACTAAAAAAAAAAATATGATACAACAATATGTTGTTACTAAAGTTTGGCACAGTCTTATTGTGTGTAAGGTAGAAGTTGCGTTCGGCAAAGTTATTTGCGTTGGAAATATGATCCGCTCGTAATCAAGGCTGCCAACATAAAAGAGTTGGTTCTTATCACGGTTCGAGCGACGAACCCTTGCCTATGTTAGCTTTGAGAGCCTTAGTTTATAACATCATTAAGCCCAAATTTTGTTAAGAGTCTTCACACTTTTTCAACATTCAAAAATATTTATTAAAGTGTTATTTTATCTAAGAAATTTTTAATTATACTATTATTATAGTTGGTATATTAAACCATATAACTTCAATTGATGCGATCCTTTGACAAAATTGTGTCACAAATTAAATTAAATATGAAGTTATAATTACAATTTGCATTTAGTACTTTTACAAATAAAAATTTTACGGTTTTTTTTAATTATTTATTTATTTTTATTCTTTAATGTTATTATTAGCTGAAAATACTAATAGAAAAGCTAACAAAAAAATGTTGTTAAATAAAGTTTTTAGTCTAAAAAATTATTTGTTACCCAACGATCAACCCTTGCATAATTGTATCTTAATTTATAGCATAGTATTTTAAAGCGTTTACATTTTAATGCGAACCATTAGCGCTACCATTTTTTGGTAAGCCCTTCACCCCCCCACACCCACCTCTCAGCATAGAAAGTTTATATTTTATGACAACAGTATGTAAACTTTGACACTTCACCAATTTGGTCGCCGGACAACTCCAGCAGTTCCAACAGTCCCGAGGCCAAAGGGAACAGCAAAGAGTCCGCGACAGCCGCACAATTTGCATAATTTTGTGTTAATTGAAAAAGTTGCGTGGTCACAAATCTATTGACGTGGCTAAGCAACTAAAACGCGAAACTCAAGCTGCTTATTAAACGACTGCCTAAAACAGTGATTAATTTTGTAATTGAGCCACGAAATTCTACTTGCGAGCCACGTGGCTGTCTGGAACTGGGCAGGATCAGTGCATGTTTGTTTGTGTGTGTGTGTGTGTTTGAATCGCTAGATTGAGCATGTCGTGGCTGTGGTTTTATGTTTCATATGGTCTGACAATAATAACACCAGCTTCAGTAACAACAAAAAGTAAAAAAGTTGTAGTGGGATGTAAACGACTACGCAATACGCTGTTCAAAGTGGAAAAATTGAAAGAAAAAACGGCTCAAAAAGTCTTTCTAATCATTGAATTTATAATAATCAAACTGTAATATTAAGAAATTGACGTTTAGAAATATATTTATTGCAACTGCTTGCAAACTCTCATAACTAACTTCAAAGCAATGCACATTGACTTGGCTAATTAACAGCTACATCTAGTCCAAGTTTTAAGACAGTCAATCGTCAACAAAAAATTAAAACCAATATGCCATTTACCATTCAGTGCACAGGGTATTGAAAGCAACAACAAACATTTTGCTTAAGAGATACTTTTTGTATAATTTGATGATTTCATTAAATAAATTGCTAGGAGAGACATTTGCTGCCATTGCTCTGTGTGTGTGTGTGTGTTTATGCGTGTGTGTGCGAGTCCTACTTGTGTTGCTGCTTTGGCATTGGCCAAATTAAAAATACTGCAAGAAATAATTAAAATTACCTCAAATAAGCGAGCTCGTGGCCAAGATACGACCTGTCGCCCTGAAGAATAGAGAACCTTCCGCAACACAAGCTGTGGCAACGGCGCTCGTGACTGGCGTACAAATTATGTGTTTGGCTGGTGATAAGAGCGCTGATTCAGTTTTGGCCAGGCCCACCTGCTGCCGACTTGGCTTTAATCTGCTTTAATGCATTCTATTAACAATGGTTATGCCTGCGGCTGCATACAACTTTAAGGGAGAAAGTGAGAGAATGGTATTGCCAGTATTGTCGGGCGTTGCCTGACCGACAGGTTCCCTGTTATACAACATACATATTTAATTACTTTAGCTAGTGGCTGTGATCCTACTACTATCCTTACTATTCTGCCCCAAAATATAATGTTGACATTTTCCATCGTTGTTTGACCACAATGTAAATTTAATGTTTTTGGTTTTCCAAAAATATCCTTTGCTCCAATGTCACAATCTTTGAGGAAAGATTACCAGCTATCCAATACCAAATTTGGTGACATGTTATCAAATTGCCCGCCTCCCTGTGGGCGTGACACAAAATCTTAACACTTTGTCAAAAGAGGATAAGTACAAGTATATATCCAAAGTTTTAAGTCCCTATCTTCAAACCCAATATACCAAAAGTTTCACTTCGCGAACGAGTACAAAAATATTATGCCCTTTACAAGCACTTGGACAACTTCCATATGCCCTATTCGCAAAGTTTTCAGTGGGTATAACATCACATGACTGCTGACAGTAAATTCACGTCAAGTTTATTGATATCTGTGGCTGAGAGTGGGCGGCACAGTGGCTGTGAGTTGGTGTTTAGCTTTGGCCACATATGTTGATGTTGATATCCTGTTGTCTTGGCACATTGTTGTTGCCCTTTGCTCTTCGACAAGCTAAGCCAAGCCGAGCACTCACTGTTCAGCGCCCCGAGCTTTGTGTAAAATTTACTGAAATGCCAAAGTTTTTAGCAAAATTACAGCCATAAACTTGGGCAGCGGTGTCAGCAGAAGCCAAATTAGCGATTCGGCAAGTGAGGGCATGTTCGAGCAAACATAGAGACGGAGAGCGGCAAAGAAAGAGAGCTACACGAACGCAATTAAACGCATTAGTTTGCGCACAGTCTGCATGACCCATTGGCGCATTACCAAATGCAAATCTTCGGGTCAGCCACAACCATTCTAAGCGTCCACCGAATGGTAAAACTTGAAACCCCCTTTCAAGTTGTTTTCCTAGGCAGCTCAGGCAACCATAAACCCAGCAAGACAACTGCTTGGCAACGCAATATAAACATAACAACTTTCAACTACCAAATTACCACGCAACAGCAATTAGGACCCGAAAGCGTTGTGGGATTTAAAATATCAAACATTTTTTGACTTCGGTAATGGACCACTTCAATACATATCTTTACTCCCACAATCGTTGGAGAATAAAATATTAAGTTACAAAGGATTAAAGTTGTGCATTAAAACATATTTTAAAAGTTTATAAACATTTTAAAATAAATGTAAATTTAATGAAGTTTACATTATATTATATATACTATATATTATATACTATAAGGTTCATGAATATGCATAAAACATAAAATCAATTAATAAAAAAACAATAGCGTAAGATGAATATTCTCTCAGCTTAGAAAGTCAAATATGAGCAGCAATTTTATCTAAATTATTCAAACCCATTACAATGGATTCTTTATTGCATCATATTTGGATTCTTTAGTTTTGCAACTGCACCTTTATAAAATAAAATATTAAATTACAATGGATCAAAGTTGTGCATTAAAACATATTTTAAAAGTTTATAAACATTTTAAAATGAATGTGAATTTAATGAAGTTTACATTAAATCTGCTTAAAATTCAAATGCACAAAATAACATACATTAGGGTTATATACAATAAGGTTCATGAATATGCATAAAACATAAAATCAATTTATAAAAAAAAACAATAGCGTAAGATGAATATTCTCTCAGCTTAGAAAGTCAAATATGACCTGGAAGTTTATCTTAATTATTCAAACCCATTACAATGGATTCTTTATTGTATCATATTCGTATTCTTTAGTTTTGCAACTGCACCTTTATGTTTGTAGCAATTTAATCATCGATAGCTTCTTGGAACGGTCGATAATATTGTAGCGCACACCAACAGGTTTCGCACACACACACACATACACAGGATACGCATACATGGTGTGGTCATACATTTCAATGAGTAGATACGGATGCCAATACACAATACTGGTATCAGTGACAGTAAATTGTATTCATAACATTCCAAACACTTGGCACGTGTTTTTGCCATAGATTTGTCCCTGCCACTTGCCACATGCCACATTCCACTTGCGCTTGCACTTGCCCTTTACTTTACGCGCTCGCTGCAATAATCATCAGAGCACCATGGCAAGGACGACGATATCTAAGTATCCTGACGCGGACAAGCAATAAAATGTATTCTACGAAATCTGGCAAAGCACGACAAACACAATTTAAATGCAATTCGCTGCAAACGAGGAGTCAACGGTATAAACGCAGCCATTCTGTATGTTAAGGTCCTGTCTGGATATATAACGAAGTTATGCCACACCAACCTGGACATGCGTTATGGCATCTATGACTCCACGTCGCGCATTCTGGCGCATTATCCAAGAAAGATTGTGAAAGCATTACGTGGAAAATTCATTTACTGCCTTGCGTAGGTGCCAAACACCAACAGCACTTAACGCGAACGAGTTGCCGTTCAAAACACGAGCCCATGTCTCCAGTTTCCCAATTGTAAAGCACTTTGGGTTCACAACAAAAAAAAAAATGATAATAAATACATCCCCCATACGCAAAGCTGCAAGTAGCAGAAAAAAGTGATAGCAAAGTGCCGTTCAAGGTTGTCGCATCTGAATTGGAAAGCCATAAACTGCGAGGCGTTTGGGACGTGAAATGTTGCGTATACGCAGCGTAATCAATTTGAATGTTTTCGGAGCTTATCAGCTGCGGTTCTGCGTCGAAAGCAGCAAAGCGATTATTGAAAAGCGTTTTCTTTTGCCCTAATAAAAACAAATAACAGCAAAACCAGAAGTAACAAAAAAAAAAAATTCAAATTAACCAACCATCTTAAGTAAATTTTAATTTTGTAACAGCAAATATTTGCGCATCGCTGTGCAGAAATGTTTTACAAAACGTTGACAAAACAGTTTCCTTAATTGGCCGGAACTGCAAAAAGAAAAGAAGCGTTTAGATGGAAGCCCGACAACGAAATGAACATTGGCTGTGCTCAAATATGACTAGAATTGCGGTGATGTAACATTTGCACATTTTTGCTTCTTCTTTCATTTTTTCTAACTTTTTATCTAGCTCTACCCCTTACGGTCATTTTATCACACCCACAAACGAAATTGTTCGTCTTTAATTTCTCAACTTTATCCTTGGTTGTGCACACTTCTGTGTCAAATTCAATTAAAGAGCAAAATGCTGAAGTTCTACACATGGCGACAGGAAAACTCAATTTCAATCAAGCGATTTTACCATGCGGCATTAATGTGACTGCTAAATGAATTTGAATTTTAAATTGACAAAGCGAACTGTCGATTTCTTGTTTAATCTTATCTTTGCTCACATTTTATTATTTATTTTTCGCTTTTTTCATAAAGTTCAAGTTTCTTGTATGTTTCCTATTTGTTTCGCATTTGCTGGAAAGTTTCATTTCCGCTTAAGCACAAAAATAGCATATCCTTCGGCCTGAATTGCTTATGACATACAAATAAAGCTTTAAAACATTTCCATGCCAGTTTTCCTAAGTTTAAATATTCACTCGGAAAAATGCAGAAAATGTTCCTTTAATCATTAAATTAAAATGTTATATAAATAGTAGAATTAATAAATTGTAAAAAAATCTATTTATGTACACAATAAAAATTAAATAAGCATTTAAAAATAAAAATTATGTTAAGTCAGAAATGTTCTGCTTAACCGGATTCTCTTTCAGTGTAGAAAGCAAACAAACTTGAATATTCTACGCACGTCTATGCGTAAGGACTTTACAATTGTGTACATAAGTAGTCGCCGGCTCTTAAAGTGGTATTGACTAGCTCCAAGAGCCATAAATTATATTTATGTTCGTAGTTTCTGTTCATTCTATAATTTGCCAACTCTACTAGTACCTTCTGTTAAGCTTCAAAAATCCTTTTCGGCTCAATCACTTTAAGCGGGAAATCAAACAAACAAACGCTGGTTGCTTAGCAGTGGAAGCGAAAACCTTTTAGCTGAACAGGCTTTAAAGCGAAAAAAACGGTAGTTAAATAAATATTGCACATACGCAACGTCGTACCAGCTGTAAAATGATGAGTAAGTGCTGCCAACACACAATAGCGATATAAATCGACAGATATGGCGACTATCAACTGCCAGGCAGCTAAAATAAATATATCTTTAAAAAACATCACGATGTGGCGGGGACGAGTATGTTTGAGTGTTTAAAAGCTTCGTTTGCTTGGTTATTGTTCGGGTTGCTAGCAGAAAATATATTCAGTCTGGACCGTACTAATATGCCGTTATTATCAGTGATGAAAGGGTAGCGAGGCGCGTCGGTCTTATGAGCCTTGCTGCCAATTTTTGGGCCTACAGCTGAACATAAATTATGGCTGCTATTTTTTTTGCTGCATGATGATGCCATTGTCACAGATTGCATGTGTATGTGTCTGTGTGTGTGTGTGTGTGCTGCATGTGAATCGAGCGTAAATATTTTTCAGTCCACACAGACCGAAAAGTTTGCAACGAAATTGCCCACACGCACATTAAATTGTTCGCAAAGCTGTCATTAACTTGGCTAGCCAGCCCACACATATTAAAAGGGAGGGGAAGGCGCTAAGCCAATTTTGGTTTTTTAGCCTAATCAAAGTGATATTTTTTTGTGCTTTATCCTTGTACAAGAATTTATTAGCTTTCCATAAACAAAAGACGTCGCTGGCATTTGATGTGGTCGAAGGACAGGCCAAAATGCCTAGCCAAGCACTTTTCCGTAGATATACATAAATGTATATATGTATGCAGTTAGTAGCCCAGTCAGAATATCAACTTCCGTTTTGTAAGCACACCCGCTGCTCGCTCGTGTTCGGTTTAAAGTGGTAGTGGGGGAAGTTGGTAGCAGACGAGAGACCCGCTCGCTTTAAGCATATTTTTTGATTACGTATAAATAGTTGTCAGTTACGTGCCCTTTGACATCCAATTTAACACGGTTGCGCTAAAAAGAATTAATTAAGACCTTGCCAAAATGCTTGGCTGCGAACTCGTGAAATTAAAGATGCTATGAAATTCAAAGCGAAAGCGTAGAAAAATACAAAAAAAAAACGTGAGTTTGCGGATTCAGTGCAAAAGGGTAATTACATTTTGTTGCGAAAAATGTAATGGTGTCAGTATAAATTTAATCATATTAATTCTCGATTAATGTTAAATGAAAGTAGTTCAACAATTTTGACATTTAAAGCTCTCGAAATCACAGCTCATTAATAATTTAAAATAATAATATTTTAATAATTAAACAGACCACGATGCAAACATGTGTTTTTTTTAAGTTTGTTTTTTTTCTATTTTTTATTTTTTTTTGCTTCGTGGCCGTTTTGCGAGTGCGTGCCGTAAATTGAATTATACATATTTATTTTGAACCAACTTGCGTTTTCGATATATTTTCTATCTCTATTTGGTTCAGTAATTTTTTTCTTGCGCTTATCTGGCATGCTTGGTTTCTTTCTGTCTCACTGCTTTCGCCCACGTGTTACCGTTTAGCTCTGTCTCGCTTTTAGTTATCAGCATATACCTTTTTCCTCTCAATCTACGCTCAACTACCTAATTATTCTCTTGCTGTCAGACTCTTAAGCATTTATTTTGATTTTTTTTTTTGGCGTGCAATGGTACAGTTGTAATTGGTACAGTTGAGCTAGTCAATCTAGCATACCCTGTTTGCTCAGGGCCTGTGGGAGGTTCCAATAGCCCAAAATAATGAATAATTGTATAGTTGTCACTCTTTTATATTTATCAACAGATCGTAGTAAAAAAAATTTTGTATGTAGCTAACTTGTTCTTTAAATCCTCCACTTCCTGATGTATCTATCTATTTGCACCACCTTTCCGACGTTCCATCAATCTATTCCCTACCATCTGATAGGGACCTTTTGGTTGTTCGTAGCGATAAATCGGTTCTCTATTGTTGACTAAGTTTCTATTACCTCAACATAAATTGTTTCATGCTCAGTTTAATCCAGTGCGCATCTTAAAAGACAGAGCTCTTAATTTGATTTGTGTGTTGGATTTGACCAGCAATATTGTAGGATTCACATCTTTTTAAGACCTGAGGACCGTTTCCATCCTACATTGAATCTGGTCATTGATATACCTTGTCGGATCGCAGCTGCTATTTTCAATTATAGTTGGCGCAATTAGTATACAAAGCATGATCAAAGTTAAGTAAAAATTCAAAATTTAAAAATGTTGATGATACTACTTACATATGAACTTATATCGCCGATCTGATGCTTGTAGGCAAAGGGTATTTCAATTTTTGCCAACCCAAAAGAAAAACGCTCTAATTTTTTTGTCCTGCGCTCTGTTTAAATATTGTCCCGTATCTCGGGTGGCCGCCTTGTGCACAGGTTATTTGAACTTCGCTTTATGTTTGGGTTTACTTTGCCGGGCGACCGCGCCGTAAAGTCATGACCAGACATGAAATTCATCATTATTTTGTTCGTCCGTGTGTCCAGCTGGCGTGACGTCAACAGATGCGAAAGCGACGAAGACAACGCAATTAGAATGGACGAGAGAATAACAAACAGCAGATGTTATTGGCACATGACACTCGATAGACGGTAACAGGCCATAACGGACAAGGATCGAGTGTAAGGAGCAAAGAATTTAAAGCACACGATTACGTTAGGTGTATCAAAATGGCTTTAATAAATTCCATAGCGGTTTCGTTTTTAATACTTAAACTTTAACACCAATTTCGCCAGGACTGAATATTTTGACATTGCGATCGTTGACCTTGTAGAGGACCTCCTTACGTGACTGCTCGCACGCATAGCTGCCCTCGTCGAGGACGCGCTCAATTAGGAGCTTGCCATCGACCTCGCGGAAGACGCCGCTCTTGAGCCGCAGCACCTGGATGCGCACGTTGCCCAATTTGGCCACATTATTGTCCGTCAGCTGGTGAATGTCGCTGTTGCTCAGCTTGGTAATGACGGTCAGATTCTCATGCTCCTTGGCCAGATCCGCCAGATCCTGGCAGAACTGTTGCACCTGAAGCTTGCTAGCGCCCAAATTGAATAGTATGGACAAATTGTCAATCAGTATGGTGTAGCTGCTGCGATTGGCATAATTGTTGGCCAACTGGTTGCGTATGTCCTTCACCAGCTGCTCCGTTAACGTCAGATCATCCGGCGAGCGCAGCCACTTGGAATTAAGGCCGTGTCGGGCCATATCGCTGAGCACATCGATCACGTTGAGCGTCTTGTCCAGAAAGATGTTCGTGTTGTAGCCGAGCCGCATGCCCGCATTGAAATAATGCTGATAATGGTGCTGCAGGCAGACGAGAAGCGTGCCCGCATTCGAGATGCGCAAACGTTGGCCCAGAACGCAGCTAATCAGAAAGCTGCCATCCACATTGGACTCCTCGCTGATGTGGACGAATCCCGGCAGCTTCTGTTCGTTCAGACCGCAAGCGAGCAGCACTGAGGCGGCCATAATTCAGACAAATTGTGCGTATATATGGAGCTGAAAATGCAAAACACAAAAGAGCAGGTCAAGTGAATACGTTTAGTCAATTTATAAATGCCATAAAATGGATTCAATTAATTAGCAGCGTCATATTCGGCGCCGTTGACAGCCGACAGGTCACGTGCTGCATGCCCCAAGTTGGGCCACTCAAGTTGACCGGCTGCGGCGCAGACTTGCAGACGCCTTCTTTTTTTCTATTTAATTTATTTACTTGAGCTTTGCTGGTATGGTGAACATTTTCATTTTGTCACTTCATCATGGCTGTCAGCAGCATACGTGGCCAATAACCCGGCAATCAATGAAAATAAAGCACTCAACATAATTTATTGAATGTAAAAAGGGAACAAAAATAAAAATAAAAAAAATTTAATTTTACAAAAAAAAAACTCTTGGCCCATGAGGGGATCGAACCCGCGACCTTCGCGTTATTAGCACGACGCTCTAACCAGCTGAGCTAATGGGCCATTGAACGTTGCGCCGCCAAAAGCTAATTTCAACTGCAAAGCACTCCAAAGCCCAGTGGGAAAAAGCTCTTGCCAAAACTTTTGTTGACTGTGCTGTCTATTTTTATTGTCTATGTAAATATTTTGAATTAGGTTGAATTCGCCAAATATCAGCTAATCAGCTATTGAAAGGAAGTGCTAAAATGCTATTGAAAACGTGTTTTTAATATTTTTCAGCATGTAAATAATAAAAACTCATATGTAAGTACAAATTCAAAGTTTGCGCTTGCAATTATCAGAGTATCCCCATTAATAGCCGCCGCTAATCCCTGACCTGGCAACAATTGGGCTGCAGTGCCGTCGACAGCTTGTTTATCAAGCTCCAAACAGTGAGAATTGTAAGTTGTGCGTGTTTTTTGTGCTGCAAATTAATTGCAAAAAAAACGTTCTAATTGAACCTTGACGCGGAATGCGAAATTGAGCCTAATAAGAACCGTCTAAATTACGAGCTTTATAATTAAAAATTATGAAGGCAATTAACTGCACTGAACTCATCCCCTAGATAGCATGTTTGTTTTAATATAATTTTTAATGTAGCGCCGAAAAACTGATCAATAATATTTGGAATTTATTTTTGGCTGCCATATGGCCGATCGGCACTGGCAAGTGATTAAAAACAGAGAAGATCGATTCTGCTAGACGACTAAGGAATATCCCGCAGATATTGCATTCACATAAAATTGTGCATATACATAAATACATGTATAATGCAAGGCGATACATATTGTGTTTATAATATTACGTTTTTCAATTAAATATGTTTAATCATAAATGAATTATTTTTAAAAATTTATATAAAACCTCTTTTGATTAAATAATATCATAAAGATAATTATAAATATTTTTTTGTAACTTAAGCTCAAAGAGCGTAATGTAAGTTATGTAACTAAGAGTACACAGTTACGGTACCCAAATCTTAATCAGAAAAAGAGAAAATAGGCACGATAATGAGCGGTCAGCCAAAGAACCATTTTAAATGCAAACTTTAAGCAGCCCTATATGTGTACATACATACACACAGACACACACATAACTTTGTCGGTTGTACAGTACTGACAGCAAATTGTACCGTTCTGCTGCGATTACACACAGTGACAACAAAACGTAAATTTGATTGTACAATTGAAGAATGGAAGCTCGAACACAAATCCACGCGCACGAGCAACAAACAAACCAAGTGTGAGATTGCGAAGGTTATGACAAAAAAAGTCTAAAAAGCTCTCACCTCAACTTATGTTTATTCTTGCACTCTGCCTCGGCTCACTCTCTCTCCCCTCTATCTCTCTCTCTCCGCTCGCTTCTGCAGAGTTGAGTTTTACTGTGGCTGCTGGAGCGTCTGACAACTGACTAACTTGAGCTGATCCCGTCACACTTATGGAAACATTTCCATAGTGCCCGCCTTGACCGCTCTAACAAGTCAAACAGTGATAAAACAAAATCCAAAGTCAAATAATTCGCTGACGAGAGAGTATTAGTTTATGAGTGGACGCCGGATAATGCAGGCCGAAGCTTCGCTCGCCTGGTCGGGTCGGTTCGCCCCAACACACATAAGCGCTGGCGTACGATCGATCAGTACGTATTCAGTGCTCAAGCGACGACAACGTCGTGGTGCGTGCCTCCAGCAGACAAGAGAGAGAGTGGGAGAAATCTGGCAAAGAACGATTCCATTACCAGACCAGTTTTTGCTGTCAATTGTGGTAATGAAACGCTTAAGTTCTTGCTCTCGCGCGTGGTGTCTGTTCGTGTGCATGTGTGGGAGTGTGTGAGTGTGTGTCGGTGTTGCCAAAAATATAGAACATTAATAAACATATCATAGCGGTTAAAAACACTCGCCCTGTCTGTCTCCATGTATCAAGGTAAACTTTCAATAAACTGTGTATGTTTTCTTGCTGCTGTGAACTAATTGAATATTAAAGTACTGCAGCGATTTACAGCAATTTACAACAGTTTATATATATATATATATATAATTCAATTAAGCCAGTGTGTATGTGTGTGTAATTTTTCAATATTTATAAACATCATTTTGATGGCAACCAGTGAGAGAAATCATGAAATTATCACGCTACGTTTCGTGATCTACGGCTACAAAAAATTGGCGACCGCACCACAATCAGCTGTTTTATAGAAGTGAACACATACATACATATATACTTTCTGAGGGGGCGCGCCCCTTTTTAACAGTTTATATATATGTATATATATAAGTATGTTTCGAATTGGATCATGTGATGCTTGTTGTTTTGTATTCGCGCTTTAATTACTTGACCTTTGGTCATGAAAAATTGAATTTTATGATCAGATAAAAAAATAAAAACAAGGTAAATTAAGCTGAAATAAACAGTTATCTTTGTAACTAACCGACTTATCAATGCCCTAAAATGTTGTCTTCTGCGATCAAAACATGATCTCTTTAAATAAATATATCCAAAAACATACAAATATCATTTAATGAAGGGCATATAAACATAAATAGAGAAAAACTAAAATCTTCTCCTCAATATCAGCTAAACAACAGAAAATCGTCCGATTTATTTACTATTCGGTGCACGTGGCATAGTTCACACGAAATGTCTTATTATTTAATAAACGAAATGAACAATATATAATTACGTATATATGTCCATATGTATAAAACACTATATGTTACGATTTGGAATCATGAAATTTGTTATCACTAGGCGAGCGGGCAACAAATTGAAAGTCGATTAGCTGGAGCCCTAGACAGGGTCATATTGTGTTGATGACTAAACTAGAAATAATGTCAGCTAATAAATATCGCAAATATTAGAGCTAGGTTCGGTTGTCAATATGTTACCAATATTATATAAGATCTAAGTTCAGAAAATTATATAATTTTTATATGTATTGAAATAAACAATTGCGTTTCTCATGCGAATTTAAAGAAAAATAAGCAGTATTACCTCGTTACCCTGTACCTTAAATTAAAAATTTTTAAATTTTAGCTAACATTTTTACATTTTTTTTTTCAAGAGTTTAAAATTTTCTTCCTAAATTTCAATTTCAAAAATGTGTATGTATTAAGCATGTTTATTATGCGATACATTTAAATTTTGTACGAAAATATAGAGCTGCCTGAGTAGTGAATTTTTTGCATATATGAAAAAGCTCTGATAACGCATCGTCCAAATTTGCGAGCTATCACTGTACCAATGTATGTGAGTACAAATGTACCTGTACACGCACAAACTGATAATTTAAATACATGTATATAAACATACAAAATACTTATTAATAAATATGCAAATTCACATGCATATCCAGGTGCGCAAGCAGCTTACGAAAAACAAGTCAAACATCTGTCTAAATGAAAACAACTACATATACAAATATAAACATAAATATATGTAATCGCTGGCTACGGCCACGTGTTGCTGAATGTCAATGTCAAAATAAAGAGCCGGAAAACATATTGCAGCGCATTTTACAGTAACATGAACCGCATACAAAATGAACGGCAACTTTTTCGTAGTTGCACTCGCGTAATAACCGATTAACTAGCGCTAAGTAAACAATGAATATGCAAATAAATATTTACACAATGTACTCACAAGTCGAATAGTACATATGTACAATGCCGCACTATGATTGATCTTCCGCTGCGGACTTAAACAATATAAAAAATACTTTGCAATTTTTCTCAAAACAACAAGCGTACAAGCACACGAATTCAATAAGGTAGGTAACATTAAATAAACAGCTGTTTGGAGCAGTGCTGCCACCTGCCACAATTATCATGAACTGGCAGCTAGGTTTCTTCCACTGATGTGGTAATGCTCTAGAAACAGTGTTGCACAATGCCAATGCTGAAAGGCGCGCGCAGCATTGCAAGCTATGCCTAGGCCATGGCTCAGCTGTTTTTCTTGAATTATCCTTTCCTTTCCATAAATGACAGAAAAAAGAGCGATGATGTAACGCGAATCGCGTAACACGGTGCTTAGCAGCTAAAAAGCTTTTGTACGCACTTGTTACTTAAACCTTAAAATATATTATCACATAGATTATGGACAAATTTGACATATGTTTTAAAAATGTAATCTCTTGGTTGATAGTGGTGCGCTAAGGTCATCCTCACATCAAAATGGCCTCCGAGAAGCAGGCACGTTGGTACTTTGGTGGCATTGCCAGTGTGGGTGCTGCCATTGCCACCCATCCTCTGGACTTGATCAAGGTCACGCTGCAGACGCAGCAGGGAAGTTTGTCCGTATTAGGACTGATTCCCAAGATTATACAGGAGCAAGGCGTATTGGCATTCTACAGCGGACTCTCTGCCTCGATTCTGCGCCAGATGTCCTATTCCACGGCGAGATTTGGCGCCTACGAGGTGGGCAAGCAGTATGTCAACACGGACACATTCGCCGGCAAAATCGCCCTGGCCGGCATGTCCGGCATGATTGGCGGCGTTTTGGGAACACCCGCCGACATGATCAACGTGCGCATGCAGAACGATGTCAAATTGGCTCCAGAACTGCGTAGAAAGTAAGTTGAGAACCCTCAAATTCAAATAGATTAATTCGAATTAACACCATATTTAGCTACAAGAATGGAATTGACGGCCTCATTCAGGTGTATAACAAAGAAGGCTTCAAGAAACTGTTCTCCGGCGGCACCACGGCCACGTGTCGCGGAGTTTTTATGACCATTGGACAGATTGCATTTTATGATCAGATAAAGTCGTCCCTACTAGCGACACCATATTTCCACGACAACCTAGTCACGCACTTCACAGCATCGCTGATGGCTGGCACGATTGCCACAACGTTAACACAGCCGATGGATGTGCTAAAAACACGCTCGATGAACGCCAAGCCCGGCGAGTTCAAGGGTCTGTGGGATATTGTACTCTACACGGCCAAATTGGGTCCGCTGGGCTTCTTTAAGGGTTACGTGCCGGCATTTATGCGCCTTGGGCCGCAAACGATACTTACTTTCATGTTCCTAGAGCAGCTGCGATTGAACTTTGGCTACCAGCAGAAAATCGCCAATACGTCCTAGTGTCAACATTCCAGCTGTAGGTCGTGCAGGCAATAGAGGAATGCACGATGTAGTTTAGGCAATGCTAGCTATAAACATTTAATGCTTTTTATGTGCATTTATACTGGCAGCCACCAGTATGTGTCTGTTTATTTTAGCATTGAATTTTGTAAATCGTAAAGGGTATATAATTGTTAAAGAAATGTGAACAAAATTAAATGTATAAAAAAACACAATTATTATTTTATTATTGTTGTACCACGAACGGTCAGTTGGCTATTTAGATATCCAAAAACATGTTAAACATCCGCTTACAGCTCTGATAACGTCGGCATACGTGGCGTATGCCCAACATGCACTTGGCATATAAGCCGCCAAAGCCCATTGAGTGCCACATCATTTCTAGATGAAATGTCGGCGTGTTCTGAGCATCTAGGCCGGGTTCTGGCCCTGTCTCTATCGCTGCTGCTACTAAACAGCTATATTCTGGTACAAGCTGGTGACCAACGCAGTGTGAAGCTGCGCAAACTGCAAAAGATCCGCGAGGACGATAAGGATTTCCAAAGCAGCGTACAGCTGGGCAAACCTGATGCAGAGGGCCACATCCTGGTCAGCGGAGAGCTAAAACCCCACGTCACCCTGGACAATGATTGGAAGGTGAGCAAATCGTAAGCTAGAATCGGCTAATGTGATTTTTATTTTGGTTAGCCTATCTTCGATTGGATTTACTTTGCATTTGTCAAAATTCTTTGACTTAGATTAATTATAATAAGTCTGATAATAGCCAGGATAATCGATTTAATATACAGTGGAAGCTTCTTTCATAAATATTTCAAACATTTTAAAAATGTTGCACTGTAAAGATGCATTAGGTACCTAATTAATATTAATATATTATTAACATTTTCCCTTTTTTGCAGGTTAATTTCACAGTTTATCGCACGGATAACCCGGACAAGGAGTATACCGTATTCAAGGATCCGCCAGCTATCGGATTTTGCGATATGATGAGCTCCTACTACAAGAACTTCTTTTATGAAAAGCTAAAGGACTACTCCAATGCACCCTCCCCCGACAACTGTCCTCTAGCGCCGCAGGAGTTCCACCTCAAGGATTACCCATTGAATTCGTCGCAGCTAAAGAACCTTCTCTTGCCCGGGTACTATCGCGCCATTGGCCAGTTGCTAAAGGAGAACGAGGCCAAGATGGAGTATTTGGTGGAGTTTCAAGTGGAGTGAATTTTTTTCAACAATCAATTTATTATGCACACCAAAATACAAGCAATAAATAGGCAAACCTATTCATATTTGGTCATCTGTCTCAGAATCTCATCGTAAACATATTTTTTGGCCTCGGTGCCCCAGATAAAGTCCAAATGGGCCCATTTCTCGAAAGGCACCAGATAGTCGAGCGCCATGTTGGGCAGATTATCGCGCAGCTGGCGCACATCGCCGACATCGCACATCCAATCGTTGGCGCCGTAGTACAGAAGGACGGGAGCCTTGGCGTTCTTTAGGTTGTACTCCGGCGGATAGTAGCTGCCGTACTCGTAGGGATTGCGGACCACCGAGTAGTCAAACTTGCGGAACTTGCCAGAGTTGTGCTCCTGGCAAAAGTGCAGATTCTGATTCACCGAGGCGCCGGCGGGCGAGGTGGCTTTGATGTGCTCCAACAGCCCCTACAGCGGGAAGAAAACAAAACATTATCGATTTTTCTAAAGCCGAAAATATATTGATGATCCTAACTCTAAAATTTTAAGAGGTGTGGATTTTTACGCTCCCGATAAATATAGATTTGATCGATTTGCAAATAAAAATAGCAGCTTTTTTCAAAAATGAATAAATTTTAAATGTAGAATCGATTTTAATGCAAAAACCATTACCAAAATGCCATCAAACATGAAAATCGGTTCAGTTTTGATAAATTTATGGGTGTTTGAAATACGAGTCCTATGGGTTCGAGAGCTTTACATGTCAAAATGTTTCTCAATTTTGGCATGACTTTTGGCAAAAAAATTTACCCCCTTAGAATCAGGTTAAATGTTGTTTTTTATACTTTTTGAGGCCAGTAAAATCGATTTTAAATGCAAACTCGCAGTTTTCAATTTTGAAAAAAATGTTACCCATAACTCATTTTACAGGTGGTATGTGCTTTTTTCCAAAAATGATGGGTGTTTAAGCTCTATCCATCCTCGGAGCTGTATATATTTAAATTTTGTTCCGATCTTAAACTAGACACTGACTAGTTATTTACCGTCAAATTTTTCTGGTTTCTAGCTTTAAAACTGTGCGAGCCGGAAAATTTTTTCTGTAACGTCAGCGGGAGCAATCCAGTAATATATATACCAAATTTAGTGACTGTAGCTCAAACAGTGGGAGATATAGGCATATTCGAATTGTGAGGTCGGGACTATCAAGGATGCAATCTGTCTACAAACCAAATTGTGTGGCTCTATCTTTGAGATTGTGGGAAATATTCATCGACATGTTATCGGATTGCCAGCCTCCCAGTGGGCGTGGCCGAAAAAAGTTGCATTCATCTGGACAGACAAAGGGACCACGCAAGAAGCATTTTACCAACCCAATATACTAGTTTCACTTCGGGCAGTAGGACGGTCAGATGAAATTTAACAAGCCCACCTTGTGAACGTTAAGAATTAAGGTATATATACTATATACATAGATAGATATGTAACTATGTATATGCAGCACTTACGTAGTCCAACTGCTCGGAATCGTAGCCGCCAATCAGGAAGACTTCGTTGGCGCACATCTCGGCATAGGGCGAATCAGCCTGGCACTTCGCAATGCCCATGTCCTGCTTGAACTTGTTGCTGGGCATGAATTCCATGGAGCCGCAGACATCGACAATGGCATTGGGCTGGCCAAGGATGGGCGCAAAGGCGCGTGTCAGCGGGCTCTTCATGTTGCCCATAAAGGCGGCGGGTCCCAGGAGATGGGCGGACTTGATCTTGTTGTTGTAGGCGGGCTTCTCGGACATCATCACCAGGTAGACGGTGGTGCCTTGGGAGTGGCCCACATACTGCACCTGGCTCTCGCCGGTCACCTGCAGAGCGTAGTCAATCATGGCGGGCACATCATAGATGCCGATCTCGTTCCAGCTGAAGTTCCAGAAGATCTGCCAGAATGTGGGCCAGTATTTGTGCGCCTTAGAGTAGGTGTTGCCACGGGCATTGCCCATCCACACATCGTAGCCGGCATCGGAGAGAATGTAGGCCAAGGCCTTGCCAGGACCCATCAGTACCCAATCAGAGCTGGAGCTGAGCATGCCGTGCATGAGAAACGCCACAGGTCGCCGGCCGGTGAAGCCCGTCTTCGGTGAGTAGGGTATCCGGTGCATGGTCAGAATATAGTTGTCCTCGGTGACAACCGTGTGCCTCTCCATTGGATACCCATCGTTCTCAATGCGTTCGCCCTGTGTAGAAATTCAACGCTCAAATTTCTAACATTAAGCCGGATTTTTCATGGGGACTTACGCAATCGGAGATGGGTCTATCGGCGGCCGCTGCCAGGCCCAGGACACCCAACAATATGGACGCACAGACAATTTCTCTCTTCATGTTCTCTTCGCAATGTGCTAGCCTGTGAAATCCCATCCCTTATATAGGGCATCTCTTATCTGGGCCCCTACGATATCAGAGTCCAGCCCATTGTCCACTATCAATTGCTAGTATTATTCTCGGCCGAACGTTTGTTTACCCCCCTGCGAATTCAATGCTATGCAGAACGGGAATCGGGCCTAATCAGTTCATTCTTTTGATTTCAGATACTCCGGTGTCTAATTTACAATCGCCCGATTCTCCAGATACGTCAGCACATGTCACGCTTTATTTTAGTGTATCTATGTATATTATTATTTTTTTGCAGTCATTTTTAATCGTGTTTATATTATAGTCTGATACTATAAATAAATAAATGATATGTGCAATCATACGAAAGCAATAAACTTTAATTAAATTAAAATCATGATTTATTATACTCGTGTCAGAGCGAAAAGAGTATATTGAGTGTGACTTTGCTCGTTATCGGTAATCTAAATAACATCCTCAGATCTAGTCTTTGCAGACGGAAATTTAAGACCTCATCTGAAGTTCGATCACAAATTATAAAAATCTATATTTTTCCAAAATAACATTATTGACCGTGTGAACGGGTACTGCATAGTCGGTTACACCCGATCGAAAATTTCTCTATTACGTATTGTGCATTATGCTATCTATTTTAAAGAATTAATGAGCTTATTTGTCTCAATAACATCATTATTACACTTGCAAAAAAGGCAATACGAAATCTATTGATTTCTGACGCCTGCAGGTGGTCTAGGTCAACGATTCATATATAATCATGACACGTATGCAAACGGCATATATCTACACATATTGTTTACATTTGTATTGAACAACTATATCGATTTAAGGTCTTTCATATTCTATTGCTGCACATATGTGGAACATAGTTAGTCCATGCATCCATGACGACGGCACAGGACTCGACCACAACATTAAAATTGTTCTTTAAGCAATCCGAAAATTCCACATATGACAGTTGATAAGAGACTTTTGTGTTGACCGGTAGAATTTAGTTGATCTATCCCCATCATAATGAAGCATCAGCAGGTTGTGGTGGACTATTGGACCATGTTGAAGACATCGGCGCTCTGTTTGCTGCTGGCCATAACGGGCTATATATTTCTCAGGTATATCTATCGACTATATAGTATAGGTTGGCTCCTAACTTTTTTCTGGAAAACTTTAGAATGGTGCAGACGATTTTCTGGCTGCCCAATCGCTTTAAGCAGAATCAGGAACGATTGGAGGCCATGGCAAAACAATATGGCAAGGATTTGGATCCTGAGGAACGTGCTGAAATCGAAAAGATCTTCAACAGCGAGGAGCCCTTAACGGAGGAACAAATAAAAAAACTGCTGGACGACGCTAACCCGGA
The DNA here is from genome assembly GCA_035043915.1 of Drosophila paramelanica. NCBI lineage: Eukaryota > Metazoa > Arthropoda > Insecta > Diptera > Drosophilidae > Drosophila > Drosophila paramelanica. The sequence goes on along the minus strand of JAWNMO010000354.1, from coordinate 7,311,647 downwards.
AGCCGAAGAGCCGAAGAAGCAACAGTAGTTACTGACTATAGATTAAAAATATTAATTAAGTACATCATTAAATATAGTTTGATTTTGAAACAATAGAGCATATGCATATGTATATTATAATGTATGTTTGAAACAATAATTCTTAGTACAGCGTTTGTTTTGTTTGTTTTGTTTTTCTTTGTTCTACATACACACATACACATTTATTTGATTTAACAGTACATGTAATTGGTAAAAACAATTAATTAAACAACTCTTAATCAAACAATCAGTAAGCAACTTGTTAGCTATGTATTTATTCAGTAGGGTTTATGTATGTATATGTATATATGGGGTCTTACGATAAAAGAAAAATATATGTGTAGATATATATATATATATATATATATTGAATAAGCAGCTCTATTTTCTACTGATATATGCGGACTTAAAGCCCTTTCCTGCTTCATTTTAGGGGTGCGAAAAACGATGCCATTTATATTATATTTACTTTACGGATAGCTTCAATTAACAAAAGGACATTAACTTCAACCTCATAAGTGTTTTCAACTAACTCATATCAAATATAAGCAAGCATACCAATTTTTCTACAATACATATATATATATTTGACTTTTAAAAGCTTTAAATAGCGCAAGTCTCTCTTTTGTTTGGTTGATTTTTCTATTCTTTTTTGGTTTTTTTTTTTTTCTTTATTTTGTCTAAAATTTGTCTCATATGATGAATATAAAAACGTTTCTTTATCTCGTAATTTCTAGCCTGCCAAAAATATCACGAGAATTTGCTATGTTACAATCAATACAACTAAATCATAAACTCTTTCATGTATATATGCATATAGGTATATATACATACAAAGAAAATTTTGGGACCAATTCCGAGAGAGCGCATTTTTTTTATGATAAACAACTTGAACAGAATAATTATATGATCTGTTTGTGTATATAACTTAGTTAATATAGATTATTAATGTTTATATATTTATATATATATATATATATGTCTATATACTTTCTGATAACGTTTACAATCTCCGTGGTGGTCTATTGACTGGGAGTATGCATTGGAAGCCTGAAATATGGATTGGCCAAGTTAACACGCGCAGCAGGCAACAGCTCTGGATGTTCAGTTAGAGTGTCCGATAATGCGGTCAGCAAAACCCCTAGAAATGAAATGTGCAATTATCAATTATCATCAATTATTTTAGATGTGAGCTTTACTCACGTAAAACCTTCTTCTGCAAATCAACGGGTATAACACCCAGATTGCCCTCACGCTCCAGAAATTCGGTCAGCTTCTGCAGCTCCTGCTGTGCCTCATCGGAACCATGTGCCAGGGACTGGGCAAACATTACCTTGAGGATAAAAGTTACAATGTACAGCGGCAGTTATGCTTGCGAGTACTTATAGCTCGCTTACCTTGGCCAATTTGTACAGAATTTCCTCCAAGCTGTACTCATTGTACAAATACTCGACGATTTTAGCCCGACCCATGGTATCATCATAATCCGTAAGATCTTTAAAATACATTTGGATTATTTCAAGCATGCAATTTCCTATAACTACCGAACCTTGAGGGGTTTCATTCTCCAGCGCCTTGAGCTTGCTCCAAAAGTTAAAGCTGTCCAGCGTTTTGCCCCGACCGACCTCAGGGGTTACGTCCTCCGAATCGGCTTCCAAATGAACATATGGTCTCTCTGTGGTTGTGGTGGTGCTGGTTGTGGTTGTTGTGGTGCTCGTTGTGCTTGTCGAGTTGGGCAAACTATTGCGCTTCAGGTGATTCTGACGCAGCTCCTCCGGGAAAATGCGATTGGCATAGGAACGCTGCAGGAACTCAATACCCAGACGAATATCGCGCAAAAAAGCCAGAGCGCTCTCTCGGGTGATCTGTGTATGATAAAAATAATAATAAAGATATAGATAAAGATGTATATATTATAATAAATATAGGTTATACAAATTAAACCAAGCTTTAACCAAATCGATTTGGGCTACGAGCGCCAAAATTGTATTATGTCAGTTATCAAACTTTTAGCCAAATTAAAGCGACTTTTTCATTTGCTTCTATTCCAAAATATAAGTTTTCTTCGGCTAGCCGAAGACTTAATATCTTTGCAATTTTGTTGATGTTTGTTCCTTTATATTACAGATAGAAGATCAAAGTTTTTCGTGACAAAGTTACTAGCTTATAAATTTTTTAAAAAAACTTGGGTTAAAACTCACCAAGTTCTCATCGATGAGTTCTTCGACAGCCCTGGCCACGCCCGTCTCGTCACCTGTCCAGAACACATACTGAGCCATGTCGAATGAAGAGTATTGGCCATTCGGATTGCGCAACAGACTCTGGGCGGTCTGCGCGAACATAGAAAGAGAAGAGAGAGTGGATGGTTTATTAAAATCTGGCTTTAAAGTGGCTACAGGCAACAATAATAGGTGTATAAAATAGATGAATTTAGTGAGTAGTGTTAGCCAATTCGTTGCCGATCAGTGGAATGGTTTCGGAGTTGTCATAAGAACCTTGGCCGTCATATGTGGCATGCCAGAGCGCCGTTCTGTGGTCTTGGCCACCGCCTCCAGCTGATCGATTAGTATGTCGCCAATGGTCTCCTTGTTGATGTCGTGACTTTGCGGAGCCTCAGTCGATTTGACCGCCGTTTCTTCGATTTCGGCCGGAGCGGCAGCTGCATCTGAGTCGGCGGTTTTTTCGGCCGCCTCGCTAGCCGCGTCCTCTCCAGGCTCGGACGCTTCTGTTGCGATTGCTGGCGGTGCAGTTGGCGTTATTGTTGTTGGTGTTGTGGTGCTCGTGGACGTTGTTGTGGACGTGGAAGATGTTGGCAACACCTCAGGATTTTGGCCAAATGCTAAGCGCGCCGCACCGTAGAAAGCCTGTTGATTTTTGGGTGTTTTCGGGGATATACACTTGGATTGTTCAAAAGACATATATGGCGTTTGCAAGGAATAAGAACGGGCATACATACAGCTTAGCCAGGGGACAAGGATTAGGCGTGGGTTTGACTGTTACCTTGGCGTGTGGTCCATGCTCGGCCGCCGGCCTGCCAGCCGTTTTGGGCTCCTCCAGCTGCGACCGTTCGCCGTCATCCTTGAACGCCGACGTTGTTGTTGTGGCCGATGTGCTGGTGGTGGTGGTGGTTGACAGGGACATCAATGGCGTGGCCACCTCCAGCTGACGCTCCAAATCGGGCATCAATTGCTTAATGCCAGTCACCTGCTCCTTGCTGTTCGACTCCGGGGCGGCAATTACTTTCTCCACGCTCTCCTTTGTGGTAGTTGTGGTGCGCACGGTGCTGCCATCGTGCTGTCGCTTGCCCACCACTGGCTGCTCCAGTCGCAGCTGATCTAGTTCGCCCACATCGTCCTCGATTTGTGGAAAGGCATTCGCATCGCTGCGCTTCGACGGATCTGCGATATTTGTTAACACCTCCAATATGTACCAGTTAATCAAAAGCATACTCACTGTAGATATAGGGCAAGAGCGCTGGATAAGCTTGGGCCAGGCTGCAGCTGGCCACCAGGACAACGGCCACGAATCGAATATTGCCGAGCATAACGTAATCGCGAGCTGAAAGTGACATTAAACGTAATCAATTTTATTAACTGTTACAAATTTGATTACATGTAATGTACATGTAAATGTCTTTCTGTGTTTATGTATGTGCGTGTGTGTGTGTGTGCTTTGTAACGGTCTCAAAGGGAGCACAAAGCCACGCACATAAATGCAAATAAATAACGCTAAAAATAACCCAAGAAATCGATAAAACAGCGGCAGTAAAAATGGCGTAAACCAAACCAGAGCAAAACAGCAAAAAAAAACAAGAGTGCCCGAAATGACCGTGCCCCGCATCGACGATACCCTATGTCCAGCTACAAGCCAAGCAAACTGCTGTAAACATATTTATTTACATTTCAATTGTCAAATGTTAACATGTATTTTATATTCATTATTTTTGTGAGGCACTCAGTGTTTTAAATAGGGCATCCACAAACCAAAGGTATTATAAATTATCGACATTTTTTTATTTCCGCAACAAAACTTGGTTATTTTAGCTCTTATAGTCACAATAAGTATAGTAAAAAACAAGTGAGATTGGTCTAGTCGGGACCGCCCGACTAGTAGATACCCTGAACCCAGAAATTAACACACAAACTCTCGGCAGTTGATTGTATTAAGTATTGAGGCTTTTAAAAATTAAAAAAAAACAATTACCAACGGAAAAACAAATGTTCCAAAACCGGGGCTCGAACTCGCTCTCTCCGTCTTAAATGCACGACTCTTACCAACTGCACCACACTACCAAATTTTTCGCGAATGATATAATATTACTTAGCCATCGCAAAAAGTCGAGGAAAACGAAAATTTTGCACTTGTCATTAAAACGATACAAATTAATAAAAATAATAATTATAAATAAATAAAACAATTCAACATTTACTACCATACCAACGCTGAATTCGAACCCGGGCCTCCACGTTACGCGGCCTAACTCTTACCAACTGGACCACGCTCTTACTTCTTTTCGTTGTGTTAAAATTCAATTTAACCGTTGCAAACAAAATTCCTGGAAGAACGCAAGACAAATTTTGCATATGCATATGTATGCGTGCACATGTACACAGAAATTGCCAAGCAGCTGCGCTTGCCCCCACTACTGAAAATAGATTCTTGATTTGCTCGTAAACTAAATGTACGATCGTTATGCAATTTTCAGGACTTATTCAAATCATCGAAATGTATCTACAAACCAATTTGCACGTGTGTAGTATTTGATTTGCTTTGTTTGTATGGTTTTTTCAATATTGGGGGCGATTGGGGGGAGGTATCCAAAATCTGAAACATTTAAATTCTTCGTATGTTTTACGCGAACATAAAAAATAAATTTGGTGGCTCTAGCTTTTATAGTTTGGAAGTTATGCTTAAAAAACCGAGTCAAAAAAGCGATAAATATCGATTATAAGAAAACGGAAGGAGTTATCGATGTTTTGAAATAAACTTGTTCTGCGTATGGTATATACGAACCAAATGAGACCAAGATCAGCTTTCTAGCTTTTGTAGTCTCTGAAATCGACGCGTTCATACAGACAGACGGACAGACAGACGGACAGACAGACGGACAGACAGACGGACAGACAGACGGACAGACAGACGGACAAGGCTAAATCGACTCGGCTAGTGATGCTGATCAAGAATATATATACTTTATGGGGTCGGAGATGCTTCCTTCTGCCTGTTACATACATTTGCACAAAACCATTATACCCTTTTTTACCCATTTTCAATGGGTTCAGGGTATAAATATGGATCTGCGTATACAGTAACTTAACCAAATGGACAGACAGACTAACGGACACGCACATGGCTAATTTGAATCAGCTTTTGAGAGTGACTAAGAATATACATATATATCTTATTAATCGATTCTTGAATTGAGGCCCAAGTCGTGTTTATGCTTTTATATAAATTTTTTACAAAACAAATATACCCTTTACCCACTTTCAATTTGGGCAAGGTATATAAGGAAGAACAAGAAGAGCCCGCAACAACAAGCTTTGGGCAGAGGTCGACACGGAACACGCTAAAGTTGATGTGAACTGAACTTAATGCTGTGGCTCGCAACCGAACCACCCACTGTGTGACACACACACACACACACCCACACAGTGACATGCATGTCCGTAGACCGCAAATTGAGTAAATTGGCCACCAAAGCGAATTATCGATGCATTTGGGGAGCACTTAAGCACGTTCGAGGCTTAAAAGCACTCGGTGTTGTTTTTTCTTGTTGAGTGGGCCAATAGAACTCATATCACTGCCAACTTATGTTGCAGATTCTGCGTACATGCATGCACACACACACACACACACACACACACACACACACACACACACACTGCAATTGATGTACATAGACAGCAGCAGTACTGCAAAATATAAAAAAAAGTCTGCCAACGCTCAAAAGCATGCTTTAATTTTAATTTGGCGCAACAATTTCCATTGTGGTAAACATAACATAACATAAAACTTACCTTCTGAATTTTTCACTTTTACCTAAGACTCGTTCGAATAATATAAAAACGTCTGAACCGCACGAAAGCAGAAAAGAGTCTGACCCGAGTACCGTTTACTGAATTGCTTGGCCGACAAAAAATAAAAGCTCGCTCTTACCGCCAAATCGTCCCTAACCCCATGTTGCTAAGAGTACAGGACGCTGCGAGCACAAAAGCTCAACATAAAGCTTGGCTTTGTGTTCAATATGCATCCGAATGCTTAACAGTGCCAATTTTCTTAACTATGTTTCATTTATTAAAAAACAACATTGCAAAATTAAGTTTTAACATTTAACTGCAGCCGGGAAATGGATCGACGCGATTCTTTCGCAGCACAAATTGAATTTTGCGATTCATGTCCTCGTTGTAGATGGCCTTGCACTTTTCGAAATTGACGCGACGGCGCACCTGTTATATTGCAGAAATTAGTTTTATTAAAGAATACATAATGTTTATTTTACCAACCTGATAGGGCTTCTCGTAGAAACGCGTGCGACGGAATTGATCGAAGATTTCTTCCTTGCCGAGAATTCGGTTAAGCAGACGACACGCTTCCTCCACGTTATTGTTATGCACAAACACTGTGCGCGCCAGGAATTGTGCGTGTCTCATGTTAAAATTTTATTCGGTTTTCTTTTTGCAGTTTGTTGTCTATTTGCACCGAGTTAAATAATCAGGCAGCTGTTGTACAAAGTGTGACCGTAGCATTAAAAACTTGCAGGGCTGCCAGACTGATTGGTTGGCACAGGGCTGCATCTGAAGATAAATAACGCGTTACTATGGAATATTTATTGCATTCAAGTATTGTTATATATCCCACCCCTATTTTATTCTCGATCTTTCATATAACAAGCGTGGCGGATTCGTTTAGAGATAGCAGGCTGCTGAAAAAGTATTCGAAACAGATTAAAAATTGTAGTAAAAGTGTAATTTTTAAAGCGTACTGAAAAACGGTATACATATATATATATATATAACTATTAGAACAAATATTCGAATACTCGGCGAACAACTGCTATAAAAGGTGAGACCCACTAACAAATGAACTAATAATTTCCTCAGGCATTTGCGTTGTGTGTGTATTTGGTACTCGATTTTTGCCCACTCTTTGTTAAGTAATCAGGGGTAATTATATTTTCTTCTATATTTTTTCTCTATGCAAGTATAATGTTCGTTTTGGTGCGCCGATGGGCTGGTAGACAGTTTGCAAAATCGATTTCAGTTGCCGACGACAGCTGAATTTTCTTTTTCTCTACCCCCATTAAAATTCCTCTGACGCAGCGTCCTGCGCGGCACATGTTTCGCAGCTTGTCAGCTTGTACAAATATATATGTGTGTGTTGGTGTGCGTGTGTTGGCTGGGAACTGCAGCTTGCACAATTACAGCCCCTGCGCAAATCGCACAAATCAATAGAAAATTCAACAACGATTTTTTTCTTTTTTGCACGCTGCTTTTCACCTGGTCATTGTGTTGGTGTAATTTTTTTTTGTGCTCTCTCATTATCATTCATTTGCTTTGTGCTGTCGTTCGCGCAGGGGCAACGGTTAAGGCGACCAGGGCTGCTGACGAAATTTTCTAGAAGTTTGTGCATGTATGTGTGCACGTGTGCGTTGGTGTGTTTGCGTCAGTACAGGCCAATGAGTCGTATGTGCGAGAGCGGGGCAGTCAGCTGCTCGCTAGCGTCGAAATGATATACAAAACGAACAAAAAAAAAATCTAAATTGATATAGAAAATTTCTAGAAAACGTGGTCGCAGCGGTACTTGCACATATTTGCTACTGACCTTGAATATATTTTTTGTTTTTGCAAACCGGAAGTGGGATTTACACGCACGAACAAAAGGAGGAATACAAAAAGAAAAAAATTGGCAACATGAGTAATCGAAACGTAATCATTTCTTGCTTGCAGTTAAAGTAAAAAGCAACAGCAAAAATGGTCAAAGAAACAGGCTATTATGATCTGCTGGGCGTGAAGCCCAACGCGACACCGGATGAGCTGAAAAAGGCTTACAGAAAATTGGCGCTCAAATACCATCCTGATAAGAATCCAAATGAGGGCGAGAAGTTCAAGGCCATTTCGCAGGCGTACGAGGTCCTCTCCGATGCGGATAAGCGTCAAGTGTACGACGAGGGCGGTGAGGCGGCCATTAAGAAGGGCGGCGCTGACTCTGGTGACTTCCGCAATCCCATGGACTTCTTTGAGAAGTTCTTTGGCGCCAGCTTCGGCGGTGGCGGCGGCGGTCGTCGTCGCGAGCGTCGCGGCAAGGATGTAGTCCATCAGATGTCCGTGCAGCTGGAGGAGCTGTACAATGGAGCAACACGAAAGTTGCAGCTACAGAAGAATGTGATTTGCGACAAGTGCGAGGGCCGCGGCGGCAAGAAGGGCAGCGTAGAGAAGTGTGTACAGTGCCGCGGCAATGGCGTCGAGACGCGCGTCCAACAGATTGCGCCCGGTATTGTGCAGCATATTGAGCAGGTGTGCCGGAAGTGTTCGGGCAGCGGTGAGACCATACAGGAGAAGGATCGATGCAAAACCTGCAACGGACGCAAAACGGTGCGGGAACGCAAGGTGCTCGAGGTGCACATTGAGAAGGGAATGCGAGATGGACAGAAGATTGTGTTTACAGGCGAGGGCGACCATGAGCCCGAATCTCAACCGGGTGACATCATTATATTGTTGGACGAGAAGGAGCATTCGACGTTTGTACATGCTAATACGGATCTGATGATGAAGATTCAGCTGCAGCTGGTGGAGGCGCTGTGCGGATTCCAGCGCATTGTCAAGACGCTGGACGATCGCGATCTGCTGGTGGCCACGCAGCCTGGCGAAGTTATTCGACACGAGATGACCAAATGCATTGCAGAAGAGGGCATGCCCATATTCAAGAATCCCATGGAGAAGGGCACCCTCATCATACAGTTTGAGGTCATCTTCCCCGATGTGATCAATCCATCAGTTATACCGACGCTCAAGCAGTGCTTGCCCCCGGCGCCCGAAGTTGACATTCCAGTTGATGCAGAGCATACAGTTTTGGTAAGTTCGTCAGCTGTACTCCAAAAGAGCAGCCCACTAATCATCGGTTCTTGTTCGATCATTTGCAGGAGGACTTTGATCCCAAGCAGCGTCGCCAGCAACACCAGCGCATGGCATATGATGAAGACGAGGGTGGCTATCAGGATGGCCCACGTGTCCAGCAGTGCGCGTCCAGTTAAGCGGTCTACACTTAAAACTACAACAAACACCTAAAACAAAAATTAAAAAACAAAAAAAAAATGAACATCAACTACACCAACCCATTCAAGCGATCTGCAGTTGATCCGCTCGACCTGTAAACACACGATTCAATCTAGTTGCTGCCCCAAACCACAGGAGCCAATGCGAATGAGACCCGGCACAGCACCACCTTCAACATAACCACCACCACTACCAGCACCACAATGTGTGTGAGATTCACATTCATTGTGCTATCCCCCCCAAGAAAAAAAAAAATGAAAAGAAGAGAAAAACACTCGCAACTACTATACAAAAGTTCACGCAGAACATACCCAAATTTAAGAAACAAATTTGAAGTTATATATATGGCTTAGGATCGGAGATGTGCTCTTCAGACTACGAGATATGCTAATTACGATATTTAGGTATAACAAAAAATAATACTTATCAAAAAAAATTATGCACTACATTTTTAACGCGTGGTTCAAAAAAACTATATAAGTACATTGTTTGATTTCGTTTATGTTCATTTGGAAATGAGTTGACAGTGGAAGACTTTAAAAAAACTGTCGCCACAAGAACCGCATATTGAAAAATCCGCGAATAAGGGCGTGTAGGAACAAGTTTAAGTTATTTAATTCCAGCATAAATAAAATCGTTAGATTAAACGGATATAACAAATAAAATAATTAATACACAATTTCAACTTCAAACTGTTCAGGCATTCGCTTTGTGTTTTTTGGGGGTGGTTAAAGAAAAGATTAACACCTATTTATAAAGCGCACGCTCAATTCCAGTTTATGATTTGAGAAATATTTGTAAACTCAAATTATAGTAATATTGATTTCCATGAATCATTTTGTTAGCAGGGCAAACAGAAATTTTATTTTAGTTTCTCAAAAATTTTAATTTTAAATCAAAGACATGGAATTATCGAACAATTCAAATATCTGAAAGTCTAATTTCCGAATGTACGCCGTATACATTAATTGGAACTTCTTGCGGATTATTATACCTATATTGATGTCTGTATATATGTGCATGTTTATACAAAAGATAACTGCTTACAATATATATATATCTATATGTCTATAAAAATATACACATCTTAATTGAAGATTTAAAGCGGGTTGACTTTGATATTTATTTGGTTTTGATGGATATATATATCATCTTTGCAGCTATGTAATTTACGGTAAAACTTTGTGGCCAATTGTTATTTCATCTATATAAAGTAGTCCAACAGAAAGCTTGCAATGTAAAGACTTTAATTCCAAATTCTGAGTACCTGGTTGACCCTCCTGTTGATGACGCATAGATAAGACATGAATATTTAAAAATTTGTTTTAGCAATTTATTAACATATGGTAAAAAGTAACTACAGTTATAAATAAGGAGCCAAACTAGCGCGCAAAGTTGCGCAGTGCGGCGACAACGCCGGTGCCGTAGATGAGCTTACTCTCGATGCGTTCCCAGGCCAACTGTTGTACCTGCGAGACGCTCCGCAGGCACTCGGCGAGCTCTGGTGTTTCACTAAGACTGAGGCCGTGGGAGCGCAGATATACGCTTAGATAGGACTGAGCCAGTTCAAAGTCCAGATTCGTGCTAAACATAAACTCGATGAGCTTTAGGAACTGCTGCATGGCGAGCATGGTGCCGCCTGCTTCCGGATGCAGTGACTTGATCTCAAAGTCCACCATCGACGGGCCCAGCTGGGTGATGTGTTGCACGGCGGATTCAAAGTCATTGCCTGTGGCGCTTGCCTCCAGCAGCTTGCCGAAGGCGGTTAGATTGTTGAATGAGGACACCTGCAATACCCTGGAGCCGTCCTTGCTGCTGGGTGCATTGGGCACGTCGAAGCGGAGCTCCAGACCCGATACCGTTGGCAGAAAGAAGGGCGCCTGTTTGGGCGCTTTGGGTGGGGCCTTCGGTTTGTTGCGCTGCTTGATCAGCTCCAGGTCAAGCAGATTCTGCCAGCGTGAGGCAGCCAGACCGGAAAGAGTAATTAGCTCCGGCGTCAGCTGCTTAGGCGTTTCATACTTGGCATCAATCTCCTCGCCCAGCTCCGCACTATCTTCATCCTCATCGATGCCCAGCTCCTGCATGACATCCTCCAGCTCCATGGCATCGCAAACATTTGTGGGCAGGCCCACATATGGTGCGGGATCATGTGGATCAATGGAACGCAGCGAGATCTGGTTGAACAGCGTTTTGTTCGCCCAAAGATAAATGCCGAGTAGATTGACATGCGCCGTGGCCAGAAAATCACCACTTGGCGACATACTCAGCGATATACACGGACGTTCCACGCGGAAGTGATCAATCAAGTAGGATGAGGGTATGTCCCACACCTTTATGGTTGAGTCCATGGCCGCTGTAATCAGCCAGCGACTGTCCGGACTAAAGGTCATGTCGTTGAGCTTCGCCGTGTGGCCAACGAACTTGCGAACCACCACACGAGTGTCCATGTCCACCACATACACCTTAAACGTTTCAAGGCCAATGGCCAGCATTGAGCTTTCGCGATGATGCCGCATCAGGGCAACACCGTCCGCCAAACGCAGCACGGCAACAGCCTTGTGAGCTGGAAATAAAAGAAAAGGATGAGTTGGCTGATCACTGACACAAGTGGACCGCACTCACAGTTGTCTTTGAATGGCCAGAACTTGACTAGGCCCTTGGTACAGCCGGAGACCACATACTGGTTCAGATTGTCGCACGCCAGACCACGCACAGCCGCATCATGCGCCGCCTTAAAGCCACCGTAGCTCAGGCGATGCTGGCCCGACTGAATGTTGAAGCGCTCCACGTCACCGCTGCTGTAGCCAACGATGACAAAGTTGCCGCAGTGCGTCAATACGATGCTTGTTGTCTCGCTTTGGAAATTGGTGCGATTCTTGGTCTGAAACTGTTTCGGCACCAGGCGATGCTCACCCATGCGGCTCTTGTCGAACGTCCAGGTGGTGGTCTGTATGATTCCCGCGTGTATGGCGGCGATGTTGTCCCATTCCTTCTCGCGTGCCACATCCGAGGTGAACTCCAAAATGGGCGGCATGCTGTACTTGTCGTACTGGAAGCGATCTGTAAATTAGAAATGATAAACACGGCTGAAAATGGATTTGCGTTTTAGCTACTCACTCTTCTTCTTTGTCGCCTTAGGATTGTATGTAGCGCGGCCCATGCTCTTGTTCAGCGACTCCGAGATGGTGGAGAACACGCGCAGCGTGCTATCCTCCCCGGAGGACAGTATTGAAACACCGGAGCCACCATGATATCGTATGCATAGCGGCGGCTTCGTGTGCCCCTCGCGTATGCGCAGCTGTCGTGCTCCACCGTCGGACATGTCGAACACAAACAGTTTCATGGAGTTGTCCGGCGAGGTGGTGAACACGACCGGCTCACTTGGAAAGCAAATGGCCGTGGTCACTTGCTCCTCATGCGCCTGCAATTGTCCGGCCAGCTTGCGCTCCTCCAGATTCCAGAACGCCATATACCCGTTGCTGCAGGCCGACACCAAAATGGGCGGACCATCGGTGCGAAACGCCAGCGCAGTGACCATGCCCCACTCCTGCTTGAAGCTCATCAGCAACGTGTCGAACTTCAAATTCAGGACATTAACTGTGCCATCGCCGTGTCCCACGCCCACCACATCCAATGCGGGCGCCGGCTCGATGCACGTGACCCGACTGTATCTGCCACCAAGGGTGCACACGATGCTATTCTTCTTGATGTTCATGATCTTCAGTTGGCCCTGCTGCGAGCCAAGCACAATTTTATTCACGTACGTGGGCGGATGAGCCAGCGCGGTGATCAGGAACTCGTCCTCCCTGAAGGGCACGTCGAGGTAGACATCATCCGTGGGTATGTTCCACACCTTCAACACATTGCCGCGATCCACGGCGATCAGGTTCTTGCCAAAGGGCAGCAGGAGATGCACGTCCCGTTCATGGCCGCGATAGACGTGACGGATGTGTTTGCCGGCGCGCCAAGCGTAGATGCACTTGTTGCTCGCCGTGTACGTGTGCACCCTGTCCGTGGCCATGGCCGTAATCTCATCCGGATGCAGGCCGCTCACGTGCAGTAGCCGAAAGTGACTGGCCGTGTACACCTGGAAGGATCGACCGATGCAGGTGATTATCAGTGTATCCCGGCGCCGCTGCACGTAGCGCGTCACGGCCGGCACCTGGTTGCTGACATATCCGAGCGCACGATTACGCCGGAATATCTGACTGCTCTCCCTGATAACGCCCCGCGATTCTTTCTCATCCTCCGCCCTCGTGTTGTCCTCTGCCCTCAGATGCGTCATTTTTAGCTATTCTGAAGTCTTCTGTTTGCTTTTTTTAATAAAAACTCGCGATTTTCATGTTTACCACCGTCAACAGAGCACGTGTATTAATTCCGATGTTTCGAAAGCTGTAAGTAATGCAATTCAAACTGTTAGAAATGTTACTTTAACAGAGCAGTGCTATCAAAACTGTATGTGCGTAAATAAGTTTTTACGGTGCGTTACACAAAATATTGTATTCAGATTCACAGAAACCTATGAAAAAAAAATTTCCCTTTTAGAAAGTGGTTTTATTTATAATATGTGCACTAATTTCCCAATATTTAAATATGCAACCGTTTTACACAATTGAAACTGCCGTTCTACTCAATTGATAGTACTAAACAGCTGCTCACCTTATCGATAAGAATCGAAATATTTAACAGAATGAAATCGAGCTATCGACTTGTAATCGAAATTATGCGCGGTAAATTTAACACATAAAATACATTTATTTTAAAAGCCATCAATTTTAAGTGTTTTTATTTTTAATTTCATTTTATTTAATAACCCATATACTCGTTAAACATATATATACAGTACAAGCTCTTCTGATATTATTATTTTTTTTTCGTTTTTAAATTGCATTGTTAATCATTTATAATGTTTGGTTATTTTGATATAAAATTGGTTAAAATTAAAATTACAAATACATATGTATATAGTCTTTTGCTTGCTCTACACGAAACTCATTTATAAGTTAATAACATTATTAATCAAAGCCATAGTTAAAAAATAAAATAACACTTTGTTATTGCATTTTTCGTATATTTTATTAAAAAGGTTTTATTACTGAAATTTTTACCAGCCCTTAAAAATTTCAGTTAACTTTCAACTCTCACAATTTGATGCAAGTAGCAAAAACTTGTTGCTGTATGTGTAGACACCTATGAAACAATTTAATTAACATTCATTAGTAGTTGATAGTGTTTTTGTAGTCGTTGTTGTTGCTGTGTTAGTTGTTGTTGTTGCAGTTGAAGAAAGTGATTCGTTTGGTTCAATTAATGCTGCAGTTGATGCCAAGGTGGGATTTGGAGAGTTTAGTTGAGCGCATTCAACGCCACCTCGCGGTTAAAACTTTCACCGGAACTCGAGAGCGGGTAATCCAGTTCGCCCAGACGCGGGGAGGGTCGGTGCGGGCGGTTGAACTACGATGGAACAAAATCAAATCCCAATTAGCCATTTACTATCAATTATTTATCCATCATTAGGTAAGTAATTTTTGTGTTTTTCTCGACCTACCCACGATTTCATGATCTTGTAGAGCACCTGACGCGACGGATAATCATCAAAGTCCGACTCGGGCAAGCCGGGCGCCTGCTCGTTGGGTGCCAGCATCGGCAGCAGTCCATTTGGACGCACAAACTCCTGCTCGAGGCCAGCGGCATTGGCAGCCGGAGCACTGCCGGCCCCGTTATCAGTGCGAGTACTCAAGGAGCGCTTCCCATGTCCGCCGTAACAGACGTGCCCATAGGCCTGACAGCCCTCTGTAAAGTATCAAATCGGAAAATGAATTAGCCAACATCTACTTGGGCAAGTGATTGCAATTGCTTTAAGCAAAAGCTATAATCGATAAAACGCCCACACACAAACACACACACTTTCACCTCGCATACTCAAAGACACACAAATACGTTATTAACTGCGACTACCGTTAGCTCAAAAAGTTTGAACGCAATGCATTTCCCATGGGCACGAGCACGAATGGGCGGGGGGCGGTTGCAAGCTGGCAAACTTTGTACCGTTATGTGAAAAATCTATGGACAAACATTAACAGTGACTATGTCTGAAGAGACACGAAATCTTTAATCGCTTGCCAATGCTCTGGAGACACATCTCTTGATAAGCATTTGACCTCCATGACAAAGCGAATGTGATACTTTTTATTTTTTGTTTCGGGTGTATACATTTTATATTTTATTTTATTTTATATTTTTATTTTTTGTTTGCCTGCGTTTATTTTGACTGTTGACTCGAGCTTCCGCCAGCACACAGCATTTATATCAAGGCAGCTCCACATGGGAATATCGTTTTGGACTCTTTTTTGGTTTAATGTGATGCAGCAGGTCGCAGCGGGAGCATTAACAAGCTTATTGTTAACACGTTTTAAATGTCAGAATCGGAAAATTTGAAAAGTGGAAAATTATCTGAGGCATGTTTTTTAAAAGTGTGTTTAAAGTGTGACCTCAGAATGAAGCGCGTTGCATTATTTTAAAAAAGGTGCTAGCCAAATTATGAAATTAAAAATAAAGTAATAGCTTAAAATATACGAACAGAGGGAAGCAGAGCAAGAGGGCATAGAGAACATACGACCAATCCAATATACTCTCGCTTCATTCGCATTCCCAGGCATATAAATATAAACTTTATCCAATTACTGGCAGTCCACATTTTATGCATAATGAAGTAGTGCAATTTCAGGTGTCTGCTTCACTACATGTGGCATGCAATGTAACGGAACAGTGCCAGGAAGGGGGCGGGGAAGGTGCAGCTGCATAAACAAAGCCACAAAGCAGCAATGTCAGTGGCGACATCGACGTGAGCTCCCGAGCTCTGCTTGTGTTTGTTTTCCGTTAAAGTTAAACTGTAACAATTGATGCTGCCAGCCATAACGAAGTGAGTCTGCGTGTGTGTGTGTCAGTGTGTGTGTGTGTGTGCGTGTAACTTCCGCTTGTCAGCCATTTATAGGTTTGTTTTCTTGCGCTTAAATTGAATGCTTATAGAAATAACAACTCAAGTGGCATGTGGCGGGCAATATAATTCAATAATTGAATACTTTTTGAAATGGCCATATGAATATCAAGTACTCACTTTTGGCCTGGCTCTGTTGGGCGGCCAAGACGACGGTGCAGATGACAACCAGCAGCAGCGAAATTGTGGATTTCATATTAGCTGCAAAGACAAAAACAGAGCAGACAAGCAATTAAACAATGTAAGCAAATATGTGCTGATGTGTGTGCGTGTGTTAGTGTGGACGTGGTGTCGTCCACCTGTAGAGTTCATGACAAGCAGCTGCTGCGCCTGCGGATATGCTACACTAATTAGAAAGCACGGCACACACACACACACAAACAACCGAATCCAAGTCACATGCATTTACGTAGTTAATCCTGGGCACAAAACTTTTGAACTTTGATTTATGTTTTACCCACATACAGGCAATTAGTGTGAACATGTGTGTGTGTGTGTGCTTGCCCAAAAGTGGCAAAAGCACAACTTAAACTAATGCGTGTTTATTACGTGCTTTGAATTTCTTAAGCATTCAAGGAGGATATTTCAGAAGCGAATATGCATAGATAAACGGCGAACCATTTGGATTTAGCACAATTTATACAAAAATAATATAAAAATCGTTGCCACTCTGCTGCTGACAGTGTTTCTTAAAGTATTCGCCATTAATCATACGACGTGTGTGCCAGGAGTATGAATTTATTCAGCTTAAAACGAACCTGGTCGCGTGTCCAGTTGAGACTGTAGACTGAAACACTCACCTCAGTTCGAACTTTGATTAGTTGATTTTATTGGAAAACAAAACAAATCAAAACATAACACACACAAAAAAAAAAGAAGAAACAACACGTTTCAGTTGAGCTTTGTTTATTAGCAGTTATTGAATTTTAATTGTAAAAATATGTGTGCTTTCTGGGAACTTTGTACGTTTTCTATATACATATATATATATATATTTAATCACAGCTATAGTTGGGGTTTTTTTTCAGGATTTCTATAGATTTATTTTTATATTATTATTTGTTTTCAGCACAATAAAGGCAACACCAACTATATGCCTATAGATGCCAACAAATCGGAGTCCACGATTTCACATTTTCAAGTGCTGCCCGGCGACTGAACGACTGCTCGACATCGTCCGGCTCTGTCAGCTTTATAATCCACAATCAGCTTGACTTGCCTGGCGATAAGCCACAATTCGAGCTGGTTTAATCGCAACTAAAAAGCGTGTCACGCCCAAAGATTTCCGACTTTGCAGACGCTTAATTATAAATAGCTAACTTCGCCACTCCGACTATTTTCAACTGTGAGCTGGACTAAATATATAAATTAATAAACTGCAGATAAGTGCAATTTAATGTGTGTGCGTGTGTGTGTGGACAGCAATTAAAATCAACATGTCCACCTACACGCTGCAAAAACAATAATATTATTGTTATTACTTTGTTTATCAATCTGCGGGCGCCGTGTGTCAACGTCAACGGGCAGGAATGAAAATGGGTCGCTTATCAATTTTCCCAGAGTCAACTACATTGTCAGCTAATAACGATTTAATGAGCTACTTCTGTTGCTGCTGCTACTGCTACTACCAATATTTAATATCCGTTATTCTGGCTTCTGGCCAATATAAATCAATTTCGAAAAACTTTCCACACAGGTGCTCTGCTCAGCGTTTTTTTTTATTTATTGTTTGATCTGATCCCCTTAGCCAACGTATTCCCTGCCGCATCGCAACTAAAAGCGAGCGATCAACATCTGCCGAAGGCAAAGTTCAGGTACGATGTACCCCTATGTGTTCCGTGTGAAATTTTTCTAATCAGCAGCGAACTGATAATGCCCATATGTCGATGCACTTACACATCAGTTTAATTATAAGTATTAATAATACCCGCGCAGTTTATAAAAGCGTGCCTGCAGCATGCCGTTACGGGTGCAGCTTACCGGGCCGGCGGGGGTGGCTGATCGCAATCTATTTAGCTCGGTCCGCACTGATAGTCGCATCAAGCCGGGCGCTGATTAGCCCCAGCAACACTTGGGGAAGACAAGTGAAAAGGCGAATTAAAATGCGCTTTTAAAATGCTCGGCGTAAACTTTGCTTTTTTTTTGTGGTTTCCGGTTGGTTAAAAAACTTGTGAACTGTTTGTGTAACTTATTAAAATGAATACTTACATAAATTAAATTATTTTTTTCATTAAATGTTTAACTTATGGCTTATCGTTTTCAACAGATTTAATCTAATTGCAGTTGTATTATTTTAATTATAAACAGTTAGCCTACATTTCGTAAAAATACGTCTATTTTGGCCCTTGGCTAAGATAATACTATTTTCACTGGCTTAAAGGTCGAACGCGTATCCTCATTCCTCTTTTGTGATTCAATTAATTTTATTATTATTGTAAGTTTACAATCCACCTCGGCATCATCTGCCCCGGAATATACATTTGTTCAGTTCTTTAAAACGTTTCCCTTGAAAATGCTAATGATAATCAATTACCCAATAAACGCTTAAAGGCATATGGAAGCGATTTTTTGTTTTGGGTTCTATTATCGTTTAAAATTAAATTTATTCAAAGAAATGCGTTACGCATTTTAATATAAGCACACAAATGTAGAAAAGCTTAAATTGTGGAAGTTTCAATTTAAATATATACACAAGTTTAAATGTATTTCTGGTCTGCAAGGTATAAAAGAGGGTGTATATGAAAATCTATAAATATTCTCAATTACATTAATGAGCATCTGTTTATTAGGCATGTAAATGCAGAAGGATGTTTAATACTAAACAGAACTCTTAATCCAAAAACTTAAGAATTTATTTTATAACCGGGTTGAAACTCAAGGATTGGTAAAAAATTAATTATTTTTAAAAATTATTATATAATATAAAATATTAACGTTCGACATTTTCAAACTATCTCGTTACGCTTTTAGCGCTGATATTTTGAAGAGCATACAAGAGCAAATCCAGCTAATCTGCATTCAAAACATCATTTAAGAAACAATTAGGTTACGCTACTTGGTCTTGGGAACTCAAGAGGTTAGCAACAAGTTACTCGCCAAGGGCAATGTTAAAAGCGCAACTACATCGAATTAGAGTACTTTAAGTAGTGCCAAAAATATGAAGATACTTGATTTGCGCAGCTGGCAGAAAGTTGTTTGCTTTCAGTTAAATTATGTGTAAGGCAAACGTGGGAGGAGTTTTGCAACTTTCAAGTTGGCAGCGAGTGCAGCCCGTGGCGGGTAATAAAAAATTAATCAAAAGCAACTGGGATGTAAAAGTTAAGCGCAAGTTAATGATAACAACACGATGGCATGGTCAAACAAGTGGAACTAAGCCACATAAAACGGCCGTTAATCCAATTTGATTGAATCAAATTAAAACAAATAAACATGGGTACAAAATATATGACCCCAGGGTCAATTAAAATATTTGTAAAACGAAGATGGCTAAAGGAAATTGAATGGGCACTTGTGTAGGTGTGGGTGTGTGTGTGCGTGTGCGTGTGTGGTTATTGAATTTGGCAATAACTAAATGATATGTTAATAAATTAATTATGAAATGCGCTTACCAATTTGTGAATTCAATTTTATCAAATGAGTATAAAGTTGTAAGTTTTCACACAAATTTATGTTTTTGATGCAAAATTGAATCAATGTTATTGTTTTATTTGCTAAGCATAAAACTGCTGCTGCCACTCGCCACTTGCAACACAGGTAGTTTTAACAAATATTTTGACTCTTTTTAATTGCGCGCACTTGTTGTTGATGTCGCTCGACTGAAAGCCAAAATTCGTGTGATGCCGTTAACAGCAAACGGCTCAGCTTTATACCGCAGGACAACTGGCCGTGTGTGTGTGTGGGTGTAGTTGTAGCTGTGGCAGCAGCCAATCAGAGACGCGCAGCAAGCCGAGTGACACACGAAGCGTTGCCATCCGGCGCCTGGTTGTATGCAACGGGAATTTGTGGCGTTCTTTTGCGTAGGTGCTGCAATTTTGACCCAAACACGAAGGCTGAGAATGCGGCAATCTCTTTGAACCTTGGCACAACCCGTCGCTCTAGGGTTTAGTTAGACCCAAAATATCACCATTGCCATGCCCCGTGATAGAATAAAGGGCGAGTGCTGCTTCTGGGATGTCAAATTAGCGACGTGCTCAGATTTATTTGGTCTGCAGTGCGTCATGTGAATAGATATGAGTTAATCAATGAATGGATTCAACTGCCATTTGGCATTTGCTGACGTCTTTTGCCGTGGCTTTCTTTGCTGCGGGCAACACAACTTTCGCCATTTGCCCCTTGCCCCTTGCCCTCCTGCAACCGGTCTTTTTCACATTAATTGAATAATTGCTATAATTTGATTCGCAATGCGCTCTTAGGGGCATTACATGCATTACATACACATGAAGTCTGGTAAAAACAATATGTATATATAAGCCACAAATTGATTGGCCAACGACTTGTTTACAACAATTATTTTCAATTGTTGCTAAAGCTTCAGCTTATCGCATCAAGAACATTTCGTCGATAAGCAGCTGTTGCTGCCCCGAACAGACAGACAGATCAAAATATTTGACATCAAACAGTAGCTGCTGCCACCCCAACACAAGCCCTATCAAGTTTTTAACTATCTATATTAAACAGCTTGTTGTGCATTTCCGCAGGGCTGGCAGTCGCATTTCGTTTTCA
Organism: Drosophila paramelanica; assembly: GCA_035043915.1. Lineage (NCBI taxonomy): Eukaryota > Metazoa > Arthropoda > Insecta > Diptera > Drosophilidae > Drosophila > Drosophila paramelanica. The sequence goes on along the minus strand of JAWNMO010000354.1, from coordinate 7,290,635 downwards.
TCTTGGAATCTAATTCTTCAGCTTTATGATAAAATGATGAAGTACTTAATTATTCATACATAATCATAATTATAGAATGTAAAACATCAAACTAATTTATATATAGCACTGTGTACTTGGGGCCTTTGGCTAAAACCTTAGTACAGTTACTCATTTTTAGCCAGTGGGCTGGACTTCCTTCGAAGAAATGTAAATAAAAATGCTTAAAGTCGCTCAGTTTTGGGTATTTATTATTTAAAATACAAAAACATTTGAATTTTAAAGCTCTAATTTTATTTTTGCATCTGCTTGTTTAAGACAGTTTAGGACGGATGAGTTTAAAGCAATATACAATTGGTGGAGATTCAAAGTGATTAAAGCAATTATAAATTTCAGCTGGAGTGTTTAACCAGTCAGTTAGTAAAGCCGCCGGATGAACCAGATGCCCAGAAGGGAGCTCAAAAGGGCGCCGGCACCAACCAGACCCGAGGCGCTATTGTGAGCGGCACAAATGCGTGGCTGGGGTGCTGAGACGTATTTGCAGAGGGTACCAACGAAGTTGACCTGGGCGCGCTCATTGACCTGCTTGTCGAATTGCTGTAAAAGGTGCACATTAAACAGTACGTTCAGTTTGTAAATATTGGACAGGTCATCGGCCGCGTCGTGCATACCTCATTGAACAGAATGGTGGGCACACTGGTCAGTGGCTCCTTTAGACGCATTGTGGTTTCGCCAGCCTTGCGCAGCAGCACACTGCCATCGGTGGTGTTCGCACAGGTCTTGATGTTCTCCCAGTTGTTGATGTGATTCTCGGCGGCACAGCGCTGTCCCGGATACACATTGTCCGGGAAGTTCTTGCCCGCCTTCATCAGGCAGTTGACAAAGTCCAGCGTAAGCGATTCGCGGGTGAAGTCAATTTGATAGGAGTTGGCCTGAATGTGCTCAATGGCACAGGCATGCACCTTGTTGCCATAGCACTCGTTGGGGCCATGATGGCAGGTGAAGGTCACCTCGGAGCCTTGGGTGGTGAACTGCAGCAAGCGTACAAGTTGTGGGGCATGTGAAAATGTGAATATGCAACAAATGAGGCATTGTTAGGCCTAAATCGCTCTGCTCGCTCACCTGGGATTTGCCAAAGGGCACAAATGTTAGCTCAACCGCATCGCGCAGCTCGCTCTTCATAGCCGGATAGAGTTGCTCCGTAATAAACTTGGCGCTGTCCGGGCAGAGAGATTCATAGTAAATGGCAATAGGCACCTGGCAAATAACAACAAAACAGAAACAGTTCAGTCTCTTTCATGGCGAGCGCATGCTAAGTGTGGATGGGTGGGGGATGGGGAGGGCCTGTTTTTGGTATAATGCATTCTTCACAATGTGTTGCCATTTTCTGTAACCGGAAAATGACGCAATTTGCATTTTTGCTGCACATGCAAATCAGTTTTGGACGGATGACTGGACACTGCCAAAAAATCAACTCTCGGACTCTTGCCTAACAAAGGCTAAAAATCAATTGATCATTTTGTATATGAAATCCATTTCTTAAAATTTAAAAGTCGGTTTTAACCACAACTGCACTGTTAAGAATTTATAAGAAATCTCAATAGGCAAAGTTAAATTTAATTTCATTATTATTATTGTATTTAAAAGTTATTTTTACCTTAATTAAAGCTAAACTAAATTTGCATATTTAGTTCATAAAATATTCAGCACAAATGCACGAAATACATAAATCAATGCGTTGAATTGACTTTAAGCTCAGCTTAAATTTTTCACTTTTTAACAGTACAACTTGTATAGCATTTTCGAGCTGCCAGATCGGTAAAATATCTCGTGATTATATCCCATAACAAATGTCAGCAAACTGTTTATTATTAATCATGCAATTTGCTGAGTACAAATAAAAACGCGCTGGTAATCAACAGATCTATCCGAGCTTGTCCATAAACAAATGTTTATTTAGTTATTTTGTATACTCTTACACAGGGTATCGAGATTTTAACACAAATTGTGTTTAAATGTTGACATATATTGCTGATCAGAACAACATGTTGAGTCGTTGTATGCTTTAGTTTTTATCTTTGAATCTGCATTAATAAATCTTGTTATACTATCTTCCACAGATTTTAAGAATATTGGACCAGCACAATTAATTGTGAAAATAGTTAAATGTGTAAACACAAAACAAGTTTTTCTATTTAAATATTGTGAACATATGGTTTTTAATCTTATAACTTTGGAATGCTAAACGAATTTAACGAAAAATAAGCAAGTCGGGCATTACCGACTGCGTTATACTCGTTCACGTTCTTAATTATTATTATTATTTATTTTAATAATTTTGGTATTTTGTAATTTGTGTGGTGGGGGTAGGTGAGAATGGGGTGTGGAGGTCGTCGCCAATATTTTATACCAATCTTTAAATGAGATGACCACTTATCTACACTCCAATTACAATTTGGAAAATCTAGCTTAAAAACTGTGGAAGATATTTTGTAGGGCAAAAATTTCAAGTCTCAGCTTCAATAGCGAAGAAAAAATTGCGTTCATACGGACAAACCGACAGGCAGACAGCAAGACGGACGTTGTATAAAACCAAACTTTTCCACTTTATGAACGAGTATAATAATAATTTATATGTTAAAAATATATTAGATGTATAAATAAAAATAATATGTAATGTTTATATATACATAGATATAATTTAAATTTTTTTTAGTTTAGCGTGATCTTAATAACTACATTTTTGTTGAATTACTAATTCACGTGACTGCGACGACAAATGATGCGCAATATATTTAAAGCTGATTTGAATATTCTAGCGTAATGAGCCTACAGTTTATTTACATGCATACATATATATATATATATACATATATATATAAATACAACTATTTTTTCAACAGAATTAATTTGCTTATTGTTAGTTTTTTTTGTATTTTGAAGGTCTCATCAACAGAAGAGTCAGCGCTTTTGTGTGTTCAAAGCACATCAGAAGAACAGTCAGAAGTTCCATTCTTGCGCGCAGCGCTAGCGGCACCAACAACAACAGGTTGGACTGGAAAGGGGCTTCCAAGAGTGGCCGGCGGCCAGCACCGGTTCCCGCATGCATCACAATTATACAGCTGAATACAATGAAATGGAAACTGGTCGGCTTTAAAAACCGGTTTTGGTCTCAAAACAAAAATACAAAGTGAGACGTTGTCGGCAGCCGCAACGTAGAGAAAACTGAATTTATTCGACTAATTATGCATACACATATGTGTATGTGAACACACACATACACATAAATGCTATTATGTATGTTAAGTATTTTTCAACTGTGGCATTTTCCAACATTAGTTCATTCAACTCACAATATATTTTGTAGGGCGCGCCACTTGTTGCATCTTTGAAAAACGCACTTGCTGTAACCTAGTGTATATGGCCTAAACGTGTGCTAGTTTCGGCTATTGATTGTGGTATTATGTAAACGCGAATTTCATTAGCCGTACAACTCAGCCCTTGCATTTTAAATTGATTTTAGCTAAGGCTTTGTTGTGATTTGGCAAAACTTACCTTAGCTGCACTGCAGACAGAGACGGCCAAGCAAGCCAATAACATGAATTTGTGACTCATTCTGGTGGTTTTTATTTATTTTTTTTCGACTGTACGATGTGCTGACACGGCACCACAACGAATTAAGCGCAAGTTGTTGTGTACGTGCTGACGACTAAGCGTAGACTGTTTTCTTCGAATCAACTCATGGATTGGGCAGCGGCAACGGCTTCACCGTTTTCCAGTCTGAGCGCGAACGCTCACATGCATACGTAATTTGGATTGGGCTCGGTCTTTAAAAACATAAATATGTACATATAATTGCATATTCCAGTGCACAGATCGTTGAGTGAGGCAAAGCTTTACGTATAAAACTAGAATAGATCACATCATGTTGTACAGCGCGTCTGACTGCTTGTTGTATCGTGGAGGGCATGATTAACGAAATGTTTGTCAAACTTTTTTTTTATCATGGGAATTGGAATTAATTTTAATTGAAACAATACACTTGAATGTTAGACAAATCGCAAGGGAATACTCGCTAGGTTTTGCAATTAACTTTTTTATTTATATTTTAATGGAATTACAAATTAAAATAATGTTTTAAGTATATACAACAAGTCTCTCGCCGTATCGTCTGTCCAATTAAGAGCACCTCCTGCGCATTCAGTCGCGAAACTTAAATCCCTTTGCTATTAGGTCTTTGCGTGCCTCCAAAATCTCCTGCTGCAATTCTTTCGCAGCTTCGGGACAGTCATTAAACGTGAATGTGCGATACAGGACAGTCCATGCGGAATAAATCTATGAGAGATATTTGACAGATTATGACGAAAGTAAAAAAAGAGCCCAAATTAACTTACACCAAAAATAATTAAAAGTATCAGCGGCGCCAGCTGAATATGTACCAAGTATTTTGTTGTTAAAGCCGTTTGCACTGTGCCTAGTACTATGGACAGGTAAGGCACCGCAAAGAGCGTTGCATAGAATAACCAACGTTGGAGATTTGTCATGATTTATTGTTTAAGCAGATTAAAATAATGAATTTCCAAAATAAAAAACTTTTTAATGCAACACGTAAACAAGCGACCGGCCTATGGATGGCCGATTGTTCGATTGACTACGACCTCAACGATAGGCACTATTCGATTACTCGCTTTGGAGAACCAGCTGATTATTGGAATACTGCGTATCATGGCAGGCAGCTTGTGTGTGTGATTAAAAAGCTGTTACATTTGAAAATCGAATTTGTACTCAAGAAATTAATCTTATTTTCTTAAGTTTTAAGCTAATAGCAATACTTCAGTTGACCATGGCGCCCACCTTGCAGGGCGTATTGGCCAACAAGTCGGCTGTACGGCAGCCAACAATTTGAAACTTAATCTCGTTTTTCTTCAGGGAGCCGCCAACAAATAGATTTGGTTCGCTGCTCAGAGCCCAAAGTTCGTTCTCTCCTTTTGAGTTACGATTAATTTTGAGTCCAGTGACAAATTTCAGCTGTTGCGGATTGTAGGCCACAGCGCGTATATCATCTGCCGTATAGTTTGAGTGCTCGCTCCAACTAATCAAGGCGCCCAGGCTGATCAAGCTGCAATAGAGATTACCCTCGCTGTCCATGACCTCCGATTCGCACTGAGTGCCACGCGTGCCGAGGATGCGAAAGTGCTTGCTGACTGACTCGCTCAAGGGTGACTTCCAGATGCTTGCATTGTTGACCAGGTGAAGCGGAATCGCGATCTCAAAGAAGCTGTTAAGCGTGTGGAAATATAAAAATCGCTCTGCAATTTAAAATATACTTTTTAATGTGCTCACAAGTCAAACTAGAACTCCAAAAGACTAACCTGCCTCCTTGCTGGGACTCAAGCTGACCGTGAATATACCCGCATGGGCGCTGCCAAAGCGACGCACACCCAACGACGGCTGCATGGACTCGTGCTCAATGCGCCAGGATTTTCCGGTTAGCGAATCGAACACTATTAGGCCATAGCCCCAAGCATCCGCTATGTAGGCATTGCCACCCAAACATTTATTGGGCGCACCACTATCCTCCAGATCCACCACCATGGCCGTAAAAATCGAAATGCTGGGCGTGTACAAATGTGATGGCAGCGAGGATCGCTGCACCAGCTCATCCTTGACCAGGTCGAATATCAGAACTTGGGGCGCACACAGCTGCAGGGAGTTCACCTGGCCTGAATCCACAACCCAGAGGCGCCAGCACTCGTCAATCTTTATGCGAAAGGGGGCTTAGGTTAGGCTAAGGTTATAATTATACTCAATCTAATTTTAATTAACATAATCTATATATCTATATATCTTTATCACTTTTATTGTTGCACTCACGTATGTTCTAATGGCGGAAGTCATGCCGGAACAGTTGCTGGATGGGCGGTGCCAATCCATGCTGGGATAGGCTTCCAGCCGTGGATTCTCGAGCACCTCATTGTCGCTGGACGCCACCGTGGCCAGAGTATAGGGCGTTCCGGTGCTCAATCGTGGTATGGTCAGAAATGTGCGATGTCTGCCCTCGTCGCCGTACTCAATGTCTATGTCCACGGGCAAAAAGTGGATGTTTTCCTTTGCAGGTTCGTTGGCCAGAGCACCCAAGCTGAGATTGCTCCACTTGTGGAGCGTGTGCAGCTGCTTAATGTGCAGCTGCTGGGCCCAGGCCAGGTGTGCGAGCAGGCAAATAGTTAACAGGATGCCGTTGAACTTGTGGCCAAACATCTTAGCTAACTACGCACAGCGAGACAGATAGACAAAAATCTGGTCTTAACCGTTCAGGCGTCGCGTGAAAACTGGCAAGCAGGTGCAGGTAGGGCCACTGCTAAGGTGTTGCCTGGCCGGTGCTAACAAACCATAATTGACCAAAATGGACAGAGGCCGAGTCGAGCGCGCAAACAAAGGACCGCGCCACAGACAAACTGACAGACAGACAAATCAGGTACGCCATCAGGCTAGCCCTCTTAACAGGTCCCGGAGTTTAGTGCCGTTTAATACTTGGAGATTTATAGGCACCTTTTTATGGATGCTGCAAGTTTATTTACATAGACCCATAGAACACGCACACTCCATGACTCCAGCCCCTGCCTCTTGCCCCGCAGCGTGTCAACAGCGATAATTGATCTCTCTGCCGGAAAAGGCCATCGGCCGGCAATTTGAGAGGCAGGCAGTTTGCGGCCAAGCCAAACCGGCAACACGCAGCATGCTGGCCGAGAGTTTTCAGATCGCAACCAAACTTGATTTCCACGCGCCGGAATTTGTCGTTGAAACTTAATGTTTGTATTTATATGTATGTATGTGTGCTCGCGCATGTGTCCATCGTGTTTAATGACAAGTCTTCAAGGCATTTGCATTCAATTTTTTTAAATACCCAGCAGTTATTTAAGATGGCTGATGGCACCATTGATTTCATGTAGTATAAATAATATATATTATTGAGGCCGCGGCGATTTAATTAGGATAGTCAGTTTGTATATCGACTTAAGACTTTTAATTAAGAGCTCAGTTTACTTGTAGCACTGTGCTCATTTTCCCAAAAATCGATAAATATTGATATGCACGCGAAATGTTATTTAGCATATTTCGTAACTTTTAAAAGCTAGAGGCTCTTTTTACTTTTAAAATTTTATGTTAGTTGCGTACTTATTTTTTTTTCAGTAGATAAGTAGCCCATTTTCCTCTTCGCGATAAATATCGATTTATGAGTTTCTTGTTTTGTTTCAGATCAATGGTATTACTACAAAAATTCGAGGTACCCTGTTTTATTGTTTTGGATACAAATATTAGATTGAGGCATTATAAATTTCATTACCATCAGATATTTAATATAATATCTTGTTTTAAGGTGGGTATAGGGCATCTCCACGTCGGTCTGATTCATGTACTGCAATCTTATGTCTTCAATTTACGATAAACGCGCAGTCAGTAAAATCAGTGAATCTGAAAAAACTACAATTTTGATTTGCTTTGTAAATCAATAAATTGGGCTTGCTGTTATAAACTTTATTTCAAATTAAATGCCAAGATTTTGAAAATACATATTATATATATATATATATATAATCAGGTGGGCAGTTTGGGTTTTTGAAACTAACCGCTCCTGTTGGCACGCTGGCGCCTGGAACGCAGGCGCCTCTCTCGCTGGCGTCTCTCTCGCTGGCGCCTCTCTCGCTGGCGCCTAGCACGCTGGCGTCTTCTTTGGGCCTTGGCGCGTTGCTTTCGCAACTCTCGAATCCTTTTGCGTAGGCTCTTTAATTCCTGAGCTGAGGAGCTTGTGCTGCTGGAGCTAGACGATGCTGCCGTTGCGGTTGTTGCGGCTGATACTGTGGTTGAATCGCCAGATGCTACGGTGGTCGTATCCGATGATGCTGCTGTGGTCGTATCCGATGATGCTGCTGTGGTTGTAGTAGTGGCTGCTGTGGTTGTATCCGTTGATGCTGCGGTAGTTGTAGTAGTGGCTGCTGTGGTTGTAGCTGTGCCTGTACCGGTCGCTGTCGCGCTGTGCCTTGTCAGGCAAATGGCCAAAATGGCGCAGGCCAGGAAAACCGTTAGAATGCGCATTGCGTTGGAAGTGGGTGGCTGTGAATGATCTTAGAACTTATCTACCGCTATTTATATAGCATCTTATCTCAACTGGCCTAGCTCACGAAATACGTCATTGTAGTATTTCTGCAGCTGTGAAAATATATTTTGTGGAAGCGGAAAATTTAAAAATACGCAAGTTTGCTTAGCTTTTTTTTGCCAGTGCGGTATGTTAATCAAGGTAATTCTACAACTTTTCTTCCTAACAGAACTAGACGTAAGACTTTTTTTTGCGCATTTGTCGGTGTGTGCACAACTGTTTAATGGTGTACAACCTCCCAGACAATCTAATATTTAGTTTATTACAATTTCTATTTCTATTTATGGCTTAAACTAAGATCTGTTTGAATCGTATATTAAATCTAAATTAAATGTAAATTCAATTATACAGAAACTTAGTTATCTTTCAAATAACAAATAGTTTGCTTGTATTTAATATTTTATTTTTTATTGGTATGTGATCCTAAGGCATGGATGCATTGTAAAACAAAATATATGATTTAAAAAAAAAAATAATAATTATTTTTTACTAAAAAAAAAAAATTTACAAAACAAACAAAATTATGAACGCTGCAGTTGGGTGTAACCGACAGCACAATACCCGTCCCATTGTAATTACAACTAGAACAAATCATAACAAAATGCCCTCAACATTTGAAAAATGTATGGGAGATCCAAAAATAAATTATAAATCTGTCAAAATTTATGTTAATTTGTATCAGATACACGTTAAATTCAACAACGCAAATTTCAGGTATCTAGCTTTAATAGCGGCGAAAAGAATTGTTTTCATTCGAACAAGCGGACATCAAGTCGGACATCGCATAAGCCCGCAGAATTATTTTCACTTCGTGAAAGAGTATAAAAATATATAAAAAAAGCTCTCTCTTGGGCAGGCAGGTGAGCTCGTAATTCTCGCTCGCAGAAGTACCAGTCGGGATAGTTAATCAGCTTAGATCGGAGAAATATCTGCAGAGCGTTGACAAACCAAACACATTGCTGCTAGAACCTGATCTTGGTCTTATCCATTTCATTAATAATCGATCCTTTAGTTTTTTTTTTTACCATATCTCGAAAACTATAAGAGCTCGGCAACAAATTGAGTAGATAAATCAGACGCTGATTTTGAAGTTTGGATACCTGCCCCCCAATCGCCCTCAATATCGACAAAACCACAAAAACAAATCAAACAATCAGACCTTCAAATTGGTTATTAGATACATTTCAATGCTCTTAATTAGTTCACCAAATTTCAAAAAGATACATTTAGTTAAAAAAAATAGCAAGGATTTCTTTCCAAAGTGGAGGCAAGCGCAACAAACGAGAAAAGTGCGTACGGCGTGCATTTCTGTGTCTGTATGTGTGAATTTGTGTATGTGTGTATGAATGCAAACGGGGTTCAGGGTATCTTCTAGTCGGACGGCCCCATCTAGAGCCTTCTCACTTTTTGCATTACCATGCGATAAATAACCGATTTATGTAGAAACTTAAATTTATTATGTGTGAAATCAATATCTATGTATGTATGCGCTATGTTGCGGATTTTGGGTAACTCCCCCAAATCGCCTCAAATCAAAACACCGCAAAATCATATACTACAAACATGAGCTGTGGTTTGTACATTTATTTTAATGTTTGAATTTACTTTCTATAGTGGAATTGAATTCTATAGTTGTGCGTTTGTGTGTGTATATGTGAATTTGTATATGTATGTATGAATAGAAGGGTATCGAAATTTTTGTAAGAAGACAGACCGCACTGTTCAGGGTATCTCCCAATCGGACCGACTATATCGTTTTAACGTTTTATTGCAATACCTGTTGATGTCTACATCTTACAAATCAGTTAATCTGAACAGACATTTGGTAAATAAATCGATAAATTTTTGTTTTTGCATGCATATTAGAAACTTTATTTCAAATTGAATATATATATATAGAGTTCATCGGGTGGGCAGATCTGGGTCTTTAGAGTACACGGGCACGACGTCTCCTCCTTCCCTCGACTACAACGCCGTTTCTGTTAGCACGGAGGCGACTATTAGCAGTACGGAGATTTGAGATAAGCGTGTCCTTAGTTACTAGGTGCCTACCCCTACGCCTGCGGCAATTTCTAAGGGCTTTTTTCAATTCCGCTTTCAATATTGCATTCCGACGCAGCAATTCCCTTATACGTTTCTTTTTAGAGGCAGTAGACGTTGCGTTTGCTGTGGATGATACTGAGCTTGTTGTTGCTGCTGTTGATGATGTTGCTGCTGTTGATGCAGCGGTGGACGAAGTAGTGGCTGTTGTAGTTGTCGCGGCGGTGGTCGTAGTGTCAGTGGCTGCTGTGGTTGTCGCAGCTGCTGTGGTTGTAGTAGTGGCTGCTGTGGTTGTAGCCGTGCCTGTACCTGTCGCTATCGCGCTGTGCCTTGTCAGGCAAATGGCCAAAATGGCACAGGACAGGAAAACCGTTTGAATGCGCATTGCGTTGGAAGTGGATGGTTGGGAATGTTGTTAGAACTGTCCAATCGCTGTTTATATAGCAACTTATCTCGGTTAGCCAAGCTGCCGAAATACTTCAGTTTGGCATTTCTGCAGCTGTGAAAATATATATTTTTGTCTGGAAAGTTTAAAAATAATCTAAATTTACATAGCTTAATTTTGTCAATAATACTCTCCGCCTAACATTTGTCGCTGTGTACACAGCTGTTTAAATCTACAACCAGCCAATCTACTGCGTGAGCATTTAAACAACAATATTTATGTGGCTTAAGGAATGATCACTGGTTCAATCGTTTCCAACTAACTTGCATTTTTCCTCCATTTTCGCTCAGAATGCAAGTCAGAAACTGCTGCAAGAGTTGGCCAAGAAACAAAAAATCGTGATAATTATTTTAGAACTGGTTGAGCCGTCATTTTATGGCTCATTTATGCCAGCTAAAGTGCGGCAGAGTTCAACTTGTCAGAAATTGTAGTTTAATTATGTAGTTAAATTGGTTTTAATCAATTTATTATGGCTTTACCTGGCAGCAGCAATTAAGATCTAAATCAAACCGAAATTCAATTAACCAGAAACTAACTTATCTTTCAATATGCAAAACCGTTTGTCTTCAGTGTTTGACTAATTGACTGATTAATGATTAATGATTAACTTATATTATAGACTAGAAGATACAAATAAAAAACTTGATCGGGCTAGGTAACGTATATATCTTTAATATATAACTTTTCGTTTATATAAAAATTACATGTTTGCATTAAAAGCCACTTATTTCTTCCAAAATGAAAAGAACATCAAAAACAACTAAAGAAGTTAAGAAAATAAATTAAAAATATTTACATAATACACATACAAAATACACATGAAGAGAATAGAAATTGAGAAATGAATTTATAATTACAAAATAGCTTTTAATGATAGTAGTAACCAGTGTGGCGGTTTGGGTACGGCGTCGGCGATGCCGGAGCCGTCGGCACCAGCGTATCCAGATAGGAGCGCTGATAGTTATCCCGCGTGGCCTTGCTGGGCGGAAAGGCTTCGCCCTGGTTGAGGGCGGTGAATGGATTGCGCAGTCCATAGTTGACAATGCCCGCGTGCTCGAATTTGTAGGGTGTCTTGGTGGTCAGGGGCGTGGTCAGCGCCGGACTCGTGAAGTACGTCTGCAGCGCGTTAGTGGTGCTTTGGGCGTGCACTTGTGTGTGTGCTGGTGCATTATAAACACTGTAGTGCAGTAAACTGTTGTGGGCGGGTGCCGTGGTCAGCGTCAGCTGATGCCCCAGCAGGGGATTCTTCAGGGCAGCGGGCTTGGATTGCGGCAGCTCCAGGCGCACTATGCGATTGTTGTACTCGTTGGGATTGAGATTCTTCAGGAAGAATCGATGGAACTTCGAGGATATGGCATAGATGACACCCGGCTCGGAGCGCGCTGTCGTAATGTCCGCCACGAACTGGAGCTTATCTCGGTCATGGGCGAGCACAGATTGCTGATTATTGGATGGATTCCAGGAGGCGATGGCCGTCTCACTGAGCGGACTAAAGATCAGGCTGCCGTCATACGGCGAGACAGCTAAGCCGATGCCCTGCGAGGACTTCTTGCCCACCAGCTTCACATCCAACAATTGGCCATTGGGTAGCGGACCGGCGCGCAGCACATTCTTGTGCACCGAGAAAACGCTGAAGGAGATTTGGCCAAATAGAGATGCTGCCGTAGAAATTAGACTTGGGTTAGCTGCACTCACCGATCTGTGGCCAGTGGCTGGAAATAAACAATGCCCTTGAGCTCATCAAATGTCAGGCCCACAATGCCATCCATCAGCACGAAGCGATCGTTGTGAATCTCGGACTGTGCGAAGTCCGGATCGGGGTACATCGCTGTGAAGGATAGAAACATAAGAAAATGCTGATTTATCTCTTATTTGGCGTGTACTGCTTCTACCTGGATGCGAATGGCGCCAGGTGACATCCTTGCCGCTGTCATACACAATAATGCCCGGCTCCACAGTATCCGTTATGTAGACAAAGACGTCGTCGCAGCTCTTGGCCGTGGTTTCGTCAATGACCATGTTGGTGAACAGCGACTCGCCACGTAGCACCTCGGGCGGAAAGTCAATGCGACGCACCACGCGATCCGTGCTCAGATCGACCACAAGTATCTTGGGCGGACAGGTGACCTCGTAATCCTCCAGGGAGCGCGAGACGCCCGCATCTAGCAGCCAGAGGCGATTGCAGGAGTCGATGCGTAGTCGATAGACCGAGGTCAGGATCAGATCGCTGCAGTTAAAATTGTTCCGTGCCGTGTTGGAGAAGGACCAGTCGGGATAGGCCTGCAGCGTGGGCGAGTCGCCAATTTGTGCCTTCGACACCCAGCTCACCGTGGAGGAGACGCCCGAGAACAGCTTGGGCGTCGCCACGAAAATGCGATCCGCCGTAACGGCAATGCCCGTAATGAGCACATTTTGCGAATTGTAAAAGTCCGGATCGCTGGCACGTGTCGGCGAATCAAAGTTATAGTCGATCAGCTTCCAACGCTTGACCACCTGCAGGCTATTGGGGGATTGGGCGTCGCCGGACAGCTGACAGCTGCTCCAAAGCATCAGCCAAAGGGCGGCGGTGCGGAGGCGGTGCATGACGCAAGGCGGCTAATGGAGTGTGGGCCAGAATAAAACAATAACGTTTATTTATACGCAAACAAAAAGTCATCAAGCGATTATAAAATAATTCAAATGAAATGCAAAAGCATCTAATTTTACATTTTATATAGGTAGTCAACAACTTACGATTCATTGTTGGGATTTTACAGTAAATGATTTTAATAAAACCCAGTAAAGCTAAGTAATTAATTTATGATTTTATACAAATGATATTTTCTTTATATAAAAACAGCGTGCAACTTGTTCCTGGTAAATATATTTATATATATTTTGTATATAAATATAATTGAGTACTATTGAGCCAATTCCGTGGATTGCAGATTACAATTGAAACTGTCTTGGCATTGTATTCAAATGAAGTTCGCTTTTGCTTAGCCTTGTTAACATCTGGTCTCGCTTGGCCGCCGCCAATTGACAGCAGCTGTGACTGCGACCAAGACGCAGTCTATGATTAAAATGGAGCATTCTTAGCTGAGCAGAAAAAAAGCGCATGTGTGTGAGTGTGTGAGTGTGTGTGGCGTGTTTTCACACACTCTGTGCTACATTTCATATTTAAACTATATTTGCTGCGAGGGTTGATTTTTTTGATCATAGCCAATAAATATATAAAATATATATAAAAACAGAAACTTTCGATAGCAAAAGTATTTTAGCTCATTTTTTTGTGTGACGTAATAAGTCCATAAAACTTGTTGGCTATATCAACTAATTAAATTTTAAAGCAAATAAATTATTCTTATATTTCGATATATGCATATTTATCAGATCATCTTGTTCTTTTAATGGCCAAATATTGTTATAATATCGAGTGTACGTTGATCTTACTAATGCTTAAGAATCAACTGGTATATCTCTATCTGGCACAACCGCCGCTTTTTGATGACCTCCAAAATGTATCCTGCAGCGAACGTTGGCACTTTTGAAGTTGTTGCAGCCTTTCGCATTGGCTACATTAGGTGATTTATGGCTAATGATTGATGGACGCTGGACGTTGTTTAAATCGTAATAAATCATTGCAGAAACGTTTTTAATGAGTTTATTCTCAGGCGGATTGTACAAATTCAGTTCTTGGATAATAACTATTTTTCATAAGCTGTTTTTATGTTGCCAGAATCGTAAAAAATGTGCTTACTAAACAGTTAGTAAAGCCAGCAACTCAGATGTCATTGCCACTACCATAGCGGCAAAGAATATATTAAATATAAAATGTCCAAGTACTGGTGGACCTTTTTTCACAACAAGTAAGGCAGCCCTCGCTAAACTTGCACAGCATGTGCAGCAGTTGCTTTTTAAATGGGCTGACATTTCGTTTAACTGGCAGCTCTTTTGACTGGGCAGCGGAATAAATGCGCAACTTTATCAAATTGACAAACAAAACTTTTTTTTGTTGTTGTTTAATCAAATACGGTTTATTAACAGTTGTTGTGTGCAGCAGCCTACACAGACACGCTAGCAACTTGACCAACACTTGGCTTTTGCTACTTTTCGCTTTCTTTTGGTAATTGCGCGTGTGCCACAAACTTGTCTTGATCTCACGATAAGCTGCCAAGTTAAATTATGTTCGCTTCGTAGAAATTTGATAAATTACATTAAAGACAAGTGCCTAGGTCCATAAAATAAAAAAACTGAATTTCTACACATTTTGATATAATTAAGAATTATGCAATGGCAAGCGGAAATGCGAGCAATTTGTATTTTATGACAACATCTCCTAGATAATAAAAAAAAAATTAATAAAATAAACAAAATTACTGCTGTTGACTGGCATTGGCCGGCGAATTAGGCCTGCCGTCAAGTAATTTAAGAGGTGTGGCCTTCAAAAACACGACGACACCTTTCTAATGACAGTTGCCAGTCGGGCTATAGGCTAAGGCCACAAAAGCGAAGCTGCTTTCCATGCTCTTCTTTCTTCTTCTTTATCTTCTTATTTTCTTTTGCAACACACGTAATATTTCATCTGGGATTTTCTATTCATTGCCGTGCGAAGACGCAATAAAATAACATTAGTTGTAA
Organism: Drosophila paramelanica; assembly: GCA_035043915.1. Classification (NCBI taxonomy): domain Eukaryota; kingdom Metazoa; phylum Arthropoda; class Insecta; order Diptera; family Drosophilidae; genus Drosophila; species Drosophila paramelanica. Next base: position 7,275,396 of record JAWNMO010000354.1, on the reverse strand, counting down.
ATTGGTTGACAGCTAAAAAATAAAATATCGCAAACTTGTTGCTGTTGAACTCGTAACCGGCAATACTTAGCTATAAGCTTGTATAATCGCGCAAAGGCCATAAAGCGATCAAACATTGTATTTACTATCATTAATATATATAATGCACGACAATATTATTAGTTAAGTGCCGGAACTCGCATTGGACATAAGATGTTTGGTTCCCTGGTAAGCGGGGCCAAAATCAAATTGAGTTCAACTATTATTATTATTATTATTTTTTTTTTACACTCGCAACAAGACAATTAGTAGGCAGGCGCTAAAGCAGGTGACTACTTTGAAGCCTTATCTGCAGCATATTTTGCACGTTTTCTCACGCGCTCCACAATGGACAGACATGCAGACAGACGGGCAGCGCGAAGGCAGCAACAATGTGGCCAAAGGCTTAATTGCAACAACTAGAGCATTCTATGTGTATGTGTGTGTGTCTGCGTGTGGGTGTATGAGAATATAAAGTTTGCTTAAATTTCTTAATTATTCCTAGTATTTGATCTAATTAAGAGTCGCACGGAAGAGCAGCTGTTGCGAAATTAACACATGTCTGCGAAAAAACAATATATTGCAAAATACAAAGTTGACCGCGCAGGCAAAACGTGATGATAACCAGATGTGGTGTGGGCTTCCTTATAAGAAAACAAAAAAGATTGCTTTACTTCGGTGCGCCGAAGATGAAATACCCTTTGTCATCAATCAATTTGTGACTTAACGGATATCTTGTGTTTTCACACAACTGATCTTTCAAACAATTTTCCTCATTAGATCTTTAATTATAATAGCTGTTAAGATAAGCAGCAATATTTTGTTTAATACTTGGCTTAAATAATTTTAATAACTAATACATATTAATTCTTATCACGAATATATAAATACGATTTCTGCTGACATTCGACTTCTCCATTTCAAATTATTACACTTTTTGTGATGAAACTTGTATAACCTCTGCAAGGTATAACAGCGCACACACACACACACACACACACATATGTTGATATTTATAAGTACAAGTTTAGATGCCAGCACGAACCGATTCGCACACTTTGGCGGCGATCGATTTATGTTGCTACCAAAAACAAAAAACGCGTTGCAAGCAAACTTAATTAACACAGTTCTTCGTTTGGGGCGCGCAAGAAGTGCCAGTTAACAAGCACCGCGGCCAGTGAGCACATTTGGCCAACAATTGACTAGCCTATTGGCCAACCGCATACCCTTGGCTATGGATAGCTTAATTGCATATATGTGTATATTGAATTTGTTGCAATCGATTTTGTGCCAGTAGAATGCATGCGGATATGGTGAGAGTCGCACTGTGGCTCCAAGACCGAACCGCACTGCAGCCAATCGATTTAAATCCGTACCGATACAGTTACACTTAACGAAATGCAAAGCGCTTGGCACTCTAACCGTTAAAGTCGCAGCGACAACGGTGACGACGTGTCCCGTGCCAAGCCGACTAATGCATTCGCGTTCGTTTCCTAAGTCTTTTGTTTTACGCGCTGCTCCGCCAGCTTAAATCTGGCGGCTGCGCGCGAGCTGGCCAATTTGTTAGCGGTTAAAGGTTTTCATCTGGCATTAGCTTACTTTGAGGCACATTCGAGTAGTCTGCTCGGTTCGTTTTCGTATCTTTATCTGTATCTGTATGCGTTTTGTGCTGTTCGCGACACGTCCAAGCTTAGCGGTTGCCGTTTTGCGACTGCGCTTGTATCACAGGCGCACCGAATTTTATAAGAGCTTTTTTTTTAACAAATATCGAATAGCAAAGTTGCATGTTTAGAGAGTTCGGGTTTGAAAATACCCTGTATATAGGTATTTTAAATACACTAGAAAGTAGAAAGCTTAGCCTCGTAAAATAAATATTATGTAGATTTATTTGAATATTCATTATTGCGGAATTAATTGATTTTAAGCTTGAATTTAATTTACATTTATTTTATAATGGATTTTCTTCATATATTTAAATAATGTTTTGTGTATGTATATCTGGAAAATAAATACTATTTTATGTATTACAAGAGCAATAATTAAACTATCACGTTGCTATAAACTATCACGTTATATTATAGGAGCATTTTTACTACACATATAAGAAACCAATCAGCTATTTTTTAATAGAATTGAGTTCTAAATAGAACTAGAAATTGAAATGATTTGATATATATAATATATTTATATATTTATTGCTCAATTATTAATATATAAACTGGGATATAACGGCAATTTAATTAATGCTAATAAATGGCATTTTATTTATGCATTTATTGTTTATAATTTTAATTATAATTATTTTTAACTAATAACAAAAACAATATTATTCTAATATTTATTTGAATTTTCAATATTCTATATATTTTGAGAAGGATTATGTATTGAATATTTTCTATTGTACTGAAATACCCATTATCTACAGCTCGACTCTGGTACAGGGTATATATAGATAACTAGCAATTTAACGTCTGGCGCCACGAAAACAGTCTCAGCTTTAAACTGCAGTGGCAATTTGGCACTCTTATACATGTTGACATGGCGATTATTCATACGCTCTGTTAGCCAGCTTAAAAATTGCAGCGGCTTTTGCTTGAGCTAAGCTTTTGGCTAGGGGCACATCTTCCGTGAATTTGCATTGAAGCACGTGCGTGTTTGTGTGTGGTTGTGTGTGCGACATGTATCTGGCAAACTGGTAACTGTGATTGTTTTGTGGCAGGTAAATGAGTTTTACAAGTTCATTATCGCAATTAGGTGATCAATGCTCAATGTTAAATGGAATCAATTACCAGTTTTGTACGTATACAATTTTCTACAGTGTACAAAAATTGACCTTTTCAGAAGCATGGACTTTAATTTGGTAGCTGTTTCGAAACGGGATTCAATGCCCTGGAAGAATTCTCCATAAAATGAAGTAAATTATGTTATTGTGGCAAACAAGACAAACAAGCTTAACTAAATATAATCGTTCAATTGTTATCGTTGTTTTTATATGCTTTTGTGCTGGAATGCGCCGAGAAGACACAAATGTTTAAACCAGTTTCAGAACAATTAAGAATTCCGATGCAAATCGGTAGAGAATCGCTGGGGTGTGTTGATAACAAATTATATAGGACAGAATATAAACATTTAATAAGTTTTATATAGTACAAATTTCAATTTAATTGAAATATATGAAACCAGTTATTTGTTATGCCGTGTAACCTGCTGTAAAGGGTATGCACTGGCATATTTGTGTGTCCAGATATAATTGTTATATAATATTAGATTTTAGTTTTGCAATAAATGTGTTTTATATTAATAAACCAGTTAAGTATACAAACATACCTTTTAGAGTCATCTTTCTATTTAATAAATTGTATAAAAAGCTATACCGGTATTTTAATGTTGCCTTGCCTTATGTTTTTTTTGTATGTTTGCATTCAATTCAGCTAAATTTATATACCCCTTGGAAAAAAATACAGATACATCCAATAAATTTGGCTGTAATTAATAAAGCTAAAGCTAATTAATTAAAATTAATTGTCAGTGTACAAGACAACAGTTTAATAAATTCTGGCAAGAAATCCCTATTTTTTATAATAAATGTGTATTAAAGTGTTATGTGTGTGTTCCGTGTGATCAGTTCGTATGACGTTTTAGACATGCCTTCATCCATACAATTAAAATTGTTTTGTTCACTTGAAAGTTGCAAAAATCATGATACAGTTTTGATGCCCTCTTCAAGGCCAACAGCAAAAAAATATGTAAACAAAACAAAAGTGTTTTTTTATATTTACATATATGTAAATAAATCTGTCTTCAATATATGTATATTTGTATATTTATGTATATAGCATGTGTTGACGTCTCATTAATAAACATTTTTGTTGTACCCTTTGACTAAATTTTAAATATACAAACCCATAACAGGTGCACAATTGCGACCGACAACTGAACTGCAACTGGATTTCGTAATACCTATGGGGCACATGCAGTTAACTGGCGGTCACTATGGAGAATAGTGAAAGCCAAGCACAGAGCCTGGCACTGGGGCAAGCTCTAGACTAACAGACGGACAACTTGTTTGATTGCCAGAGCATTCGTGGTGTTCACCAAATTGACAGCCCCAAAAATTGTTATCGAAATGGAAAGTAAAAGCCAAAAAACTAAATCAAATTTAAATTTAAAAGCCAAAACCAAATTTTGTCGCATTTTTATAGCGATTTTTGTTGTTGGTTCTGCTGCGACGAAGTCGCAAACGTGAAAAGTGTCTGCAAAAAATTAAAAATAAAAAGCAATTGTAGCCGCAATAGCAACAAAAATACCAACAAGAGCAACGACAACGACATTTAAACTGGTTTGGGCCGCCAGAATTAGCCAAGCTGTTGAAGTCGCAGCAGCTCTTTTGGATTTGGGACTTGTGTGCATGGGGCATGTGAAGTGGTTGCATGAATCACAGAAGCACATTGTTGCCCCAGCTCTGGTTTCATCGAGTCTCTAAACATTCCCGCAAAAGTTCATCTTACGACGTTTTAATTGTTTTTTATTTTATTTATTTTTGCAAAAGTCTTTAACCCAGCTACCAAGCCCCAAAAACATTCACTTTGTTATGATCGCCAATAAGTATTTACGAATTGGCTAATTATGCATATATGTATATGCATGCACATAAAAATATAATACTTAATGTTACTGGTTCTAAGCTCGCTCTCAAGCACACCCCAGGCCAAAGTCAAGGTTACTGTAAGGCTGAGTGCCGGATTTATGCATGGTAATTGGCTTCTTATATAAACGTAACTCAAGCTGCATGAAATGCGACTAGCGAGCTTTATGTCGCATGCTTTCTGCACTTGACCATAACACGATTACGATTACGATTACGATTACGACATCTAAGCCGGAGCTGGAACTGAAGCAGATCAAAGCTGTCCACTTGGTTGTAGGTGGCATCGCCTAATACCCCAGGGTGTATGTTGTCTACAATTGGATCAGTTTTCCTTTCACAACAGCAACAAGTACAATAAGGCGGACGACAACTACAATGCCCTCAAAAGTCGCTCATTAGCTATTTCGTATTTCGAAAGTAACCAATTTTTAGAGAAACCAAAACCAAATCTGTGCAGGCGAACACGCTTTAGGCCCAGTCTCATAATGTGACGATGTGACTCCACACTTGGATATTAATAGCCACAAACATTCAAGCACATACGAGTGCACTCAGCGAAACAGCATCAAATATTGTACTCAAATTTAGTGAATCCAAAGAATATCGCAGTAAAAATAAAATATTTCTAAGCCAAAAATAGAAAGCTATTTAAAATACAATAAAAATGGACACTTAAAATCAAAATTTCCTAAATCAAAAAAATATGATACATTATTAGGAAAAAATAGTTAAAATTAAAATAATAATTATTTGAATTTTTAATTCCGTTTTGGCACCTTATTCACCCAATTTTTTATTGAGTTTTCTTTGCAAGTGTGCAAATTTAATTCCAATAATATTTTATATGCTATATTTCTCTAAGTGTCGACCCGTTTATAACTGTAGTTTTTGTATCAGCCACTCCACTCTACAATTTCGAAATGAACTTTTAATACGCAAGCGCTCTTGTACTTATTTCGTCTGGCTGTCCGACAAAGTGCCCGTCTAACCGTCTGTCCGCTCTCCACATACGCACACCTTGTCATCATTATCACTTCATCATCAGTGTTACCGCTTTATTTTGTGCATTCTGCGCGGCACAACAAACTGAATTTTAATGGCAGCCAATTGTTGGGGCCACCCAATTGCGTTTACCACTGCCGCTGCCTGACAGTTTCATTAATGGTTTCGGAGTGTTGACAAGGTCTTGAATTTGATACAAATTTCAAACATTTTGCTTTTTTTGGCGTTAACAATTCTAAATGCCACATTTGGCGCAAAACTCAATTAACTAATATGCAGCACATAAGCGTGGCTTTGAACGCCCCTAATGCGCCGTTATAGTGCTCGCCTTAAGATCACTATAAAAGTATCCCATTTAACCAATTAGAGCTGTGTAAGCTTTGAAGGCTCCACCTCCGCAGTAGGTGCGCCAGCAGAGAGCCGGTTTTCCAACAGCCGCATTGTACTTTCAGTTTCAACTGATTTCCCGTAGCAGCAGACCAGCCAAATTATCAATAGCAATCTGCATACACAGCTAAAAACTATATATGTATATATGCAATACATACATTATAAATATATATATATATATATATATATATATATATATATATATATCGAGTAATGTATGTTTAATACGAGCACAATACGAGCATGATTCGGTTTTTGTTTTTTTATTTAACTGCGGTCAGTTGGCTATTGTTGTGTGTGGATGCACTTAGAAAGATACTTTTTATTAATGAAATTATATATATTTTTACTGTTTTGCAAGGTGTCGATGCCTTATGAACAATAAGCATACGTATAAGAAAAAGAAAAATATTCACTAAAGTCAAAAACCGATTTCATCAATTGCGTTCAAATCGGGTTTATTTTAATTTTTATATCTCGGATGCGCATATTTTAATAATTTGTATATTTGATTATTTTGATGTTTCTACTTACGTAATATTTTTTATGTAAATTAATATATATTTAAAATATTATGAATAACTCACACTTACCTAAACAAGCTTTATTGAATATTTTAAGAACATATTTATCCCCTTGCACTTGTATTTTAAATAATGGTTTTCGCTCAGTGTATGCACTCCTTTTAGCTGCCATAAATCAGACCATAAAGACAGACGTATATATTTATATTTCTATTCTCTAGCATGAAGGCCAGCACCACGTCAAAGCTACTGCACCACTGACACTGCTGGCCCACACAAGGAGGTGGTGCAACGTAAAGTGGAAGTTGCAATTTTCTATTGAACATGAAAGACATTGAGACATTTAACATTATATTAAAGCAGTAATACACTATCAAATTAATTAAATAAAATAATATTCATTTTAATATAAAAAGCATTAAAAAAATGTATTAAGATCAAACTTTTTGTTTTTGTTTATTATTATATGGTGAATACGTCATATGGCGTCTAAGCCAGTTGACGCATCAGCCCACACAAAGTGAAAGTCATTCCTTTTTTATTTATTTATTTTTTTGATCATATCAGTTTTTATGTTAAATTTGCCATAACGAAATAGGCTTGGCGACAGCATAACAAACCCGGAATTGAATTTAAGTGCCCATTAAGTTTTAGTTACCTGCACAAAGTGCATGTTAATATGACTATACTCCTGCGGTTAGGGTATATTTAATATTTAACATATTTTGTAGCTCATGACCGCTTTGCAAACCGGCTGCACTTTTACCAGCAATAAAAAACAAATACAAAGACAACAAACTCATTTTTCTGGTGACGATTATTGGGATGTCATTAATGCGTTGCTCAATATAAAATAAAAATGAATATTTTACGGACATTGCTGCAGTTTATGTCAATTAAATGGTTTTAGAAAAACATTAGTTGCTTCGTAATAGCAAAATTTACTTAGAGCAACGAGTTTTATACCATCTATATTTATGGTGACTGTCGCGTTTATTGAATATATGAGCACAAACATGTAAAGTTATGTGTGCATATACCCTGTCTGGCTTATAAAGGGTATTATAATGTTGAGCCAAAGCACGTGACATGACTATAACTATATGTGGATACATACGTATATATTTGATCACTTGCTCTCTGAAAGCTAAGAGACAGCGAAGCTAGAAAAATCTTTTAGGTTCATGGCATCATTAATTTGTTTTGAAACAGTCGAATTTATAATATATTAGTCTTCCATTTCATTAAACATTATATGTTTTCATATTGACCATTGTTATGTGAATAAAGTACAGTTACATTTACATTATATGAAATACTTTACGTGATACACCTTACTAACATTTTTTTTAAAACAATTTTTTAAAGATAAGAAAGAAGAAGGAGTTTTGATCATGAGGCAGTTATTCCTAAAAAAAAAAACAAACCGCCATATAGGGTAAATTTAAGTTGAGCACAAAAAAAAATTGTTTTCTTGTACGAGATGTTGAAATAAGTACATAAATTTTGCGTATGTGAATGCTGAATACCGACTTGACAGATTTCACGTCGTTTTTTAGCGCACGCAATTTTGTACATATTTTTCTAAACTTTTTTTTTGCGTTTGCGTTTCAGTACAATATCCAGTTTCGTATTCCCACATTTTCCATCGCAGCTAGTGGCTTTAGGTGAGCTGAAATGCTTGGGCGTGGCGGGAACACTGACCTGAACTAGATGCAAACTGTACTTTTAAATACAGGCTGTATTTAATGTTGTCTTAATTGATTTATGTGGCAGACCGTAATCTTTCTAGAGCAGTGCTGGAGCTGCGCAGGGCCGGGCGGGCCAATCGAACCAGCTCTATTACTATGCAAACAGCAGGCAGTAATAAAAACAATCATGATTTCGGCTGGGTTGCCGTGGGCCAATCCATGAATTGAAAATTAGCATAGGTAATTGGATAATAATAACTGGTGACTGGAAGCTCCCCGGTGGTTAAGAACGGGTCGTCGGGTGAGCCCGTGCCGGCGAACAAGGGCGTGTCGCACTCAGTTGTCGTTCGCATGTCAGCACCAGAATTACGTATTTTAGGCGTTGGCAACATTTGTGTGTGCCTGCTGCTGCTCCTCCAGGTGGCAATGAGTCCGGCCGCGACGTTCGGTTTCGGCATCAATCTGATGCAGGTGCCCAGCGAGGAGAAGTCCCAGACGGCATGCATACTAGCGCTGCTTCAGAAATATTTTCATTCCAGCGATGCACTCTCTGGTGCCGTGCTCTGCGTGAGTGTCACCCCCAACACTCCGGATGTGCTGGAGCAGCTGATGCGTGCGTTTAATCTCCATCAGGGCTATCATTGGACCATTTTGTTGACGAGCCCACGCGAAAGCCAAAAGTCTCAATCCAATGTGCAAGTCTTGCATGAGAAGCCGCAATGCTATTTCCTCATTGTGGACGATTTGGACGATGAGGATCTCGAGGAGACGTTCGCCTATTGGCGGCGCATGCTCAACTGGAACCCATTGGCGCAGTTTGTGGTATATTTGTCGTCTGTAGAGGAGACAGACGAGGAGATGACTGACCTCATGGTCGAGATACTGCTGACCTTCATGAGCAACAAGCTCTACAATGTGAATGTGTTTGGCCAGAGCGAAGAGAACAGCTTCTACTACAGCAAGACCGTATTCCCCTATAAGCCGGATAATAATTGCGGCAATCGAGTGATAGACATCTCTCTCTTGGATGCCTGCAGCTACGAGGATGCTGAGGAAACGGACGAACAAAATGGGGACTACGAAGATGAAGAGACAAGTCTTGAGGAGAAGACTGCAGATGAGTCAAATGAGAGAAAGGAAATAGAAGATTTGAATCAACCAACAACTGATGCAGGCAACTATGTCAACGCAACTGTGAGCAACTCCGAAGTAGACAGCCAAGAAATCTCGATCTCCACTAGTTCGTCTAACTCAAATGAAAATCAGCCCGAAACCAGAGTTGAGGAATATACGCGTGGCCGATTTGAGGATAAATTTCCCAAAGATCTAAGCGGCTGTCCCATTAGAGCTGCCTATCGCGGACCCTGGGAGCCCTACATATTCGCCACAACAAGCGATACCAATGATCTGGAGATGGACTATTACGAGGATAGTCAAGCAGCTAACGAAACTTACGTCGAAGGCATCGAGGCGGAAGACTATACCGTTGAAAATATGAACCCAGGCAGCAATCAAGCCGATGAGGCGATCGGTCTGGTAAAGCTAGCTGGGATCGAATACCAACTAGTGCAGACCATTGCCCACCGATTGCACATGAACATCGACTTCAAAATGAAGAGCAGCAATGTGTTTCATATATTCCAGCAGCTGATCGAGGGGTGAGCAGTATTTAAATATTTCATGTAGGTTCCGCTATTAAATAACAAGATAGAAAACAAATTAAATCTTTGACGTCAAATGGAACAGATTTAAACCGGTGAAAAATATATATTTTTTAGTGGTGGAAGCGGAAGTGATTAATATGGATTTTATAAGTTTGCCAGTGGGCGGCCATAAAAAATGCTTGCGTAATATGTAGAGGAAGTCAACAGTAATCGATATTCAATATTGAATGTATTTAAACCTGAGAGTTTAAAACAAATTGTCACGCCACACTTTATGTGACATGGGTAAACATTATATATATTCCAAATATCAAGGGTATTTCTTTAATAGCGGAGAAAAGTTCGCGTTGACACGGACAGATGAACACAAGACGGATATTACAAAAATCCAATATGCAAATTATCTATCAAATAAATAAGCACAAAAAAAAGCAACTGAATTAAAAAATATTTTAGATTTCAAATTCGAGTATTCTTAAATGATGTAGAAATTATTTTTGCTCTTTGGCTCTAAAAGATTTTCTTACTCGAAATAAACGTAAAAAGATTTTGATAAAAGTATAATTTTATTTTCTTAAAATGTGAAGTTCTTACGCTATATGGTCAAAGTAAAAATGTGTTTTTGGTTATTTCTCTGAGTGTACATATTTGTTTATATGCTATAATTAAATACTATTTTGTAATATTTGGCAGGCAAACTGAACTGATTGTGGGTGGCATTGACGAAGATCCCAGCATCAGTCAATTCGTGTCCAGGTCCACCTCCTATCATCAGGACGAGCTCACCTGGTGCGTGGCCAGGGCGAAGCGCAAGCACAGTTTTTTCAACTTTTTGGCCAGCTTCGATGCTAGTGCTTGGCTCTTGCTTTTACTATTCATAATAATAAGCTCATTAGCTGTTTTGGTGGCACAGCATGTTTATCGACAGTTTTTACCGCACAATCGACGCAGCTATCTCTCAATCTGCCTGCGAATGCTGGGCATTCTTTTAACCCAGGCCATTTATGTGAATGCTCGCTCGCTGCCTAATGCGCTGCGACTGCTCTTCCTCACGGCCTTTATCCTGGCATTCTTCTTCAGCAACAGCTATCAGAGCTGCTTGATAAGCACGCTGACCACGCCCACCACACAGACACAGATAAGCGAGCTGGAGGAGATCTACGGCAAACGAATGACCATCATGGTTAGCTCTGAGAATGTGCGGCATCTGAACCGAGAGGGCGAGGTGGGTAAATAATGATGTAATTATATCGAACTCCTAATCTCTCTCTCTCTAATTCTTTATCTCTACTTAGACTTTTAGGTACATTCGCGAGAAGTTTGATATCTGCTATAACATTGTGGAGTGCCTCAACTATGCCGCCGACAGTGAGCATATTGCAGTGGCCGTATCCCGGCAGCACGCCTTCTACAATCCCCGCATACAGCGGGATAAGCTCTACTGCTTCGATCGCCGGGAATCCTTGTACCTTTATCCGGTTGCCATGCTGTTGCCGAAGAAATTTCATCTGTTGCACCACATCAATGCGGTGATACAGCATGTGATCGAGTCGGGTCACATGCAGAAGTGGGCCCGGGATCTGGACATGGTGCGCATGATACAGGAGAAGATCGCGCGGGCTCAAGAGGATGCTTTCAAGGCGCTGACACTGGCCTCATTTCAGGGCGCCTTCGTCTTTGCCAGCCTGCTTTTGTTGCTGGCCTGCGGTGTCTTCGCCTGGGAGTGTCTGGTCTACTGGCTGGTCATTAAATGGCGCACACGCCTCAGGCTGTTGCGGTTCGTGCACCGCCGTTTGGGTCGCATGTAAGCGACATGCGTGCTTCGCATATTACGCATACGCCAAGTGCGACCGTTGATGGGAGGAAATGCCGCTGATGGCAATATACAAATTGCACCAGATTCTTATTCAAATTTATTTATCTATATATTTATATATGTTTATAAAATTATATATAGCGCGTATATACACTTACATATATATTTCATATTTTCTTGGCACATTATTCAATTTAAAAATACGAAATTGCATTCTGCCGTGGAATGCACGGCAGCGTTGCCGTTGCGGCTGCTTGTCATAATCCAAGCAGTTGTCGACGTTCCACAGTGGCTCCTAAGCGTAAAAAAGCAAAACTGTACAACGATAATTTGTAATTAATGCATAAATTACAAAGTATCGTTGTACAATTTGGCAAAAGATAAATATTACACCATTTATTTCAATGAATTCTGTACATCGTTAACAATTTATATATATTTACATATTTGACGTTTCTACCCAAGTGTTGAGCTCTTATTTATTTATTTTATTTCATTTATTTTGTTGAAAAACTATTTGTTTCTTAATTTTTAACATTTTCAATTGAAATTTTATTTTAAACTTTTGTATAAAATTTCGACACATTTGTAATTTATATATAAATGTATTTTGAAAATATCTTTGATTTGAAAACTTGAACTTTAACACTTTTACCCGGCAAAGTTTCGAAATGCCCCACTGTAGCTGGTCGTCGTCACCTCCTTTGCTGGTGCATCCTTAAAAGGTGGTGGCCCACTGCGCCGGCTGGCCCGTACACAAAAATAATATAAGCGTACATATATCTAGAGATTTTCATAAATTTTATAAAAAACATATTTTTAGATTTACACATTTGTTGTGGTATCATCAAATTGGCATATTTTTGTTGTTGCTGGCCAACACAATTCAATCAGCTGCTTGGATATGGCTATATAGCGAGCTGCTTGACTGAATGAGTTTTTCGCTGTATTCATTGAATACTATTATTATTTTCCATTTAGAATGAATTGAGTATGTGTGTCGCAAATAAATGTATATATGCTATAAAACATTTTCATAGTACAACACTCAAGGAAGACCTTGAAAAAACAAGTTCCTAATTAAATAATAAATATTTGTATTAATTTTTTGTGGTTAATCAACCAATTAAATTATTATAGATTATTAAATATGCACATTTAATAAATAATATGGTCTGCGAAATAAGCTAACAAAAGCATAATGCATAAAATAAAGAATGACAACAAATTCGTCCTTAACAAAACCCTCACTTAATGGCAAAACAAAAACATTTTAATAACAAATAATATTAACATATAAAGGCTATTTATTGTTATGAATCAATTAATAAATTCATTGTTATTCTTTGGCCGTGGTACATGTTCCTATGTAATCTATAATATTTAAACGTAGGGTATTAACAAATTGTATACACCCGCACATCGTTTGCACCTGTGTTATCTGGCCAAACATATACCTAAAAAATATATAAAAATTCAAAAATCTCGACATAAAAATAGAATTCCAATTGTATCTTCGCGTCAGCGTCAAAGAATCTTATGCAAAAACGTGAGAGCGCACGATATTTGTGTTTTGTTGTTATTGTTTTTTTCTTTCCTTCTTTCCTTTTCGCCCACACTAAAATAAAGACAACAAAAAAAACGTACAAGTTCTTGTGTAAACAACAAACATTTTTTTGTTAATGCCTTCAAGTTAATAATAAGCCAAAATAACAACTGGATGAAATACTCTTTCAAAATATTTATCAAATGTTCAGGCATTTTTACATTATTGATGTTTGTTCTGTAAATGCAAAGTCTTTTCGGTTTATTAAATCTATAAATGCAATGCGCGATCTATTAACAAGTTTCGACTTGTGATTATGGTGCCGCAACCTCCCACCCCCAACGTACATACACCCACACCCAACGATATAGCGCAGAATATGTAGCGCGTATTTTCGATACTTAATTTTTTGTTTTGTATTTAAATTTTTTTCTAATTACCAGTGCGATCTCTCTCTCTCTCTCTGTCAAGAGACAGAGACACCGAGAGAGAGATAGAGAGAGAGAGCGAGAGAGTTCCAAGCATCCCCATGTATGGATTGGAGCAACGTGCAAATGTTGATTAAAAATTAGACAAAACAAAAAAAACACACAAATATGCACACACAAACATAAATTCTGAACAGCGCAACGCCTACGACGCCTCCACGGAGGATCGCCTGTGTACAAAAAATTGTGTATATATCGCACATGTGTGCGTGTGTGTGTGTGGGTAAACAAAAATGTACCCTATGCGCTCAGCAACGGCTGTTTTGGCCTCTCGGAAATTATGAAAGAAAAAAACAACGAATTATTTTTAAAGATATTCGAAAAAAAATAAATTTCCCCTTTAGCAAAATGTGCATCCATGTGCTGCATATGTCTGCGAAGCGACGCGTCGCCATCTCTAGATGTATCTGTATCTGTATCTGTATATTAGTATCTTGCTGGTGTTTGTGTGGAAAATCTGCTCGACTGAGGGTCGCTCGAATGGTATAAATATTAGCTCATTACAGTCCAGCAGCCACTCGCAGTTCTACAGCGAAAGTGTTGATATTCAATTTACAGTTTTTCTTTCTTACCAAAACGGTTAGTCAATTATAATTCCATCAAAAATAAAAAGTTAGAAAAAAATGTGTAGTAGATTTATTGTCACTTTTTTTCAAATCTTAAATAGAAAGTAGCATATAAAATTATATTAGTATTTTTACACAATAATCTCTTGGTTAAATAGTCTTTTCTCTTTAAAATAACCAACATTATTCATAGCTAAATTAATTCGCTGTCCGTTGCAGTAAAACAAATCAGTCGCCAGGATGTGTGATGATGAAGTTGCCGCATTAGTCGTGGACAATGGTTCCGGTATGTGCAAGGCTGGTTTTGCTGGCGATGATGCGCCCCGCGCCGTCTTCCCATCGATTGTGGGACGTCCACGCCATCAGGGCGTAATGGTGGGCATGGGCCAGAAGGACTCCTATGTGGGCGATGAGGCGCAGTCCAAGAGAGGTATTCTCACCTTGAAATATCCCATTGAGCACGGCATCATTACTAACTGGGATGACATGGAGAAGATCTGGCATCACACTTTCTACAATGAATTGCGTGTCGCACCCGAGGAACACCCGGTGCTGCTCACCGAGGCCCCACTCAATCCCAAGGCCAATCGCGAGAAGATGACCCAGATCATGTTTGAGACATTCAACGCACCAGCCATGTATGTGGCCATCCAGGCTGTGCTCTCGTTGTACGCCTCCGGTCGTACCACTGGTATTGTGCTGGACTCCGGCGATGGTGTCTCCCACACTGTGCCAATCTATGAAGGTTATGCCCTGCCCCATGCCATACTCCGTCTGGATTTGGCCGGTCGCGACTTGACCGACTATCTGATGAAGATCCTGACCGAGCGCGGCTACTCGTTCACCACCACCGCTGAGCGTGAAATTGTGCGCGACATCAAGGAGAAGCTGTGCTATGTTGCTTTGGACTTTGAGCAGGAGATGGCCACCGCTGCTGCGTCCACATCTCTGGAGAAGTCGTATGAGTTACCCGATGGTCAGGTCATTACCATTGGCAACGAGCGCTTCCGCTGCCCCGAGTCGCTGTTCCAGCCATCGTTCTTGGGCATGGAATCGTGCGGCATTCACGAGACCGTCTACAATTCGATCATGAAGTGCGATGTGGATATCCGCAAGGATCTGTATGCCAACATTGTCATGTCCGGTGGCACCACCATGTATCCAGGTATTGCCGATCGCATGCAAAAGGAAATCACTGCCCTGGCGCCATCCACCATCAAGATCAAGATCATTGCACCACCCGAGCGCAAATACTCCGTCTGGATTGGTGGCTCCATTTTGGCCTCCCTCTCCACCTTCCAGCAGATGTGGATTTCCAAGCAGGAGTACGATGAATCCGGCCCCGGCATTGTCCACCGCAAGTGCTTCTAAGCTGTTGAAGTCCACATGCACACACCACACACCACACACAAAAACCATACAAAAACAACAACACACAACAAACAAATGGTGTCGCTTTCGCGGCGCCTAGAGCTTAATGATGATTAATTTTAAGTCAAATCCTCTTGCTGCCCTGCCAACCATATGGACAAATTTACTCAATATTATTGACAATGCAACAATCTATCAATTCGGACAGCAATGAAATGTATTATATTTATATTTATTGGAAGTGTCGCAAATGACGAGTGGAGAAATTGAGATGATGAAAAAACTATCGAAATTTTACAGTCTTACAAATAAATAGCATCCATTTTAAATTATATGCGGCGTTCATATATTTTCGAGCATTATTTTTAGCACATGCAGGAAATTACGATAATTTCGCACATCCAATAAGCACCCACCCAACCGCCCCCCAACTAAGGTGTGTTACATATGTATGTACAAATATACCAAGCGTCCATATAGAATATTCATTCGCGTTGCTTTTCCAAAAATGTACACATTTCAGCCAGCTCGCAGCAGCAGCAGCAGATGCAACTAGCTGCCCCCTCGTCGTGGGCTAGCTAAAAATAAGCGTCCTATGAAAATAACAACATGAACACATATGTGATTGTGGAAAATAAAATTCATACATGGCCACACAGCAGTGCAGACATTGGCGTCGAGTTTTGGAAATAGCATTTAACAGTGCCTGGCGGCTGTCTTCTAATTGCAGTGCCAGAACGCGACCCTCGCGTGCTGCGAATATATCTTGGAATTTCAAGTCCACATGTTTGTGAGTGTGTGCGTACTTGAATATAGCAGGTCATATGGCAGCTGGTGACTTCCTGGAATGGCCCTAATTGAAGAAAAACAAAAACAATCCCAAAACTATTTCCGTACATGCACTTTAATTGTATAAGGTTTTTTATACATTTAATTATAGAAATGCATTTGTTCTTTAAAGTTGTTTACAAAAATTGAAATGCTCGCTTTGCACTTAACAATTGATATATTGTATGTATATGTATATATATATGTATATGAGTAAATATTCAGTGAGCTGTCATTTTGCCGGCTTGAGCGTGACACTAGATTTAAAATTGTATAACATTGATATGGATATGATATATACAATTTTAAATCTGCGACAGTTTCGTTGTTCATGTGTTCTCGTTGCCTTTTAATTGGAATACTGTTATTTTAAAAAATATAAATATATATATTGTTGTCACATTTTCTTAGCTATAATATAGAGCGTTGTATATTAAGCAGAAAGACATCACTTTGCTTGTTAAAAATCCAGTCTATACACTTATTATTTAATTGAATACATTATTTATGGTTTTAAGTACACTGTTTTTTTAAGCACATTTTCTCGTTGACGAGTACACATATCGTACATGTAAATATAATTTAAGGCACATTTAATGGACAGTTAACATTTTTAGTTTATATATTTTGTTGTTTCTTTTTTGATTGGACCTGCTCTCTCATTGTCTTTAATGTTTCTGGAATGCTTAAAAGAATGTTGTCTAAGGTTGTCATAGCTATCTTCTTATGTATATAAATCTGATAATTAGGTCTTAGAAATTAAAAATGATTAATTTTAAACAATAATTACAACTGCGTTGTAATAACGGACTTGCGTATAATGGTCGGCTCACGTCCCTTAGGCGCGGTAACGATTTCCGATGAGACCAGCCAGGGTGAAACCATATCCTTGCTGCTAGTGGATGGAATGCGATTGTTCTCCTGCTGATGGCTGCTGTGCTTCTGCGAATAATAAAATCAGTATTTAGTATTTGTATACATGTGTATATGAATTGTAATTGTTAATAGTAGGTGCATATTGAAATGAAAACAGATGTTAGTTTGCAAGGCTAGTTAAAGTACAGACAGATGCTGTTTTCCAATTCTGAATGGGGCAAACCTTTTCACTATGCGGCGCATCGACCTCGCTCTGATTGGGCTGCTGATTCGTCTTCTGCGCTTCCAAGCGCTCCTGCTCGCTGAGCGTGGAGAATAGCAGCGTGCCAGCGCTAGGCGTTGATGTTGTTGTTGAGGTCTTTGTTTTTGCCTCTGTTTTGCTGGTACCGCTGCCATTATTATTTATGATATTGTTAATGAATATTTCATTAATGAGTATTTCGGCTGCCGAGGCATTGCTCAGCAAGGAGCTGCCGTTTCCACTGTTAGCAGCGGCAAGCTCAGTGGTAGTGCTGCTGCTACTGCTACTGCTGGGAGTAGGATTAATGCCACCAGGTGGACTTTTGGGGGTATTAATGCTGGTCACACTGGTGGCCATGCTGCTGTTGTTCGCATTTGTATTTATTGTCGCTGGCAGCGACGACGGCGGCGTTGGTGGCCCACTAAACGCAGACACGAAGGTGGCATTGCTGAAGGGTGAGTTGCTGCTGGCTCGGGCATTACCATGGCTATTGATGGTGCTTGAGCTGCTGCTGCCGCCGCTGCCGTTGCCACTGCTCGGCTTCTGTTCCGGTATGCTGAGCGTTAGCTTATCGCCGCCCTGTTTTATTATTTGTGTGTTTCAAGCATTTACAAAGCCAAGCGCAAACATCGAAATTAACGAAAAACAACCACACAACAGCACACACAAAACACAAAGTGCACACACAACGAATGTAAATAAAACAAAAAAAAACAACAAGTAAATAAATGTACAGAAAAAGCATGAAATAAGTGCAAGGCATGGGGCTAACTGGTTTGGTAACCAACTCACCACTGAAATGTAGGTGGCATTCAGGGAATCCGGTCCATCAGAGTGCATATGATTGCTGCTGCTATTAATGTTGTTATTGTTATTGTTGTTGATGTGCATGTTGCTGCTGCTGTTGCTGGAGTGGGCGGCGGGCACAAACATTTGGTTAGTCAATTTGGCATTGCCGCTGGCGCCCAGCTCTTCCTCAACTCGCGCTAAGCAAACAAACAAATTGAGTACTAATTCAATATTGGAATGTATCTGACCTTACCCTTAAGTATATTGCACTTGATATTTCCCGGTGGCAGCGCTGTAGCACCCACATTGGCCAGCTTCACCTGATTGTTAGGCTTCTCATTTGTATTAGAGAGTCGCTTCAGTGTCTCCGTATTGTGATCCATGTCAAAGGTCTTATTGATGGTTACCCTATGAACATACAAATTATTTCAAAGTTTTATATTAAATGCTACAAATTTAAAACGTACGATAATTGATGTATATTATTTACGCTACCTGATACTGTTAGCATCATTAATGGCTTCGTTTGCAAGCACTGATGGGGATGGATCTTTAACAATGGACTTAAGTAATGAATCTAGCTCTCTATCTTTATCCGATAAGCCGCTCCTAACACTGCACAATGATATACATAGAATACAGCACAAAAACACAAAATGCGTGAGAAATACAAACAATGCGTATTAGTCAAAGAGTAGAGAGAAGCGATACAAGTAAAATAGCAAAGCACAAAGTAAATCCGGACACACACCTGAGCTGGCCGGAGCTAATTGAAGCCTTGCCAAAGCTACCATGATGCGAGGTGGCCGCACTTCTAAATGGATTCGTCTCGTCAAAGTTCTTGGTGGCGTTTGGGGAGTAGGGTGGCGTGTACTCAGGCTCCAATCTACAAAAGAAATAAGTATGTATAATATATATGTATATTTTAAGACCTCTCTAGTAGTTTGTTTTACATACTTCACCGAAAGACCCGCTGCCTTGCCAATGGAGCCAATTTTACTGTAGGCCGGATCATCATTGCTAAAGTTGGATTTCAGTGAGTTGCGTCCCAGCGAGGGGCAAGTGGCAGCCGCATGGCTCGAGGAGCTAATGGAGGCACTGCATGCCGCATCCGGTTCAATAATCGCCGAGTTTTGTATAACAGTCAGCACGGATGGTGAGGGGGTGACGGTAATGAACGGATCTGGCGAGATGAGCGAGTCGAAGGTTTCATTATTGTTCTCATTGCTGACAACGGAAGGAACAGCAGATGCACCCGGAGTCGCTTGACCTGCGGCAGCTGCAGCAGCTGCGGCGGCCGCACGAGCATTGACCGTGGCCACGGCAGCTGCGGCCGATTCCTTCTGGCGTTCGCGCAACAAATGCGACTGACGACTGGCGAATCGCTGCGATGGACGACGCTCAAATTGTACGGTGCGCCGAGCGCGGCTCTGCTGGGTGGTCTGGAACTCAGTGCGCCCGGAGTAACGGAAGCGCGAGCCCATGCGGAAGAAGTTTTGCCGTGCCGACGGTCCCTTGACGGGCGCCCGCAGACGGAAGAACGTGTGATGCTCCACGGCGCATTTCCACAGATGCTTGCAGGCCTTTTCGTTGTATAGTCGAAAAACGAAGGTGTGCTCCTGTTCGCGTCCTTCGTCATCGTCCTCGATGACAATCAGCGTTAGTTTTTTCTTCTTAAAATCCAATTTGCTAATCTTTGGCCAGAAGAAGAGGCCAATTTTCTGATCACGCTCAAACACCAGAATACCCGTGGGTGTCAGGCCCAGATGGTACTCGCAGCTGTCTTTGCCCAGCACCGTGTGCATGTCCACGCCGTACATGTCCAACCACTTGGCCTTGTTCAGAAAGGCCGTTTCCGCCTGGGCGGGCGTTAGGCCACGACATGTCTTATACTCTTCCAATATGGCAATTTCCAGATCCTCAGTTTGTTCCGGCACAAAACGAAACTCCGAAACGGTAGCTGCCGAATGCACCTGATCATCGTAGTCGCCCAACTCCGCTGTGAATCAAAGACAAAGTATTATTTTTTATATAAAAGCAAAGAATACGTGGTTATAAAAAATGCGAACAAGCAGTCCATTAACCCATTGCTCATCTGGCTCAACCTCTGCGCCAGCAAAGGTCACAGCAGCCATTCAACTATTCGCATTGTATATAGCTTTGTATTCTTTCACAAGTGCCAACTCAGTGGGTAACACGTACACTGCAAGGCCAGCGCGCAGAGCTCGGCGGATTTGTCATCCGGACAGTCGAGTCGCCCCTCGAGTAGATCTTGCTTCAGTTGCAAAAAGAACAAATAGCGCGTAAGCTCCTCGCGTAACGTATTCGGCTCCGACGAGTAGAACTTAACCTTTAAACGGAATGTGTACGGTGGTCCAACTGCAATCGATAAATATTAATTAAAGATTTATGTATGTAAATGCTGGTGTGCACTCACTTTTCACTTGCTTCTTGATGGGCTTGGTGGGATCTAGCCAGTGCTTCACATGATTAGCGTCCATAAACTGCAGACCAAAGTAATCCTTCTCAATGATGTCCAAGGCATAGAAGACCTGCTCATAGAGGAAGCTGCCGAGCGCTTTTTTCTGCAATAAATGCAACCTAATTGTAATTTATGTGCGACATTTGGCATGCAAAGTATCAAGTGCGGCCGTGAACTAATCACGTTTGTTTTTGTTTTTCTTTCTCTTGTTTTTTTTTTATAGATGGGGCTCTTCAATAATGTGTCCGATCAGCAGTAAATTTTGTGTTTATCACACGTACACACACACGCACACACACAAAAGTAAGGCAATGGAATGTTTGTACTCCACCTTAGACAAACAGAACAAGATACCCCCCAATTTGAAACCCCTATCACTCCCCTCTCTCAAGCGTGTCCCTGCGTTTAGATAAGCAAATGTAATTCAATACTCACCGATAATTCGATGGAAAGGTCAGTATTGTCCAGCAGTATAACGCGGCAGTCGATTTTGTTTTTATTTACCACAATGCGCTGCGGCTTAATCTGTGACCCGCTGCTGCTACTTGCAATGACGGCACCGCCGCCGCCTCCAGCTCCCCCGCCGCCCCGCACATTGCTTGAATTATCCGCGTAGTTGTTGCGCACCTTGCGACGGCTTAGAAAACGCAACATTTTTGTTTTGTACTTTTGTTTTTTTTTGTTCAGTCCGTCGTTGTACACCCAATGTCGGTTTGTATTTTGTTAGCTTTGGCTTTGCACCAATAATTCACCTGTGTGCTCGCGTCTTCGTCGCCTGGGAAAAAGCGCAGACATCAAGACCACAGCGTACACACACACATTCGCACACAAGCTCACACCTGCATTGAACACCAGACACCTATACAGAGACAGCCGCACACAAGTGCGCTGCAACTTGTTCTTGTGCGGAACAGATACACACACACAGGCGCACGCCCCACCTCGCGTTTACTTGGCCTACACAATAACGAATCGACTTGAGCTGGCGCTCCTTTAGCCGCGCGGCAATTTTTCCCCAAAACACAGTTAGTTACAGCGGCGTCCCCTTTTTGCACTGGCATCAAAAACAAGTCCGCCCCAAACACGTTCCGTTCCTTGCGTTCCTTCCAGAGAAGACCACGACCTTTTCACTACTTCTTTCTCTACAGGCGAATTTTTTTAAGCGCGCCGTTTTATAGCATTAGTGGGCGCGAGTTGTAAAGTGTAAAAGTGTAAATATATTTATTACGGTGCCGTAAATTGTACATTTGCTGTACTTTCAGCCAAACTTTTATGCTATGATGGTAAATTCGACGGTGTGACCGTATAGCGTTAGCCTAAAAATGTTGCTTGTTCTGTAAGGTATCGATACTCATCGCAATGTTAAATTCTGAAATATAGTGGCACTCTTTCATATGTGGTACAATTTCGGTTTGAATTTAAAAATGCCGCTGAATATTATTATAAACGAACTTTATTAAATGTAAATGGTGTATTACAGTTCCTAGTGTTAACACACTCTTTTAGCTTATTGTGATAGTCACTCGCTAAGGAACCGCCGTATTTTCTCCTGTTCACCAGCACTGGTTGTCGACGGCCTATCGGTAAATTGTTCGATTTCAAAGTGTAGCGCGAAGCAAAATGAAAAAATAACATGCGATGAAGAAAACTTAATATTTAGTTAGATATCTGTAAGTACAATATAGGTTGTAAATCAAATTCAAATTGGATTCGCTTAGCATTTTAGGTTTTATAAAACAATATTGTTAGCTTACGGCGACATAAAAATACTAAATTTTATCATTATTATATTGTAGTTTTTATTTGAAGAAGAAACTCTCAGCTAAGTTGCTATTACAAGAGTCTCACCGCAGTTGTAAATACGAATCACATGGGGGCTTGTAGTTGCAGCCGGCATTTGCAAAATCCTTTTTATGGGCAATTTATTCTTTTATTTGTTAGTGGATTTAGAGCTGTAACTGAAACCGACGCAACCCCCATCGGTCGCAGTATTTCGAGTTTAAAGGTAAATGAGAGATTTATCGCCGACAATTTCCGTAAGCTAGTGTGTGTGTGTGTGTGCATGTGCCGTGGCTGCTTCTTTTTGTGTGTAGTGTTTTCTGCCTTCTTAGCAGTTGGTCATATTTATATCGAAGCTTTTAGTGGACCCCCGAGAAGTTGCCTCGGTTTGTTAGCTTGGTTTTCCATGTCTTAATAACATTTGCTAAAAGCGCAATTTCATGATTAATCTACGTTTATTGGCTATCAATTTCCACTCAGGCTTCGGCATATGTATATGCATTTACACTTCAATGAAATGCATTTCAGATATAAGCATAATTACTGAATGGCCGTTATGACATGGTGCATGATTAATTACTGGCCAACAAGGAAACCCGATCTATCGTGGTATCTCTAGTATCATCGCAATCAGAAGACGAAGCGAAGACGGCTGATGCTTAGGCACCTGTCAGCAACCGGAGCCACTAAACGGGCCAGCAACATGCGTAGGCTGTAATTATGACTAGCAGCTAAATAGTTTGCTTTCTGGGGTGTGGTCATAATTAGGAAATGACCAAAGTTGGCTGAAAACGTATTGTTAGCGAAGGGTTTTCTGCGGCATATTTGTATATAATAATTGAATCGATAATGATCCGATGTGAGAGTATATATCTTAGGCTGACTAAGATAGGTTGGAGAGTGTATAAATGTTTGTGTGGAAAGTCAACAATGGCAACTGCTGTGCATTTTATCTGCAGTTGAGTGCAAAATAAATTCCTTTTAATTAAAACCGCAGCTCGTGATTTAAATTGCTTCGGCTGAGGCGTCGTCGCAATTTATTGGTGGCCATCCATAAATCAGTCGCCCAGGCCAAACGAAAAGGTAAATTCATTTTAATTAAATAGAAAAATATTTTGCTGTTTACCCGCTGTACGCTAACAAACTCGCCCAAAAGCCAGAATGCCACAGTCCCAGAATCGAAGGAGTGATATCCATGGCAAGGAATTCGAACTTTCCAGTAATTGGCTACTTAAGTTCCTCGATTGTTACGGGACGTAAACGTGGACGTGGACGTGAACGAGGGCGAGAACGAGCGCCAGTCATTGCAATAAAAAACATCCTCGTGTTGTAAAATTTTATGTGTGATTGTATGTCGCTTTACGATATCCTGCCGCCGCTCTCGGCCTCGACTCTCGGCTCGTTATTGTCGGCCAAGAGACAGCGCAGGATGCGATGCCATCCGGGATGCCTGGCGAGAAAGAAGGGGCATATCGGGGCGTTGCGGCACAACAACATTTGTTGTCTCAGCGAATTCTGGGCAAACTAAGCGATTGCCGTTACCTGCTCACCTACGCCCTGGGGGAATAATTCACGGCTATTTGGCAAGTCAACAGCTTGTTTTACTCGGCCCTGTAATTTTCGATGAGTATTTTTATGACGAAAGGCGACAAAAGCCAAAATCAATTGAAAATCAATGTTGCAAATGTTTTCCAAGCGTTCGTTAAGTCGAATATAATTAGTTTAGATTGTTTCTTTTTTCTTTTGTTGCCGATTTCTGTGGTTCGTTTGCAAAAAACGAAATATATATGTATATGTATAATATTGTGCACAATTTATTTTATTTTATATACAATTTAAAATGTGTCAACTTTTTGCGCTGCGACCTTCCATAAAAAAACATATGAAATTTATAAAAAGTTATTTATGCCCTGGGGCAGCTTTTGTTGCAACGCCATTTGGGGCGTTGGTGCTTAGTGACCACAGTTCTTCCTACTTCCCACTCCCCTCCATGCACCGTTCCACTGTGGTGTCAACGAAAAAAAAAAGAAAGGCAAAATATTTTCGCAGCCTTTTTCCAACTCTTTTGGCCTGACAGCGGCTTTAATCCGGAGAATGGGCACAGGCGCAGGAACGCATGGGTTGGTTGTCGAGGGGAGGGGCAGGTCCGGTCCGCAGCTAGGTCTAAAACTTTCCCAGCATTGCAACAATTAAAAGTGGCACAAGGGTCATTGAAACAATTGGCCATTGTTATTTAGCCAGGGGATTTAATTTATGCCACTAATTACTTTAAGAGCTTTGTAGCTGCAATCATGCTGAAAGCGAAGAACGCAGCTTCAGCTTCAGCTTCAGCTCCAACTTCAGCTCCAGCTTTCAGCTCTAGAGCCCTGGGCCGAAACTTGCTTTGAACTTTAAGAGTGGTTGGTAGCTGGTTTCTTATAACACTTTACCCAAACAATATGCAAATGAGTATTAAAAATTTTTTTCTATGCTAGTAGGTAGAATGAAACTAAAGCAAAACTTTTGCCTAGGTTTTTCGGCAACGATTTCGCCTTGCTTGACTGTCTGCGGCTTTTTCGGGTGACTGCTAGTCTGAAATGACTTCAAATGACTTTTGCCCAACCAAGAAAGTTGAAAGGTTTTCTGGCTATTTACACTTGATTCGGACATCCACATACATACATATCTATACATATATAGAGGGCCACGATACGTTTGGCCATGACAGCAAAAGCAAAAGCTGTTTGGCATTAGTTTTTGCCCCTTAGATTCCACCCTTGGGATGTAGCAACAATAAAACTATCAACTTTAAATTGCAGTTTATATTATTGATGTGTTTTTGCTTGCCCCCCCACACCCTGAAAAGTAAGCAAGTTTTCTTCTAATAATAATGGCACAATGAGCATATTTTCCGGTTGATAAGTTAAATATAGTATTCGACAACGAGATGCCATTGCCACACTGGCATTGTTTAAGCCATGGCCAACAGCAGCAGCTCATCATCAATGTGCAATATTTTTGCTTATCATGCATTTGTAGCTCGGCCATCAGCTAACGAGTAGCTGTGGATAGAGAACTGCTCAAGGAAAAACTAGTTCATGAGCAGCACAATTTGCTGATTGTTGGAATTTTGCGATAGGAAATGAAAACCGAAACTGAAACTCATTTAAATCAATATTTTGTTGGGCACGTATGCAGCAGCAATAACATCAGCAGCAGCAGCAGTAGCAGCAGCAGCAGCAGCAGCAGCAGCAGCAGTAGAAGCAATAGAAGCAGCATCAGTGCCAG
The DNA here is from genome assembly GCA_035043915.1 of Drosophila paramelanica. Classification (NCBI taxonomy): domain Eukaryota; kingdom Metazoa; phylum Arthropoda; class Insecta; order Diptera; family Drosophilidae; genus Drosophila; species Drosophila paramelanica. Next base: position 7,249,410 of record JAWNMO010000354.1, on the reverse strand, counting down.
CAGTGGCCGTCTTCTATGGCCAGTTGGAGCAGCTGGGGCAGGCGGCTTGTGTTTGTTAGCTGGCCAGTGACCAATGCTCGGAATCAGCACAATTGTCAAATGCTTTGGTGTTGTCTTTTTGCCCATACGCTAACCACAAAAACCCAAAGCCAAAACCCCAAAACAGATGACGCCTGCATGCAAATGTCTTGTAACATTGTGCGGAAAATAGCTACCACTTCAAACCCAATGGCCAAACACCACCCACCACCCACTATCCGCCATCCGCCACCCGTCGCCCTCACACACGCAATTATATTTGCCTTAGGTCTGCATTAGTTCGCTGAATGGTTTGGCTTTACGTCCGGCTATTGGTTGCGGTAAAGCCTGCTTCAGTCATTTCCGTTTCCCCTAGAACGTAGGTACTCCCCGCCCCCCACACACATGTGTGTACACCCCTGAGGTGACAGAGTCAGAGTTTTTCATATGTTTGATGTGTGCGGTCTTTGTGGCAATTGCTCTGATTTGCTCAATTCTCTATCGAAGCAGAGAAACTACAAGAAAGAAATTTAACACTCGAGTTAAATTCAAAAAATAATACTAATAAACCATAAATATTAAATACATAAACAAAACTTTAACTACAATCAACCGCAACAAATATTGAAATAAAAAACAATAAAATAGTTTTTCACAGTTGCTAAAACAATTTCTAAGGTGAACTGTTAACATGGTCAGCTTTATTGTATTGCTACGTAAAATCCATTTTAAAAATATTCTTTAAAAAATATACTCCTAATTGACCGCTTTTGTACTATTTGAATTAAATTACAACCCTTGTTGAACGTATTTGAACCATTTTTTAGCCAATAAATATATTTATAGCTTTATTGCTATAAATCTTAAATCATGTGTTAGGAATTTTCTTAGAAAACTGTTAAAATAACTTTAAAAAGATGGCTTTAAACATAGGAACTTATCATCATCGCTTTAAAGTTATATTTTATTTTATTTAAAATTTTAAATAATTTCATTTATAGTTTTTAGCTCATATTTTAAACAATTAACAATTAAATTGGGAATATTAAAAAAAGTTTTGTTTTTTTAAATTTTGCATTTTCATCAATTCAATTTTAACTGCGATTTCTGAATTTTTGCTTAACATATGTTTATAAGAGATCATCACAACTCATAATTTATATTAAAGTTAATGCAACGTATATTTATAGCAGCTATTTATGATTTTGATAAATAAATATAAAAAAGCACTTCCCCTAAATGCTTCACAGCTCGTTTAATAGCGTTAAAATTAGAACGAGCGCTTTACACTTGTGCTACCTTACCTAAATACAGAGACTACAGTTTGCGCTGTGCAATTGTAACAAGATAAATTTAAACTTTTTATATTAGGGAGACAGCAGCTACTCGAAGAGCTCATATACAGGAATTTAATGTTGTTACCACGCATTTATCTCAGCTTTTTACAGTGCGTAGCATTTTGACTGGCAATTAGCAGCGTTGCCAATGACGCCAAGATACTGACTTCTTTAGCCAGCTAACGTCTGGCACCTCCCCTCTCTCACTCTCTCTTCTCTTTCTCTGTTGTGCGTTTATGACAGTTTTTTCTTTTTATTGTGCGACTGAGTTTTCTATGGCATTTTTGACGCTTACGATTTTAACATTGTCTTAATTGCTGCTTTATGATGTGTGCGCTCAAACGACACGCAGTATTTGTTGGTCATGATTATGATTTAGTTGGAGTTCTGGATATGGGTTTGGGTTCGGGTTCGGGTTTCGGTTCGGGTTCAGTCGTAGGCGCCATAAAGATTAAACAGCAGTGAAGTAACAATTTCTGCTTTTGCACCCGCCAGCCAGCAGCAGCAGCAGCAGCAGCAACGGGATAATAAAACCCTCATGCAGCTCACATATCATGTGTAAAGTTCTTTAAATATTTGTAACTTATGGGTATATAAAATGTTTACAGCGTAATCATGTGTGGCAATTGCTCTGACAGCAGTTGAGACAGTTGTACAAATCATTCCCAGAAACCCATGTAAATCTTTTTCAAATCCAACAAGTCAAACGGGAAAAGAACAAAAACAAAGACCATTTGAAAGTTTTTTGTTTTATTTGCTAATCGCTTTTTTTATTATGCAGTAAATTTAAAACGAAAAATTCGTTGGCTGACCCCGTTCAACTAATGAAAAAATCTGCAGACTTAACTGCTTTCACTCAATTACCTCGGCTTAAGTGTTTAAATCCAAAGAGCAGCAAGCCAAAGCCTAAAGGATATTTCGGTTATAAACAACATATTACACAGATGTACCACAAAGTTATAAATTATGTAATTCATGTTGGCTAAATTTATAGAGAAAAAAGGTAAAAAAACATTGTGGCAGATAGAGTAAATGACGACAGGATACCCTAAATACGAATTTTATATTTTTTTGTACTGTTCTTAAACAATGTTATCAATGTGCAAAATTTTATTTAATTTTTTTTATTTTTTTTTTATTTGGTATGTGTATAATGTATAACGCCAAAAACAAATTTTGCCGCAGAGCATTCAACTTGGTTTTTTTTGTTGTTGTTAATTTTCCTGTGGAACTGATTTTTCTGCATATCTGCAACTCTCAGTGTGGGTGTTAATGCGCACTAAAAAGTAAACTATGTTAAAAAATGTTGTTACAAAAAAATATGTACGTAGTTATATATATATATATTTATGTATATTGTAAATTTATATAATGCATACTTTAACGAGAGCAGTTAACACGAAGTGTATCCGATTAATGCTTTATTTTGCTTCCTTTTATTTAGTGGTGTACAGGGTATACAAATATATTAAAAATTTGCATTTCAACATTAAATTATTACTGAAAGATTTTTATGACAAATTATGGTCGCGTAAATTATGTTGGGTTATATGTACGCTCCCCCTGTCTACTTATATATCAAAAGAGATCCACAAATAAACAAACACACACACACACACCGTTAGGACTGGCACACCCACGTAGCAGTTTGTTTGTGTGTGTTCTGCCAAAAAGGCAATAAAAATATTTCGCTACAGATCTTATTCTGCTTTATTTCGCCATTTTTATTTGTTTCTTCTTCAAGTTATGAGTGTGTGTGTGTGTGTGTTTGTATGCGTGGGATTGGTTTGTTTGGATACAGCGTACACCTTGCAGCGTCGCATTTGCAAGCGAAAACCTCTTTTATATGTATCTTTACGCTTGCCTGGCGCTTATCCTTGTTTGGGGCTGCCTCCCGTTGCCACCCGTTGTCCTGGCTGTGCGGCTGTTTGGTTGGTTGGCGGGTGCAGAGTTGCTCTCGCTGTTCACCCTACGATTTGTTTTTAAAAGCCGCTCAGCTGTGGCTGAAATAACTTTCTGTTTGTTACCTGTGTTAAAACAATAAAATTATTATTATTGCTCCACATGCTGGAATTTGAGGACTTAAATTGTTGGTTCGCCCATGCTGAGCCTGGCTGAGGTCCTGCAAGCACACACACACACACTTACATGTATATATGTATACATATATATATATATATATATGTATATATATGTTCACAGGCAGCGTGTGTTTGCCTGCGTCTCATATAATCATCGTCCATCATTTCTTGGCATCCTTATTCGACTTCGGCTGCGACTGCGAACCTGCGACCCTCGACAGGAATTTGTCATGCAATTTATTTTTGTTTTTTTTTTTTTGTTTTTGTTTTTTATTTATTTATTTTGCTTTTTTTTTGCGTCGTTCAGCAACAATTTTATGTCATTTGTTGATTGTATAAATTTCGCTGTTTAGCAGTCGCATTCGTCGTCCTCTGTCGAATGGCCCTTGGCTTTAGACTTTTAGCCAGGGCTACGGCTTCAGCTCGGGCTTGGCCATTTTAAAGGTGCTAAAGGATTTTATGTTCGGCCTAACCGTGGCTTATTTGCGTTGTTAGTAGCCCCAGCTACTCCTCAGTTAGCAGCGGCTACATAAAAAATGATTTACTATATGGCAGGTCTCCCTTTATGACAAGTCGTAAATTGCATTTTATGTCGCATCTTTGCCGCGGGCCCCCTTTCTCTTCTAGGGCTCCACTTTGTGTGTTGTTTTTTTTATTATTTCTTGTATATTTGTTAATTAAGATTGAGGATGATGTGCGGCAACTGCACACAGAAATGGCCAATTATGCAACGTGTTCGCAAGTGCAGCAGCCACTGCCAAATCTCTGCCTGCATATCGTACTAACTACCCCCCACCCTTTGCCCACACACAGTACAAAACTATCTAACGTCGACCTTTTCTAGCGCTCATGCTTATTTTAATTAGACTCGGGCCGCGTCGCTCGTCGCCCGTTGCCCGTCTCTTTCTCTCTCCCCCCTTTCTATCTGCTGCCTGAGCCGGGTCTGGGATAAAAGGCAAACTCAAATGTGTTGCCTTCCGTTGCGGAAATAGCTTGTACTTGAGCTTGTAAGGCACCCTCCCATCCCGCTCATACGTACAGGTGTACTTAGCTGCAGGTTAACGTAAGCATCTGTATTTGTATTTGTATCTGTATCTGTATCTGGTGCTGCTCTGCTGCGGCATCTTGGCACTCGCAGCTGCACCTCTTCTAGTGCAATGAATGTTGTTTGCGCCTTCGCCTTCGCCTGCTTATGGAAAATTGCGAAAAAGGCTTTGCCAAGCCAACCAGCAGCCAACCAGCCAAGAGATTACGAAACGTGTCACAAGTGCAGTCTGCACCTTTTGAAGTTATGTTTAGAACGGCAACGGCGACAGTGCCGCCTAATGAGTGGAATTAGAATTCAAAATATGGCAAAAAAGTCACGTTTTGTAAAATTAATGATTTGGGGCGACCGCAGCAACACACGGTGACAGTCACATCATCGTCATCATCATCATCCGCATCATGCTCATCATCATCATCAGCATCACCGCCTTCAGCAGACACTTGTTCCGTGCGTCCGTTTTATGAATGTAGTCCAGTCGAGTGCTTCAAAATAGATATCTCCCCTAACCAACAGATAATGCGAATTGCAATTGAATACCTGGAGATTAATATGAGCAATTCCACGGATACGCACATAGTTTTAATTCTTCTGCTTTGAAATATTTTACAATTTATTACATTCATTTTGCCGAAATGTTTCAATTTATTTATTTAAGATACAGCATATGAGGCTTCTTGAATTAAACAATTGTGTGATTGTACTTTTAATTTGTTTATTCAGTTTTTATTTTTTTGCTTACTTATATATTATACATATTTATTGTGTTTATATTAATAATTAATAGAGCGATTAAAAGCTACTTAAAGTTTATTTTCATTTTAATTATTTATTTCCCTTGTTAATAAAATATCAACCCAAATCAAACTTAAAATGCAGCAAAGGTCAGCTATAGGTTGAGTAAGGTCAGGTCGAATCGATTCAAAAGCCAACCATTGTTTTGTCCAAAATTTGTGGAGGTGGAAAATAGTGTCAACGATAGACAGAAAGTCTTGTTTTGCCGCATGAAACTGCTTAATACCAATATGTATATATGCAATATATTAAAATGCGAAGCAATTCCAACTAACTTGTATATTTTGATTAAAATTGTGTTTCCGATAGATACAAATTTGTATCTATGGGATGCTCGTGCTAAACAATACACACGCACACCTCACTGAATAAAGAATTATGGGTATGCAAATAAGCTTAAAGCGCACAATCACAATCAAGAAATAACAACAACAACAACAACTAGCGTAGCGGTAAAGTGTTTAGACACGCAATGTCAATAAAGTATCTTATCTGGAAACACACATTCAGCGGGCGATGGCCACGGATACGATACCGCTCTTATATGGCACAACAACACGACTCTTCTATATTCATTCTTTTTTTTCTTCTTTTTTTTTTGTGGGCTTATTCAATAATGCGTGCCTTTGAATTCTGATTATACACATGTAGAAATGTATCTGCATGTGTGGCTCGGGAATGAGAACAGAATCAGAAACATGTCAAAGGGTTTGGTTAGCTATGGGTCAACCGCCAGTCAGAGTGTGTGCGTGTGTGTGTGTGTGTGTGGAAATGATCTTTGCATGTTTGGAGAACATTTTAGCACGTTGGGCGTGGCGAGTGCGTAACGGTTAGCCAGACCATACGATATAAAGACAGGCAAATAAACAGACAGACGGTCGACGGACAAATTGCAAATTGAAATGTTAACATTTAAGCACGTATTAAGCACGTGGATAGGCGCGCGTGTGTGGTTGTGAATGTGTGTGTGTGTGTGTATTTAGCGATAAATCGATGAGCATATAGATTTGAGACTCACCCACAGACATGCCCATGACCAGGCCAGAATCATTGTTCCTCATCCGTTTCCAATAAAATACGATACGAAGCGAAACGAACTCATGTTAATGGCCTAAAACACGGCATTTAGATGGCTGAAAAATTGTATAAACGACATTTTGGCATTCATATGCAAATTTTTGATGGCCAAATTAACAAACATATCTCGGTTTCTGGCCATTGTAAATTTAATAAATTTGTTAAATTCTTTGTGCTTCTATTTGGAAGTTGTCATTAAGTCATCAATGGGCGATGCTGTGTCTAATTTGACAGGCAGCTGCTATTAATTGATGTTTGACAAGCAATTCGTTAAAAAATATCCCCCCCCCCACTAGCATACTATATGCAAATTGCATACACACAGACGCAGATACAGGCCGATACAAATACAGATACATCTGCGGCTTCAGATACAGCAACAGATGCTAAGCTGAGGCACTCCTTTGGCGTTGGGCATAATAAATGTTCGAGCTGAAAGAAACACATGTAACGCATGTAGAAATGAGCTTTTAAATACGACAAACAGCAGCATCAATTTTGCATAGATACATTTGTATCTTTCGCTGATACATGGTGAAAATGTTGTTGTTGATGCCCGTAACAAATGCAAATGGTTACAATATACAATCGTCTACGGTTTCCAAAGAAAATGCCCATTTTGTACGGGCAAGCTGCTTATGCACACGCGATCACGCTGCGCTCTCACAAAGATGCACCGATACACAAACACCCACACGGTTAGTTTAGTTACAGATACTTTTCATGTGCTGCATTTGTATTTGTATTTTTATTTTCTCCGTTTTTCGATTTGTTTACTTACCTATGCCATTGACGTTGCTATTTTTACATTGCACGGAACGCAACTGCTTTCAATTCCTAACATTTTATGTTATTCTTTTTTCTAGCTAATTTGCTCGTTGCTCTTCTTTTTATTGAACAGCCAAAGAATATTTATTGATGATATGACCACACCTATTTTATGAGCTCGCCCAGCCAGACAATGCCCAAAAATAAACCACAAATCCCCAGTGTTAAGTCCAAAATAAAAGCCGAGTCGCTGCATCTTCGGGGAATGCAACTGCATCTGGGATAGCGTCTGTCCCAATCTCCGTTCTCTGCCCCTGCCCCTGCCGCTGCCTCTGTGGCAGCTGAGTGCCTGGGCAGCTCACTTGAGATTTCTCGCACCTCATTCCTCAGTCGCTCGTGTCCGTGCCCGGGCTTTTGATCTGCTTAGCATTCCATGGCACATCAGAAAGTCGTAACTATTGACAAGATCTGCCCGAACGCCCCCAAATGGAAAACAACAACAACAAAAACAACAACAACAGCCTCTTGGGGGCGAAACAAAGCAACGCATTGTACAGGAATTGCTGGAAGCACTCGTGTATTTGTTTGCATTAATTTGTATATGTTACTATAACGATTTAATGCACCCGTTGCGACCAGTGGACCAGGTGATTGCACTCGTCCCCTTATATATGGGTGGCCATAATGTACTCTAAAGTGCACATAAGATACGTGCATGCACTCAGAGAAACATACAAGATTATTGTACTTAAGTCATCAACAAATGCTAAGTAACTTAAAATCAATGTTCGTATATCAAAAATCTTAAACTCAAAAACAAGCATGTAAATTTCTTTAAAAGGTGTATTGTACTTAATTTTAATTATATTTGTTACATTTTGACTTACAATAGAAAGATTTAGAAACAAATGCACTTGAAGAATTTGAATTTGAAGAGGACAACTTGATTTTAAATCGTTAATTTCTCAGAGTGTACATATGAGCATATATACAAATCTATGTGTGTTTGTTCTCGTAAATTGCCTGAGCATCTTTACTACTTCCTTTCGATATCGAATCGTGTGAATATGGCGCATCAATCACACGATAAAGCACAACAAAGCCACATGATGAATAACATCTGGCCGTATAAAAGTGAATTGTTTTCTGCTAAAAAAAAAAAAAAATAACACACAAAATAAAATTATGGAAATCTACTTCAGAAGTTGAAGAATTTATTTATACAAGCAGCTCAACATATTGATTGATACCAAATTATACGCAGCCGATCAACCGGATTTATTAAGAACTTATTCTGTTTACCAACCGGAAATGCCAATAATATATTTGCTTTGTATTTCGTTCTACAAGTTTTTTTTTTTTTTGTTGCGTGAATCTGCTAAATTAAAATTCACTTGCACACTTTTAATTAAATGCAGAACTACACTCAGTGTTAGATATGTTGGTTTTAATTTATTGATAAATTATATATAAATATTCCATTTATTACTCGCTCAATCGCTTAAACTTTTATAACTTATAACACCTGAGTTTTGATAACGGATCTGTCCTTGATTTTCTGTTCAGCTTAAATAAATTTTTGTCAATTTTAAATCGCATTAAAATGAATTTGCATGCATTTTATTAGCACCGACTGTGAACTAATTAAAAACTCGTCATATATGGTTGCCATAAAATATAACAAATTATTTTTAGGCTATAAAACGCTTTAAAAATGTTGCCAAAGTAGTTTAGATCTGTGGCTGACATGGCTTTGGTGTTTGATTTATAATAAAAAACATCACTTTATGCTCTTATTTAATTATTTATAAGAAGATGCTTGTTTACGTTAAGCGAAAATAATAGCAATAACAAAGGTTTTGCAAGTAAAGATATTACATTAAACTACGCATATTGCTGGCCACAATATACAAATTTTAATCAAATATTTGTACACATAAGTAGAATAATAAATGCACATGCGTTAATTTTGTTTGTTTATGTCATTAGTTCAGTAGTTGCTCCACAGGAAATCCCTTTAAAGACTATAACAGGTTCTTACAGTCCCCATGTTGGGAGCATTAACATTTACGATATTTAATGCTGTTAACATGTATTTCGAATATCGCCAAGTTTGGCGTTGTGTTTTCTCTTTGGACATGCCGTGGCTGTTATTCGATTTGCTTTGCCTGTTGGGCGCTCTTTTTCGAACTTCGAAAAATCAAAGCAGTGGTTCATGCGTTTGTAACAGAAGAGCGCAGTCTGATAAAATGTTATGTTATTAGCTTAAGTTTGCTATTACTGTTATTGAATTAGATACCACTTTACGATCGGCCTCAGCTTTATCAATGAGATGCACAACCAACTGTGGGCTGTGAAGATGTAGGCAGATACATTATCTTTTAATTGATATAAACTGAATTGAATAAAGGTATCTTAAAGTTGTTTTTGAAGTATCTTTTTAAAAATAGCTTTCAAGTGATATTTGCATAAATCTATAAAATAAAATACTTATCTTAAGTATTAAGCTAAAATGTTACTTGAAGATAGCTTCGAACAGTGGCATATATATGTCTATATTTAATGAAAATCTTTATCGTTAAATTATTATTATGTTTGACTTAATCTTTCTATAGAAGCATGTTTATAATGTATTGCTATTATTTAAAATTTCAATAATTCTTTAATATACTGCATGAAAATTATTAAAACCTACTGGTAGATTTTCTTTTATATACAATGACAAAAGCATCTCCGCCAAAAAAAAAAGTAAAAAATAATGTCAAAAACAGCGGAATTTAACACACATTCTGTAAGAGGCTTTGAAATTGCTTGTCTCTTTGGTTGCTACTTCGGCTGCTGTTGTTTTCCATTCGGGTTTTCTCTTTAGAGCGCGAACTCGAATTTCGAAAAATCAAAGCAGAGGCAGCGCGACTAGAGCAGCGTCGAGTGCGACGGCAATGAAGTCGTGTATCCAGTAGATACGCGAAGCTATAACGGTACACATGTTGCACACGGACTCTGCGCTCGTACGCTGAAATGTAGCCCAATGCGTTCGCTTTAGGGTATCCGTTTAAAGCCCACACACACACATTCATTCACACACACACACACTCAATCACGCACAACCACAGGCAAACTTAAACGCGCACAAGTGTAACGGTTTTACTGAATCAATGTGTGTGTGCCGTGTGTCCGTTGGTGACTATTAAGGTATTTGTGAAATTTCAGTGACTTCTGCTTGCCGAAGTGCTTAACCAAACCAATAAATGTAATGAGTGCAATTGATTTATTAATAGCCAACATAATCCAGCCCATAAGTTGTATTGACCCATACAATAGTGCTCGACCAAAACAGTGTGCGTGTGTGCTTTACCGTTTTACCGCGGGCACATTCGAATAAGAAAGCCAAAGGCAATTCCCAATTTCAGTGTCCACAAGACGCCATTCAAATTGCATTACCTGATGGAACATAACAAGGATTACCGAAATTTAAATATATTAATGAAAACGAAACAAAACAGTGACTAAAATAGCAGCCAGCAACAACAAGCTAACACCATTCCGGGCTCGTGCGCCTCGTGCCGGGTTCCTGACTTTGAAAATCGCTCCACTTCACATAGCTCGACTCGAGTCGACGCCGGCTTTTGCTTTTGCTCCTGTGGCTGCGCTGGGGCTAGTTGCCGCTGCCAGAGCCGTGCTTCGACTTCGTCGATAATTGGAATTTACGACTGTGGCATAAAAAGAGGCGAATACAGACAGAAGGATAAGCCCAAGCACGGCCCGTAAATGTGGCCGTAACCGTCCCTAAACGTCGTCCCCCCTGCCTCGTCAACGTTTGTCGTCGTCCTCGTTGACTCTTTCCTCGTTCCAAACTGACTCGCTGCCTCGCGCCCCATCCTCGCAGTCGCTGCGGGAATTGTTTGGTGACGCTGACGGTAACGGTAACAGTGACTGGTTGGCGTCGGCGGCTTCTGCCCAGAGCAACTAGCTAAGCAAGCACCCGATCCCCCCTACCCTTACCCCAATTGTTCGATAGTGCCGTGTAAATATTTTTTGTTATACCCTTGTTGTTGTCGTTGCCAGTTTTTTGCTGGCCTGGGCTGTGCCGTGCAGTTCAATTGGCCTGTCACAGCCAGGCGCGCTGATTTGTTATGGTAATAGTTGTCAAAACGAGAGGGATTCGAGAGATCTTTAGTGGCACTTGATTACACTTGGCACCGACAACAACAACAACAGCAAGAAGAACACCAGAAACAACATGACAAATGTATTATTGTGAATGTCTGTGGAAGCCTAGTGCAAAATGATAAGGCCCAAAAGCGTGAACGTAAATCTTTGCCAATTAAGTGCGCGCGCTCGTTAAGAAGTGTCTCATTAAAGCACATAGTATATATTTGTATTTAAATATATTTCTGAATTTCTTTAACAGAGCTCATTGATCTTACAAACTGACAAGCAGTTAGTTAAAAAGTAAAAAATATCCAAACTAAAATAACTAAACAAATCAAAAAAACAAAAAAAAGCAAAAACAAAAACAGTAACAAAATCAAAACAGTTGAACCATTAAGCCAAGCAAATAGCAATAAAAAGCAGCAACATGGAATATTGAATGAACCGATTTCGAGTATGCACATATATTAACCGGTGAGTTATCAGGCAGCTAATGCTACTCTTGAAAATTTATGCTCATATCTGCATAATCGCAAATTAAGCTACATAATTAATAAGCCAAAAAGGCCCTCGCCGCTGTCAGATGTTGATAGAGCACCTTTAGTATGCCATCAAGTGGCTGCCTGCTGCTGTCCACCACACAAAAGTTTACAAAGATACCACCACAGGCATTTGTTATGTACATACATATATATATGTATATATATGTATATATATATATATATATATATATATATATATATATATATGTATATATACTTAATGCTATGCTGTGTATCTGTACGTGCCACTGCGTTCCGAAAAGTATCAATGTCTGTAATCTTAATTAGCAACACCACAGCGTTCGAAACCTGGTACAGGGCAACAGCAGCTGCTGAGCGGGGCAGGGCAGGGCAGGGCCGGCGGGGACACCACAGCGCCAGCACTCAGCCCAAACATCTTTTAGCATTTTAAAGCGTCGTGTACAATTTTTATTTTTTAAATCATAAGACAAAAAAAAAAAAGATGAAGAAAAATACACAAACCGGTTTGTATCATATTTTGTACTGGAGCTGAAGGTGTTTTGTTGAAAATGGCCAGCAAATAAACAACGGGCGATTTGAACAAACCGAAAGTCAAAGCGACCGACACGCCTGTCAATAACCGGCTGCCCATCAAGCAGTTAACAAACTTAGCCGCTCGTATATTAAATATGTAAAAGATATATGCACAAGGAATCTGGGCAGGCGGGCAACGCAGACGACACTCCCAAAGGAAGCGCCAAGCTTTGACAAAGTGTAGTTGCTGTCGTCGCCGTTGTTGTTGTTCTTCTTCTCATGCATACAAAGAGTATGCAAAGGGTATTTAAATTTGGTCAACAAACGAGAAATATTCAATTACAGAAAACATATATATTCTTGATTATTAACAAGTCGAGTCGCTCTCTATAAAATCCAATATCTTATAGTTTAATAGCGTTTGCTTCACAAACAAAAATTTTAATAATTTAATATTATTAAATAATCAAAAATATTAGCGAAATCTTATTATCATGGCACGACTCTCCATATAGCTGCCGTTAAAAATAATTGGCCGGAAATTAGATTTTTGTATGGCTATGTATAGAAACGTAAATCTGTAATATGTCTAAAAAGAGTATTTAATCAGCGACACCCCTAAGAGCTGACTTTCCCCTCGTTGTTGTTGTCACCGTTGCTGTTCTTATTGAAGCGTGTTGGCACCTCTGGCTACTTTTAAAATGCAAATATCTTTTGATCTGGTCTCTTGCTAAAAAACACAAATTCGCACCTTCGTGTGAGCTGTGCCCACCTCCAGACACATACGAGCAGCACTTAAAATGATTTTTTATGGCGGGAAGCGTTTTAATTGCTTTCATTAGAAAATGCTTAGCACTATTTAAGATGCCCATTTGCAGCGAATTATTTAATTGTTGATGAGTGGATTTCAATTTACATAAATTCCCCTCAGTTTGGCCATTACCCCAACTGTATATATCAAAGTTCAACTGTTATTCATTAAAACCGCAACGCATTTGTATAATTGTGCAAAAAACTTAAGAAAAATAAAATGGAAAAATTGGAATTTAATTGTTTAAAATCACATTAAAAAAAAATTTTTAAATTGGTTAAAATAAAAAATTAATAAATCAACGGTTCTATTGTTTGTTGTTGGTTTTTTTTGTTTTTTCTCTTTTTGTGGCTATGAAAACAGATAAAACCTAATGAATTTTCAATGAACAAGAATTCAAGTTCATTGATATATGATTTGCATTTATGAGAACCGGTTGAGTACGGATGGATGGCATTTAAAATAAATAGTTAGGTTGAAAAGCTGAAAAACTGGCCCATTGGCCCTTTGTTCGAGGCAGAAATTGAAGCCTGCCCAACAAAAACAAAAAATATAAAAACACTCTTAAGGCAAATTCATAGGCAAATTATGGATGCCATATATATTTAGGAGCAACATTATTTTTATTTGTTATTTTTTATTTCTTGTTTTTTTTTGTGATTTTTTTGTTGTGTAGAATATCGTAATAATTAATTAAGTTATAATATTAAATGGCCATAAAGGGGCATTATGGCCATAACTTTGACTGCTTGTGGATATACGATCATGAGCCATGCTTGATTGGCTCAGAAAACTTCGAAATTTTTGTGGAAGCCCATAACTCTTTTGTGTTATCAGCTGAGATCTAATACCAAATAAGGCATACGGGTTAGGGGAGCCGCATCCATAGTTATATGGCCTTTTCCAGAATAGCTTTTGTTTTTGATTTCGCTTTAGCTTTTGCTTTAGGTTTAGCTTTAGATTTAGCTGTGTGTGTCACATTCCGTTTAGTACAATTTATGGCCGAGATGAGTGAGAGATGAGGATGAAGATGAAGATGGCTGTGAGAGATGAGGCTGATGGGGGTGAGGCTGAGGAGAAAGAAAAGCAATCATGCTTACTTTCATAACCAGTAACAAAGTTATTTTGTGTGAGCTGTTGTCAGTTTTTGGCAATGCGCACCATGTGCCAAATAAATGACTCTACATTTTTAAAGATATTATGCTGACAGTTGAGATTGAGCGTTTTCAAGCACCTAGAAACGAATGAAATGAATAGCAATAACAAAAACAACAATTTCACCAAAATTTATTGAACGATTGACCGCAATAACGTCATGAATTCCTTTCCATGCCCATGAGCTCATTCGTTACAAACATATATTCAAATAAAATCCATATGATTTGGATTTTGGATTTTGCTTTTTGTTGTTGACATTTTGACAAATAGTTATAATTGTTGTCGACTCTTCTATTGGAGTATTGTGCATCTAATTGTGAATCAATATATTTTCGTTATGAATTCCTTTATTTTTAAATTTGTATAATATGATTTTGTACCAAATTTAAAACTAGCATTTTCAAATTGAGTTTAACAATTTTATTATAAAATTTATGAGTAATGGCTGATTGCAGATACATATGCTATGCTATTCATATTTCCTGATCTAAAAACTTTTAAATATTAAAGACATCCTAAATAAATCTCGAATCAGCTATATATAACCTGCCGTAAGATATTTGTGTCAAAATCATCTGTTACTTACAGATGTCTTGATCAAACCGGGCAATTATGAAGCTTCATTCATACCATCCATACATACAATAGTTTTTAAGGACCAAAGATATTCCATTTAAAATTGTTTACTCTCTTACTCCAAAGTGATGAGGACTTTTGGTTTTGTTTATATGCACAACATTAACAAATATTAGGATTTATATCAGATATCTGTTACACAAAGGAATGCATAAATCAATAAGTTTGCAGTTTATCTTCGGGCTTAATTAGTTAATTGAATTGTAATTAAATATTGTACATTAAGTAGGAATTATGATACCATGATGCAATCACTTTAGTAAGTGTTTAGGGTTTCAAATTTCATTTACACATGTTTTGAATGCACATTTGCTTCGCCCACAGCCACGAACAACCCACTGAACCCCCTGGCAAAGCCCAAGATGGCCAGCAACCTGATACAGGCAAATTGAACTTGAAAGCAATTGCAATGCAGCCAATTGAAAATAAGATTATTAAATGATTTAATAAGCAAACAAAAATACAACCAAGCAAAGAAGCAAGCAATTAGTGAAATGCATCCCGAGCTTATAAAGGACGACGATTGCAATTGCCGGCAACAGCAGGGGCACCAACAGGAGCAGGAGCAGAAGCAGAAGCAGAAAGGGGATCAACAACAGATCCAACAATATTCCAGCTACGACAGCTGTCGAAGATACCCACCAGGAAAAAATGGAAAGATGCCATCCCTGTATTTAGTTATCCTGCTGCTGATGGGATGTTGTTTGCGTGCGTTGGGCTCATATCTGGAGCCAGACGAGCTCATACACGAGCTGGACCGTCCGGTGCCGCTGACATCGGTGCAGGGCGTGCTGGGCAGGCAGGCGATGTTGCCGTGTGATATAACTCCCCTGGAACGCGACGATGCCGTCTATATGGTGCTCTGGTTTCGCGAGGGCGATGGCGAACCCATCTACAAGTGCGTTGTGCGAGATTTTAATTACGAACTTGGCGCATAACAGCCATTTGTTCTTTTTTCTTTTTTTTTTATTTGTTGCAGTTTCGATGTGCGTGGACGTCAATTTGGACAGGCGCGTCTCTGGTCCTCGCCATTGGCCTTTGGCACAAGGGCTCACTTCAGCAGCACCTCGCATCCAGCCCAGCTGAAAATCGACAATGTGCGAATTGAAGATGAGGGCGTTTATCGGTGTCGGGTCGATTTTCGTAACTCGCCCACCCGGAATCTGAAGATAAACCTAACAGTCATTGTGCCACCGGATAAGCCCATTATCTATGAGCCCAGCAGGCATGACAAAACCAGCAATGTGGAGTCCTTCAACGAGGGCAACGATATTGTGCTAGTCTGCGAGGTAGCCGGCGGTAAATTTTATGCCAGCGACAACCAGCAACCGCACGCTTTAATTAATTTGTTAATGGGTTATAGGTCGGCCCCGACCCAATGTCACCTGGTACTTGGACAATACGGTCATTGACGAGTCATTCGATCAGCGTGCAGATGGCAAAACCATCAATCACTTATCCTATCCCAACATTGGCAGGCAGCATCTGAATGCGCGACTCGTGTGCGTGGCCAGCAACACGAATCTGACTCCGCCAAACAACAAGGTCGTCATACTGGATGTGAACTGTGCGTCTAAAATTAGTACAATCTGTGAACTGATTGCTCATCTTTGATTTCATTCTCTGTCGCTCGCTTTGCAGTAAAACCTGTTGCCGTGCATATCCTGACCAAGGATCGTTTTGTGTCCGCGGACCGCACCTATGATATTGAATGCAAAAGTTCTGGCTCGAAGCCGGCGGCTTTAATTACCTGGTGGAAAGCCAATAAGCAGCTCAAGAAACAAACCAAAAATGTAAGTATTTAACAAAACACAAATTAATAATATAGTTTACTATCTACATAAATGCAATCATTTAGTTTAGACTTGGTTAACAACTAATTAGCTCATTTTCTGAGCCAAAGAAACCCAAATATATGTGATTTAAATTATTTAAAGTTATAGGCATATTGTGGCATTATTTGGTAAATTTTAAGAAAACACAATGTTTACCAACAGATAAGGACAAACTTTACATATATTAATTATTTGTCTACATTTGGAACCCATTTAGAAGTAAGAGAAAGCAATTAATTGACCAGTTTAAGCAAAGCCATTAAACCACACACATTTTGGGTTAACTACAGACACAATAAATATATATATATACATATATAATTATATTGATTATTTAAAGAATAAAAGGGCCAAACTTACTGAAAGCAATTACAAAATTAATATTTAAGGCTGATGCGTAGACAAAATTAAACAGTTTATTTATTTATTTATTACTGAATGGACACAAAAGTTTACCATCTTTTAAGTAAACTTAATATTTCATATTTATTTATTTATTTATGGCTGCACGTATCTTAAATAAATATATTTTACAGTTGCGTAAACTTAGTTTTCCTAATATCAACAAAAAAAGTTAATTAAGAAATACTTTAGTTTATTAAATAAGTAATTTTGTAAAGTTTGACCGAATATTTTGTTATATTTAATTTTTGATTTATTCATAAATAGTTTTTGCAACTTTATCGATAAACATATTTATATGTCTTTTTGGCTATTTAATCTTTCGGCAACCGCAATAAATAATTTGATATTGGACCAACTTGCACAATAACGAAAATCCTTATTGATTTTAGCTTTATGTTATGTTCAAAGATAAGTTACTAAATAAATAATAGAACCTAAGCCATGTTCAGAATTTCATATGAAACGGTTCATCTAGCAAATAACGAAATAATTAATGTAGTATACAAAAAGTTTTGTTCAATATTGCAAAGTTTAGCTACATTTATGATAATTAGTTTCATTTCGTAAATGTTAAAGCTCATCACTTATTGATCCGCCCATAGGCGCTAAGGGCAAGGATTTGCTGTACTTATAATTGCAGTTACTTTCATTTACAGTTTTAGTCAAGCTTTCGACTACGTTCTCTCGTTTTTCCATCTCCCTCTCGTTGGAAATTCGCCTGAACTTTAGCTTTGTTTTTCATTATTCATTTCCTAATGGACTCTGTTTGCGCTTCTTTTTTAGTTTAATGAGCCAGACAATCAATCCCTAAGTATACTGACGTTCACACCCACCCGGGAGGACGATGGCAAATATTTAACATGTCGGGCAGAAAATCAATTCATCGATGGCAGCTCCATCGAGGACAAATGGCGTCTCAGTGTGCACTGTAAGTGGCTTGTTTAGAAAGGGTACAAAGGACGAAGGTGGCGAACTCTAATTAGCAACTGGATCGTCGCCGTGATACTAGAGACTGAGATATTCTGTTTTGCATTCGCAGACCAGCCCACAACGCAGCTGAAGATGGGCTCCTCGCTGAACCCGGACGACATTAAGGAGGGCGACGATGCCTACTTTGAGTGCATTGTGCAATCGAACCCGAAGCCATACAAGATGTCCTGGTTCCACAATGTAAGCTATAATTATAATGTTCTGCCATTGATTGAACGGCTCACGCAACCGCACACAATCCTCAGGGCAAGGAGCTGCAGCACAACATCTCTGTGGGCATTATCCTGTCGGATCAATCGCTGGTGCTGCAGACCGTCTCGCGCGCCTCAGCCGGTGACTACACCTGCCTGGCCGTCAATTCGGAGGGCAAAGGCCTCAGTAATCCGGTCACATTGCGCATACGCTGTAAGTAAATGGCCGGACAATCTGTGAACTGGTGGCTTTTAGCACCGAAAATTTGGCATTTGGCTGCCGTCTATGTAATTTACAATTTAATCCTTGAGCTTGAATGTCTCTTAATGCATTCACGTAAGGGGGCTCTCGTTGCTGCTTTGGCCGTCGTCCAAAGTTATGTGGCCGTGGGTGTGGGCACAAAGACACCTCTCCCCCCCCCTCTCAACCCCCTACGTTAATGACCAAGATTATGGGGCAATGAATGCATTGCCTGCCTTGGCACTGGGTACGGCTTTAGGTCTGGCTGTGACTGTGGCTGTAGCTGTGGTTGTAGCTGTGGCTGTGGCTGTGGCTCCGGCTTTGAATGGTTTCATGTATTCGAAATGAGTAAAATCAGGGCAGGGGGCAACTGCAGCAGCCACAGTTGAAATTAATTCATAGAAGTTTTAAAGACCGCAGCCCATATTTGTACGGTTTATTTAAGCCACTTTGGCTGGGCATTAAATATTTCAATAAATGCTTTAATTATTTATACGACTCTTAGACGCGCCCATCTGTGCCATCGACCATGAGGAGCTGTTGGGCGCCCTCAAGCACGAGACGTTGGCATTGAAGTGTGAAGTGGACGCCTCACCGCCTGCCGACTCCTTCCACTGGACCTTCAACTCGTCCGGTGAGCAAACAGAGCTGCCCGCCCGCCTCCACACCAGCGAGGTGAGCTTTAATCCACCCACTAATTACAACATATTTAATACGATTAAGATGCTGAAGAGCCTTCCAAGTTACGTGCTTTAGTTAATTCGATCTATTTGCACAAGTGTCGAACTGTGAATTGAGCTCAAACACTGAATCAATTGCCAATTTTACAGACGGGCATGTCACGCTTAAATTATACGCCCAGCTCGGACATGGACTACGGCACCATTTCGTGTTGGGGCAAGAACTCCATTGGTATGCAGAAGAGCCCATGTGTCTTTCAAATTGTTGCTGCGGGTAAGTGCTAGCCATGGCTAAAATCTAAACGCCAGCTACAGTGCAATTAATAAATCTTCAGGGCGACCGTTTCCCCTGCAAAACTGTACGGTGACCAATCAGTCGGTGGATTCGCTGCAGGTGGATTGCATCGAGGGATTCGATGGTGGATTGCCCCAAAAATTTATGCTCGAATTGGTCGAGTTGAATTCACTGCGCTTGGCCCGAAATATCACATTATCCGTAAGTATCATTTGATATGTATCAGTCTCATTATTTAAAACTGATGGCCACTGAAGACTAGCTTCTCCAAAAGACTCCCGCACCTCTATTTAAATATATAATATCTATATCATTCAAATATCTATAATTCAGCACACGCCGGCGACATTTGTAATTGAGAACTTGGATCAGGCAGCCACCTATCGCATGATCATATTTGCAGTCAATGTCAAAGGTCGCTCCGAACCGACCATCATAGACGACATCAACTTTAAAGGCGTGGCTAAACTTACAGGTCAGCCCACTTACCCATAACTTAAAGCCCGAAATATGGCATGCTTAAAAGCATAATTTACGACTTGCAGGCAGCTCCACGGGTCTAACTATGTCGCTCCCGCCACTTATTGCCGGTCTGACGCTGGTCGGTGGCCTGCTCTTCGCCATATCCTGCATCATACTGGCCGCCGTATATAGACGGTTCTCAAATCGGTACGTTAATGCACCGTTTTAATGGGCAACCGATTTGCTTAATGCTCGCTCGCATTTGAATTGTAGCCGCAACGATAATAATCTGAAAGCCGTGAAGCACACGCAATTAGCCATTCCGACCGACTGCCAGCTGGACCCGCTGCATCCAGGCCCCCACACAAGCGACCAGGGCCAGGGCTCGTCGCAAGGCCAGGGACATGGACATGGACATGGACATGGACAGGGACATGGACATGGACAGGGACAGGGACAGGGGCAAGGACAACTGCAAGGACAGCATCACGATGGACCGCAGTCCAATCACAGTCTCCTTCCAACTAATTGTGATAATCGCAATGCGGTCGAACGCGGCACTTTAAGCGAGGTGACCATCGACAGTGGCACAAGAACCTCGCCAAGTGGCCATGGCCACGTCCTAGCCATAGGCATGCCCGGCGACACGTTGCGGTCCACGGGTCGCACCAGGCCCAATGCACAGTTGCTGAGCGATCAGATTGATATAGATGATACCGATCCCGATGTTATACCCAATCAGTATGGTGAGTAGCCGGCCCAGCAGAATAATTTAAACAATTTTAATCCATTTTAATCGGTTCTTTTTAATATTTCCCCCCCACCAGAAAAACGGCCACTAAAATCGCTGGGCGCCTCGCCGGGCTTTGCCAGTCCCGCGACCCGGCTTATGCAACGGGATTATTGCAGTGGTCGCGACGCGGAGCTGCTCAAAAACAATTCGGAGACCGTGGGCCTGGGCGGACCAAATGCCAACACCATCGGCCTACTGAGCAATTCGGGCAACGAAGTGTTGCACTATACGTTCCGGCCAAGTAAACAAATTGTAAGTGTTCAAAAAAGAATTAAGGGGGCGAGGGAGGGACTTGGAATTGGGCTATTTTTATTATAATATTATTATATGGTACTTTAGCTAGAGTTCTATCTTCTACTTTCTACTTGTCTGCTTTCGCCTCCACAGAGCTATGCTACCCTCAATAAGAAGGGCATAACCACGTGTAGCCCCCCGCTGGGAGCGTTGCAATATAACATTAGCACATCGACGCCCTCATCATCATATCACCTAACACCGCAGCCAATGGAGGTCAGTTTGCTCAGTCCGAATAATGCATCGGTGACCTCGTCATTAAGTGAATATCGTTTTCGGCCCGAGGTCGTCACAACTTCAAATCGCATACAGGAAAGTTGTATATAAGCTTAATATATGCATATCTATAAACAATAATAATATATACACAACCACAAACAAATATATATGGATCAGTGTAGTAATTGTGTGTGTGTGTGTGTTTGAGTGTACGTTAGTGTATAAACAAATTAATACATGAATCTCGTATACCGCATAATATTCTAGCCGCTGGACAAAAACATACAACTATATATACCTACATACATCTATATATATATAAACGTATAAATATACTTAATCTCGCATGGTTTGAGGCAAGACTTCTTTAACTTTTAAGCGTGTTCTGTGTAATTGTTGCATTATAAATTTAGGTAACAATGCCAAAAGTGTAATTGCAATACACTCGCTCTGTAAATACTTAACTCGTTGTCATTTGTTGTAATTACATAGGTGTAATACTCGTACCGTTAACGTTTAAGCAACTACAACTACAACTAATTCTGCATTCTGAGTCATAAACTCTGCGTACATATCTGTTGCTTAATTTACCCACTGCGGTGCCAGCCATACATATTCATATTCACACAAACTTACATATCCCGGAAATACAAAACAGAACTGCGATCATATCTAACAACTTTTGCTTTAACCCAGCTATTGCTTATACCCGACGATGTGGTTTTATTGTTGTCCAAAGCCCAGAAGAAAAGTGAAAATTATTGACGAAAAAAAACAAAAATCAACCCCTGAAATTAACTAATTTTATACCCTGATGTCAAAATTTATCTAAACAGGCGCTGCACTCTGCCAGACCCAACAGAGTTCTGCGGGAATCACATTTCTGAGAAACATATATGATATGTATACACATACATATGTATGTCCGATTCTCAAACTCTATGAAAGTATTACCTATTGATTTTTATCTAGTTTAATTTCGAGTTTAACTACTATTAGGTAATAATAATTAAGTATGTATTTATAACTAGAATTATCTACTAGTAAGGCTTGTATATATAGACAAACATATATGTATTTATGTCTACAACTAGTTGGTGAATTGAATGGTAAACGTCTTCATCTAAAACATGAATGTTTTCCTGGAATTTATTTGTGTAATGCCTAATAAAAATCGCAACGATAATGTTTAATTATTTGTAAATATATTAAATTTTACAAAAAAAAAAATGATAGGCAACTTTATATATTATATATTCGTTTTCGATGCTGTTGCATAAAATGTTTTCAATACAAAAAGGCTATCCAAAATTAGTAAAATAATTAAAGTATTAAGCATTTAAGGTATGATATGTATGTATAAATATAAATATCACATATATATATATATATAGAACAATTGAATGATATCTGTGTCCTCAAATATATTTGCTAAGATATAAATAAATATTAAAAAAGGATTGACATTCTCCACGGACTTCCTTATTAAACGCACATATATATATATGTATATATATATATATATATTTATGTATATATACATATATGTATATGCTTCGTATTCGAAGAAACACTGTTTGCGCCACAGTATAGCTAATTAGTACTTATGTATGTGTGTTTTAGACAATTTCTGGTCAAGAAATATTCTAATTTTAAGCTGAAAGCAAAAACAAGAAAACTGCAAAGATTAGTATAAATTGTCGAACTAATAGTATATGTAACTATTCAAAAAAAAAAAAAATTAAATTAAATCAATTAAAAAGTAATAAATGAAACAAAAAATCAAAATCAATTAACTCCTTGTTGATATTATTATTGTTGTTGGGGTTGTTGTTGTTGGAAAACTAATCGCTTTGATAAGCACTTGGGCAGCAGGAGGCATTGCGGACACAAACCTAACTCCTGCGGCACTAGTACTTAGGAAAGCAACATGTCTTGGACTTAAAATTCAAAGTAAGTACGAAACTCTATTTATAAATATCAATAATTTAATTTAAGTATGAATTTTTATTGATTTTATTGCACAGTTAATGTTGCATATATGCAAACAAAAGTTCTTGAATTAAATATAGTTCGATAGTCATCTTTTTAAAATAATTACCATATTTGATTATATTATAGAATTTGGGAATGGTTAAAAAAGGTTTTTAGAAATATTCATATTTGTCTTTGCAATTACTTACTCTTGATTATTTCTTTAGTAAGTTATTCAGCTGTAATCCTTCCATTCTTCTAAGCAAGGTTTCTGTAAAATATGTGCTGATGACTACATTTAGATTTATATGGTATGTGCAAATACACATATGTATGTAAATACGTACTGCGAGTGCTTTACATACCACATGGCATCAGGAAACATCATCAAACATTCGGTGGCCCTCGTCACACGCAAAATGACAGCTTGAGAAAGTGCGGCATATGCAATCGGAATATAAATGTGTTTTGAACTATGCACTTTATAATTTATATGGCTTGGTGCTATTAATATATATACACTTATATATGCTGGATATACTTAACCTTATGTGCAGCTGAGTCAGAAAATTGACTTGGATATTTCATGTCTCGTTTGCCACCCCCGAAAAACAAAAAAGAAATGTAAACGATTGTGGCATTTTGCTTGTCCGCTCTCTTTCGCTCTCTCGCTCTGTCTTTTTCTCAATTTTGCTCAGTGTATATCATTACATGTCATATATGGCATATTGCTGTGGCTAGTAACCTCTTGCACATAATACATAAGTTTATTAAATTTAAATTGGCTTAATTGACCCTCATTCGTTTTCCGTTGCGCCGCTCAGTGCGCTTCGTGACAGGCAACAACAACAACAACAACGAGAGAAAAAAACAATAACAACGTTGATTCTGGATCTGTTTTTCTGTGCATGTGTGTGTGTGTCGCTTGTTTGCCTTCATTGTGGAGCATTCAAAGTCAATTGAATTTAAACGAATAAAACTACACACAATGTGTAGCAGGAATCTTATTGTTGTTGTTGTTGTTGTTGTTCTTGTTATTGTTGCCACCACTTGCCTCGAGTTGATTGAGATTCTGTTGTATGCGTCAAGTACTAAAGCTTGTCCAAAAATATGCAGCAAATTGTCGGTGCAAGATGCGCAAACATTGTAGGACAATAACCACAGTGTTTAATGGCTAAGCTCGTAAATGCATGCAAATATATACATCTATATATATGTATATACATATGCGACGTACATATATTTTATATCGTCAAAATGAAAAACATAGATTAGCACTATACGTATGCGTATCAATTGAAAGCACTACGTATGAGTAAGACGATTTCCTGTGCATGCAATCAAAGTTACCCGACTAGCAGATTCTCTGTGCGCTGCTTACATTCTATAAGTAGATTAAGGCTTCAACAATAATATAATATTTAAGGAATATATATATATGACCAATATATAATTATTTAAGATGCATGCAATCATTCCATGGGAGTAAGTAAGTGGCACAAATATCCAAAATACAAATTTTTATGGATATTTTCACATAGAACGAATGAGATAAAGATACTTGATACTGAACATGATCGAAATGGTAAAATGGAATTGACTTCATTTGGCTATTTATGCGTTTTATTCTGCTATTAAAAATGTATTATACACTTTCTGCATAACTTTGCTGACTATAGTGTATACTTTAAAGCCTTAAAAATTGTATTTATTTAAAAAACAAAACTTTAAAAATGTTTAGAAACGCTGCTTTTAATGTTGATTGCACAAATGTCTGCTAATATTTTACTAGTGTTATTTTTTTTTGTTAAATTTGTTTGACTGTGTTTCCTAACTTTACTGTAATATTAAAATATAGAAGCTATATATAACGATTTAAATCAAAGTTATTCAAACAATACGAGCATTTTTTTTAATTAAATTTTTTCACTTCACATTACACAAAACTATTTGCAAAAATGTTCATTTTTTTTGACAGAAATTTTATTTTATCTGTCAAACTGGAATTTTGTAATATGCAATTTGCCAGAATCTTTAGAGTTACAAAACACACAGAGAGATGAAAACTGCCAGCCGAGACTCAGAGCCGCTGGTGCACAACTGCATCGGGGGGCTGTGTTCGTAGGTTCCCCCAAGTTGTCAGCGACAACGAGAACGCTTTCCGATTATGATTATCGCGCCTTAGCGGGGTCTTAACCCCGCACGGAGAATTGTCCAGTCGTAAGAGCAGCGGCTGCTCGTGTCTCTATACTTTAAAATATAATATATATATATACAATTTATATATATGTTATAAGCTCATATATGTGTATTTATATTTTTCTGAAATGTGGCCAGCAAAAGTGTGAAGCACCATTTTATATTTATTATTTATTTAAAGATTCATCCAAGTCCGAGTTGTAACACGCGCCGAGAACGATAACGGGAACGAGAAGCGCAGAGAACTTTGTCGCTCGAGAGCGATTCTTCAACTGATTTGTGCAGCGATCGCTCGGACAGTCATTGGATTTTTGAAAATAACCATCAATTCATTACCGAGCCTCGATCGCAAGTATGTGTGTGTGTGTGTGTGTGTGTGTGTGTGTGTGTGTCCGACACGCCGCCCTCATGTACGTACATACATATTTAGTTAAGTGCGCGCACACATACACAAATGTATCTGATGATGTACTACATCAACTTCAATTCCGCAACACAAAAAGACCGAGCGACCCGCCCGACAACAGCAGCAGCGACAGCAGCAGCAGCAGCGACAGTTGATTATTAACTAAGCCGGGCAAATGTCCCGCATTTATAGAAGTAGTCGAAATAGCAGCCCCCTATTCACATGAGATTATTTTATCTCAGTGCCGCTTGTTACAGTTTTGTTTTTCAATCTTAAATCGCCATCATTGCCGGCTTTTCACACAGACAGACAAATTCTGATTCAGATTCAGATTGCCAGGCATATAATAGATTAGGCTGCTCCCAAGTGCGAAATCCCCTATATATACTTAAGTGCAGCCGCTTTTGGTCAATTGCCAAGCACAGCTGCTGGGCGTGTGCATTCTGTGTGGTATTATGCACTTTTCGAAAGACCATCATGGGGGTCAATCGACAACACCCGAAAATTTATGAATATATATTCCGTGCCGAGGGTCAATTGAATAGAGAAATAAATTGTTAGAAAAATAACAACATTAAATGAACTTAGAATGAAAATTGACTGATAATTGGATTTCCAATTTAACTGTATATGAAAATTATCTGAGAATTGTAAAATACTGTTCTATATATTTTTAGTTCGTTTAACAAATATTTCACAAACAAATAATATAATAATAATAATAATTAAATCGATGAAGAAAAAAATATAACATATATTTTATAATATTTGTTTTAAATATAAATAATCAATTATTTAGTTTCTTCTTTTTTTAAGTAATAAACTTGAAACTTACAAAGTGAACTAAATTGAATTTTGTTTCTATAGAATATATACAAATTGATTAAAAATTAAACTACAAACTGTTTTTGTATAGAATATTTAATTTTGTATGTATGTAGTAGGAAAAGTTTGCGCTTAAAGTTGTTGCGATGAATAGGAAAAAGCCATAGAAATGGAGGGAAAAGAAATAAGTTTTGTTAACGAAACAAATTCGAAGCGAACACGAATGAATACAGATTGATATATTTGGGCTCAAAGTTGAGTTTTTAAAATTAAAGGACTAATATTATTTTATTGTAATTAAATTTTTACTAAGCTTTTATAAAATCCAAGTTTCGTTTGAGAATTCGATGATATTGCCTCTGAAAGAGTATACAATATCGGCCGTAACTATATGCATAGAGTACAGGCATCTAACATATATAACTGATTTATATATTTGTACATATCTATATTCTATTGTACGTAGCTCTGTGTGTTAGTGAAAATGAACCAAAACTTATGACAGACATTCGTATACGTATTTTTCTTAGTTGAGCCAAGAATTTCAATTAATTCAATTGAAAATAGGATGGCAAGTACTAGTAGCTAGCCGCTAGCTGGGCAAGTACTGTCGGATCGGACGGAGCGACATTAATTTGGTTGGTCAGCGTCTCTAGTGTGAATGTGAATTCGAGATTCAGTGTGCATTATACAAGATGCGGCTTCCTTATTACGGCGCATACATGATTTAATAGGCATATACGTATATGTATGTATGTATGTATTTATGTATGTTTGTATATATGCGAGTACATGGAGCACGTAAGCGATTGTAAAACTCAAGACCGGGGCAAGTCAACTTAAATAGCTCTTATAGCTAAGCCCACCCACTCACACACACACACACACACACACACACGCACAGACAGACATAGGCATCTGCATCTACAAATACGAGTTTTAAACGTGGCGCTTTCACCGCAAACCTATAAAAAGGAACGACTCGGGCTAAACCCTTGCCGGGAGCAGCCGGGCGGGGTCCAGACGAATACGTAGAAACCGCTCATTGGAGTTCTACATCGATTTTCGTACACATTGTTGTTGGAAATTGAGGGGGGGGGGGGGGGGGGGGGGGGGGTGACCCCGACACAAAGATTAAGGTGAAATCCACAAATTTGGCGCAAATGAATTTTCTTTTTATGTTTTTTACACATCTTAAATTTTTTATTATTATGCCATCCTTTGTTGTACATTTTCGATCCTCATTCTATTACACTTAGGTTCGGTTTCAGTTTCCAGTTTCCCCTTTCCACTTTCCCCTTGCCAACCCACGCTGCCACAGTTTCAGTTTCGCCTTTTGCCATGTATGCGAATTGGAGAAATTTGCGAGCGTGTTTTGAATGAGAATTTGTTGCATATTTGCCTGCCTGGTTGCCCTTTTTGGCCAAATGGAAAAAAATAGACGTGCTCGCTATGCGCCAAGAGCAGGAGTTACCAGCGACAGTGCCAGCTGTGTAGGAGACCAGGCCAGAACCAGGACCTCGCCTCTGTCTGCAGTTATAGGTTGTAGTAAATATGTATCTGAGAACGTATGTATGTAAAAATAAAAAATTTAAAAAAAAAAAACAACAGCGGCAGTGAATTCCCCTGTTGCGTATGAATTTTTTGGCTTCTCCACCGAAGTAGAAAACATTTTCGCTTTGGGTAAATGTGATTTATATTGATTGTAATCGTGGGAGTGGGCAACCACCTAACTACAATGCGAATGCGAATGCGAATGCGAGTATCAGAGAGCATCAGACAAACGGCAATGGGTACGACAACGATGCCTCCGTTTCAGCTATCCAAAAGCTACGTGAACTCAAAAACCAATTTGTACTTGATAGATTGAAATGTATATCTATATATATATATATAGTATAAGCATTGAGTATGTAGATAAGTTCGTTTGTTGTGCGAAAATGCTTGCACGCTTAATAAGTTATATTATTTGTTTTATTTTAGCTTTTCACTCCAGCTCAAACTTTGATTATTATTATTGAATGGTTAAGTACAATTGTTTTTTTCCCCCTAACTAAATAGAATTTGGAAGCATGTCAAATTCCCAAAGCAATAATAATGTTCGACTCGACCCTTGCCAATTTTGGCATGACATTTATATGAAAATACATGCATACAATGCATTTTTTTATTAGAACGGTGAATTCCATTTCAAAAATTTAAATGAAAGTAATGGTGAAGAAAACATAGCTTGTTCAATGTAGAATATCAATTTAAAATTTATTCAAAGTTGCAAATATGCAATTAGCTAAATTTTAACTGAAACTTGTATCCAACTGTGGAACACAAGTTTTGCTTACCGAACAAACAAATTTTAGTGCTATAAATAAATCGTTCAAGAATTCGGTTTGAGCAATATCCGTCTGTCTGTCGATCTTTATAAAGTATTAATTCGTGTATATATACTCGTTATACCCGCATCAGATAAGATTATAGTGTGTGTTTATTAACAGATTAAATCATTAAGATCGTTGACATATTAAAATCTCGGTTTCAAACTCCAATAACTTTGTCCAAACTGAATCGATTTTCATTGTTGATGGCGCATTGCTTATGATTTATTCTCTATTTTTATTTTGCATTTAAAATATATGCATTATTTTCAATCAAGTGTTTTTAAAGTTGCCTTTTTATATTTGTTACAGCTTTGCCAACATCAAAGCAGCATTTTTTGTGTACATAATTAATGCAGATGTCAACTATTGCATATAATTCCTGTTAGAAAGCTTATGTTGAATTTTTAACACAGCTCGAAACCATTCAGATGCAATGTATTTATTATTTTGACTTTATTATTCTTTGTGTAAAAAGAATGCTAGAATACACTTCTCAGTTATTCTTTCATTGTTATTATTATTTTTTTTTATTATTACTATTTTTATTATTATTATTACGGACATTGCGCTGTTAGTTTTTATTGGTTAAATAATATTTATTATTTTTTTATTAGTAATAGTAATAGTAATAGTAATAATTATTCGAACCGCAGTTTGTTCAGCCTTAATTTTTGGACATTTTAGTAAAGTCATCAAACTAAAAGAAACCAATTTATAAAGCTTGTTAAATTACCTATTTATTATTTTAAATTGTGCAAATTTTGAGCTTAATTTTTTGCTTATGTATTTTTTTCTTTAATTTAAAATAATTTATGTACCTCTATGAAAAGGAAATTAACCAAGCTTTACTGTTCAAATTTTAAAGTTGATGTTGAAAAAAATAAAAACCGTATTTTAATGTTATCCACTGTATTTATTGAGAAGTAAAAGTATAACTATAATTAGGTTACATATTATCCAAAAAGATTTAATTTTATCTATGCGAATTTAACTTAATTTAAAACAAGACCATTGCAGTCGGGTGATACCGACTGCGTTATACTCGTTCATGTTCTTAAATAAAAGATTCAATAGCTCCCATATATCAAACCCCCATAAAAAAGCATGTACTCCCCCCTTATGAATTTTGGAAAAAAAATTTTTTTCAAAATTTAGAATTGCGAATTTATAGTTTTAATCGATTTTATTTGTCACAATAAGCATAAAAAACAACATTGAAAGTGATTTTGGGGGGTCAAATTTTTGGTCAAAAATCATGCCAAAATCGACAAAAATTTTGAAATGTAAAGTTGTCAGATTCCATAGCTCCCATACATCAAACCCCCATAACTTTGTCAAAAGTGAACCGATTTTCACGTTTGATGGCATTTTGATCATGATTTGTCCTAAATATTGATTCTACATTCAAAATATATTCATTTTCGAATATAAAATTTTTTTGATTTTTTTGGTCAAAAAAGCATGTACTCCCCCCTTATGAATTTTGGAAAAAAAATTTTTTTCAAAATTTAGAATTGCGAATTTATAGTTTTAATCGATTTTATTTGTCACAATAAGCATAAAAAACAACATTGAAAGTGATTTTGGGGGGTCAAATTTTTGGTCAAAAATCATCCCAAAATCAACAAAAATTTTGACATGTAAAGTTGTCAGATTCCATAGCTCCCATACATCAAACCCCCATAACTTTGTCAAAAGTGAACCGATTTTCACGTTTGATGGCATTTTGATCATGATTTGTCCTAAATATTGATTATACATTCAAAATATATTCATTTTCGAATATAAAATTTTTTTGATTTTTTTGGTCAAAAGAGCATGTACTCCCCCTTGTGAATTTTGAAAAAAATTTTTTTTCAAAATTTTGAATTTCGAATTTATAGTTTTAATCGATTTTATTTGTCATAATTAGCATAAAAAACAACATTGGAAGTGATTTTGGGAGGGTCAAAATTTTGGTCAAAAATCATGCCAAAATCGACAAAAATTTTGACATGTAAAGTTGTCAGATTCCATAGCTCCCATACATCAAACCCCCATAGCTTTGTCAAAAGTGAACCGATTTTCACGTTTGATGGCATTTTGATCATGATTTGTCCTAAATATTGATTCTACATTCAAAATATATTCATTTTCGAATATAAAATTTTTTTGATTTTTTTGGTCAAAAAAGCATGTACTCCCCCCTTATGAATTTTGGAAAAAAAATTTTTTTCAAAATTTGAAATTTCGAATTTATAGTTTTAATCGATTTTATTTGTCACAATAAGCATAAAAAACAACATTGAAAGTGATTTTGGGGGGTCAAATTTTTGGTCAAAAATCATCCCAAAATCAACAAAAATTTTGACATGTAAAGTTGTCAGATTCCATAGCTCCCATACATCAAACCCCCATAACTTTGTCAAAAGTGAACCGATTTTCACGTTTGATGGCATTTTGATCATGATTTGTCCTAAATATTGATTCTACATTCAAAATATATTCATTTTCGAATATAAAATTTTTTTGATTTTTTTGGTCAAAAGAGCATGTACTCCCCCTTGTGAATTTTGAAAAAAATTTTTTTTCAAAATTTAGAATTTCGAATTTATAGTTTTAATCGATTTTATTTGTCATAATTAGCATAAAAAACAACATTGGAAGTGATTTTGGGAGGGTCAAAATTTTGGTCAAAAATCATGCCAAAATCGACAAAAATTTTGACATGTAAAGTTGTCAGATTCCATAGCTCCCATACATCAAACCCCCATAACTTTGTCAAAAATGAACCGATTTTCACGTTTGATGGCATTTTGATCATGATTTGTCCTAAATATTGATTCTACATTCAAAATAAATTCATTTTTGAAAATAACATTTTTTTGAATTTTTTGGTCAAAAAAGCATGAGGAGTACATGAATTATGAATTTTGGAAAAAAAAAATATTTTATCACGGACATTGCACAAACCCAATATACTAGTTTTACTTCGTGAGCGAGAATAAAAAAAACATATACTTTAGTATGATAAATGCTTGGTTCGTTTCGTTACCGCACATGGACGTAAAGCAAGTTTTTGACTTACAGTCCAGACCATATGCAATTAACGTCTTTTATTCAGAAATAGTCGGTACTTATCCGAACAACACCTCCTCAATGGCAACGTATGTGGCGTATGCAGGCGCATGTGGCTGCAGCAGCGAAATTGTCTGGTGAAAGCCGCATTAATGCAGCCCGCACATAAGAACAACAGAAAGCAGCCACGGCACCAGCAGGAGGCATGCGGCATGCGGCATGCGGCATGCGCCGTGCAGCATGCAGCATTCGGTGTAACGGCTACACAGCCCATAGCAGCCTGGTGTGGACCTATTCCCCCCTCATATCACTCAGATGTGAGTTGTGCTCGTGCCTGAATGGTTTGAGTGGCATTTGGCTTTGGGCTGCCACGGATTTGACTTTGTGAGACGCATTAGATGAGTAGCTAGCGACGACATTTCGTGTCAAGGACTTGGACTCCATTTTGATGTTGTATTACTTTATTTTTAATTCTAATTAGGTTGCAGCACGTTTGTACGTGCTAAAATTCGCATATGTGCCTCAGAGAAAAGGAAAAGCCGTGTGCAGTGCGCCTAATTACCTCCACCTTTATCGCCGAAGGTTGACGTCAACCCCAAAGTCCTGCTCGCATATCCACATAAATCACACACACCTCTGATTCTTCGTCTGCTTCTTCTCAGACTCGGTCGCACTGTGGGCAATTTGTCAAACGTAGTCTCCAGCATTTGGGCCCAAAACGTGGCGCGTGGGCCGTGATTAACATAAAGCCAACCGCAATGGCAGCCACTGCCAATGAGGGGCTGCAAAGTTTGTTAATAATGCTTCTCGGAATCGGGCATCAATCTGTTCACCTGTCGTTTGTCCGCTTTCCCTCTGATAACCCAACTCCAGCCAGTGCTGAATGTTCTCCCGGCTTAATAAATACGTTGAAGATGACATATGATTTGACTTCTGACCGAAAGATAAAACTGTCTGGAAACAAATATTTCCGCTCAGACGTACATTTGTATGCCCGGCTGATGGAGCTTACGAAAAGGGAAACGATAAGCTTTTCTCTGTTTATTTAACGTTCTGGTTAGCTTTCCGTTATTATGAAGCACATCATTCAACCAGTTGAATTGTCTGGTCGCCTAGAAATTCTTTGCGTTCGCAATTTGTACGCACATGTAAAAGGGGATGAAAAAAATACACACACACCCACCCCCCACTATCCGGAACGGTGTGCGACACGAGGCTGACGACGTCCAAAGAACCGAGCTACTTATGCAAATAAACAGTGGGTGTGCAAGGAGGCGTTGCCTTTTGTGGGCGGCGAAATGTGGCCTGTTCTTGGCTTTACCTCGCTCGCCGTGAAGCATATGGAAATACGATATTGTTAATTAATTTACGCTTTTATTGGCATTGTTCCCAGCCAGTCAGCAGTTTTTGTGTATGCACGGCCTATTTGAGAACGAGCTTCTGTCAGAGGTCATATGTAAAAAATAAGTAAATCAAATGCTCTTTAACACGCCGTCGTTTTGTGGCAGGGGTTTCCCTGTAAGATAAATGAGATATGCGTTGCCAACAGATTAAGCGCAAATAATAAATAAATTCCATTTTAATTTTATTTATCACTTTGCAAAAAAGTATGCCAAAACATGCTAATAAAAACGTTTAGCCACTGAAATATATAATTATGAACTCATATTTGTTCAATCATTTATTTATTTATTCCATTTACATTCTTTTCTTAATTCTTTCTTTCTTTTATTTTCAAATTCAAATTCAAATAACAAGTGCTGCCATCTATGTTTTTAGCATTGCCAGACTGTTTATAGTTTCTTAAGAAAAGTTGAATGCTATAAACTATAACTCAAATGCTCCTTAAAAAAAGTTGGATGCTATACACTAAAACTCAAATGCTTTGTGTGGACAAACAATAGCTGAATAGCACAAGCATGGTCTAAAATCAGTAAACGATCTAAAATAAATCAAATATCGTAAGAATCTAAAATACAGTTTTTACATATTTGGGAAATATTTTGTGCTAAATATGTGTAGAGTAGAGATGGGTTCAAAAATAGAAACACCAATATTAGCAGGAGACATTTTTTAGAGCTAAATTAACTTTTAAGCTAAAAACGTCGCAAAAAGAAAGCAAACTTAACGTTACTGATGTTGGAAGATTAAATTAAAGAGAGAGAGAGAGTAATAATACATAAAAAATTTTGCATATAGGCTGATTTAAAACCAACCCCTCTATGTGATTCTCATAAATTTAAGTAATGACTGCAGAGTTCTTTTGCTTTCAGTTGTGTATATGTCTATTTAAAAGTTATATATGAAAAGTTGTCTTTTTCTCTCTCTCTCTCTCTCTCTCTCCCTCTCTCTCTCTCTCTCTCTCCTTCTCTCACTTATCTCTCTTAATCACTCTCTGTATCTCTCTCATTATATCTCTTGCTCACTAAAACTTTCCACATGTAAATTTTTTTCCAATTTTAACTCCATAATTTTAGTATGGAGACTACAAAAGGTGAATGTCCGCACTACTGATATCTATCAAAGACAGCAACACAATTAAAGTTAAGAATTGAGTTGTTTTTTTTTTAAACACTCTTTATTTAAACTTTTGAATGCTCGTTGGCAACGTCGTACAGTGGTGCTGATACATTTGCAACAGAAATATCGTATCATCCAGCGTCATTTCAGCTTTCGATAAGGTCTTAATGCGATTTTTGACTTTATTGAGAATTTCACATTCCGGGGGTGTAAATGTCTCGACAACCTATAATAAAAAACCAAAATATAAATGCATGTTTATAAAAATTTCGGTATGCTTAATACCTCAGCGATATAGTCGTCCGATTCACCGCGCTCCTTCATTGTCTCAACTATGCTGTCTAGTCTCTGTGACTTCTCAATGAGTCCTTTGTGCTCGTTTTTCTCAAAAGTTGAGCGCCTTATTGTATTGTACAAGGACTTGAAGCAATTGTCAAGCAACATTCTGACAGTCTACAGTTGGAAAGTTATTGAAATAAATTTAGCATCTGAATTACACTATTTCTTACATCTTTTTCTTTGATTTGGAACAGGTAAAAAGCCTTGGCCGGTCCACTACCTCCACCGCCGACTTTCTTAATAACTTTAACGTGGATAAATTGCTCCTGGAACAGATTGTAGGCAAGCGACTTGGCCTCCTTTGCGGGTATCATAGCCTCTTTTTGGAGATCCTCCTGTTCGATGTACTTTTTGACGCGTATCACACGAAATATACGTGCCGCCTTTGATCCAAAACGTTCTGTTATAACTGACTCCACGCATGCAAAAGCCAACGATTCGAATGCTTTTTCCATGTCCACCAGATACTGACCGCCACCCATGTCGCCAACCTTTCGCAAAAAGCCAAGCGAATCATCCGCTATGAGAAATATAAGAATTTTATAGAAACGTTTTTAAAGTTGATTAAAATGTAGTTACTTATTATAGATATGTATTGGTCCAAGTATTTCATTAACTCCAGATTATTTGATTTTTTCTCAATTGCCTGTTTTATCTCCACAAACGTAACTTGGTTAGAAGCTTTCTGTTAACGAATACAATTTTATATTTTGAGAGCTGTTTATAGATTCCCTAAAAACTCACCCGCTGCCAGGGATCTGTGGTATAATACACTTGCTTCAATATGAAACTGAAGCATTCAGCGGCATTTTCTCCCAACTTGCGCTCAATAGCGAGCCTCATAATGTCGTCACGAAACTCCTGATGAAAGCGATCATAGTTGAGACTCCAAACCATGGCCCCGTCCAATGCCTTTTCGACTGTGGCTTCGCCTTTGCGTATCTGAGCCAACAGCTGTAGGTCAATGTTGGGCGGCACAAAGAAACCGCACTCGTTTATCAAAAACTTGGGCACAACTTCCTCCGACTCATCACTAGCGATAAGCTCCGGTGTCTTTATGATATAATGATCGGCAATCATTTTGAGAAATGTGTTCCGATAGGTTTCCGCACTCTCTACTTTATCTTCGCCTTCCGACAAACACTTGACCAGTAATTTGGTTGCCGTCTCCGAACCACAATTCAGCAGCTCTTCAGCTATAGAAGCGCCAACATTGCCGTACTTGGTCTGCACGAGATGAATATAGCTAAATATACAACGATTATTAGCTGGGTTTACAGTTTTTCAATAAAGCACCTGCTCACCGGGAGTAGCGTAAGAGGAAAATCACGTCTTCTCGCTTTAGCGCATACTCGGCCAGAAATGGATTGTGCTTGGATGGCTCGAAGGTGACCAGCCGGAACTTAATGAGCACGGCCAAGGCGAGCATCACCTCTTTACGTGTGAAACTGGTGCTGCTCACAATTTGGGACAGAGTGCGCGAGGTGGCTGAGAACAGGCTATCTGCCACGGACTGCACCACTTTGCCAAAGCATTGCTCCAGTATGGAGGAGCATAGATGCGCGTAGTCGGCAGACATTCTGTTTGTCTTGATTAACTTTTAAGCAAAAGCCAAATCCCAAATAATAAACAATTTGCCGGCCTCATCGAGCGCCAGTTACCACGCGATATATCGATAAGTTATTTTTCTTAGATATGTCAGTGTTGTTAAAACCTCGATGTTATCGATAGGTTTACTAGAAAATCATTGCGTAGCAAAATATTTGTCTATAAATATTCTGTAGGGCTTTTGTGCCAAATACTTCGACTGCCTGTTTAATCTTCCATGCAGCGGAAAACTACTTTCAAGTCCATGGGTAAAGAAGCGTGCGGTCATTATCAACAATTCGCACGCCCATTTATTATAGTTTCGAAAGCCTTTGATTTTTACATGGACTTACAGCTGTCGCATTGCTAGACGAAACCAATTTCAATTACAGGTTAGAAATTGCGTCAGATAAGATAAGTGACAAAAGCTTAAACACTCTAATTTCACCAGATACTCCCTTCCCTTGGACGATGTCGGGCACTGGCGCGGACATGGCTGAATCAGACGACTCTCCAGATTATCAAAGCCGTGTGCTCGACGAATTCCGCGTGAATTGGCAGCGCGAGCTGCAGGCTCAAAACGAACCTCCGCACGTCCAACCGGTGGTACAGGAGCAGCCGCCAGGCTTACATGACATTGAGGCACAGGCCAAGGCCGAGAGTTTATATCGCACAGCCGTCGAGCTGGAGCAGCGGGGCAAGGTGTACGATGCTCTGGCCTATTACCGCAAAGCCACCCAAATTGTACCTGATATCGAGTTTAGATTTTACGAGCAGCAAAAATTGAAAAATGATGTCAACAAGAAGTATCACAACCTGCCCGCCGATTTTGGCAAGCAACTCGATCTGGCCGACACGGAGTCTAAGGAAAATATCGAGCCTATTGATTGCTTATACGAAAAGTTTCAACGGGATTTGTGCTGCGAGGAAATATACGGTGGGAAAATCCTTATAAACAGTCGCGATACGAATGTTCTAACGACTGGCAATAATTTACATATATCCGATCTACCGCCCGAGATGCTAATTCATATACTGCGCTGGGTGGTTTCCTCGCAACTGGATATGCGCTCGCTGGAACAGTTTGCGGCGGTATGCAAAGGTTTCTACATCTATGCACGCGACGAGGAGCTGTGGCGCTTGGCCTGTGTTAAGTACGCAACGAGAAAATTAAGATTAGCAATATCTAAATATTTTTTTACCTCGCAGAGTATGGGGCGACAATGTGGGCACTTTGAATGCGAAAGATGGTGGTATATGCTACGAGACGTGGCGCGACATGTTTATCCGACGTGAACGTGTGCTCTTCAATGGCTGCTACATCAGCAAAACCACATACTTGCGCATGGGCGAAAATAGTTTTCAAGATCAATTTTACAGACCCTTACAGTTAGTTGAATACTATCGTTACATACGATTCCTGCCCGATGGCAAGGTGCTCATGATGACCAGTGCAGATGAGCCGGCGCAAGGAGTGCACAAGCTTAAACAAGTGTACCATACACGCCCTGATGTGCTTCGCGGTCGTTATCACCTCTTTGGAAGCACTGTAACCCTGGTGCTGCAGAAAACTCAACAACAAAACAGGCCAACACAGCGTCATCGTCGTGGCAGCATTATGCACGGGGAGGATGAGGGCAACAACACACAATATGTGATAGAGCTGCGTATCATAAACTCGCCCAAGCGTCGATTCGCCCAACTTATTTGGTCCAACTACACATTGGTGCAGCAGCGCAACAAGGTGGAAACGAACTCTGAGTTCGATCTGACGGCCGCAAAGTATCCGCCGCTTTGGTTTTCAGCGGTTAAGAGCTATCATCTGGATGCCGATGCGCCGTTGTCTTAAGTTAAACTTAAATCCGACCATGTAAATAAAACAAATTGCATAGCGTTTCTCTAATTAAAAGTGTTTGTTCTTTAATGTGAGTGGAAATAACGAGTCGTTAGCAACTATGCGATTATTCGGCAATTGCTGTCTAAAAGCGTACAACGTTCTTAACAACTATAGCATAAAATCATCCTAGGACAAGTGAAAAAGCTTAGCTTTTCATTCTCTAAGCTAATGCAATTAGCGATTTTAATAATTTTGTTTAATTTTCGGACTATTGTTGCCAGCCACTTGGTGCGCAACTTTAATTGGCGTGTATCTATGTTTCGGACTGCACAATTACGTGCTCATAGCGCATCTGATCCGGCGTATCCCAGCAGCTCTTTAGGCAAGTAAAAACTAGCACATTACCATACTCAATTGGGGCATTGCAGGAATTCTGCTGAAATCGCAGCTTTGGGATCAGCGTAGGCAGCAGCTGCACCTCACAAATGGTTTCGCCTTTGCAGTTCTGACACTTGGGCAGCGGCTCGTTAAGCGGTGCCACCAGGAGCGGATGTGCATCACGGGAATACCTGAAAAGGATTTAATCTAACTACATCTAAAAAAAAGAAATTTAGTTGCTACAAACCTCAATAGCTGGCCTGGATTTTGTTGGATAGTTGTGATAAAATTGTGAAACACCACATCGCCATGAGCGGGCAACGCTTTCTCGTACGTCTCCTGCTCATCAAATGCATCACTTCCACCCGCAGCTGGTACGGCAGCTACTGGCGAGCGCGCTGGATTTTCATCTTGCAGCTTGTACTCCTGATATAAGTCGCGTATGTGATCCATTGAAAGCAAG
Organism: Drosophila paramelanica; assembly: GCA_035043915.1. Lineage (NCBI taxonomy): Eukaryota > Metazoa > Arthropoda > Insecta > Diptera > Drosophilidae > Drosophila > Drosophila paramelanica. Next base: position 7,210,130 of record JAWNMO010000354.1, on the reverse strand, counting down.
CCATCATAGTTCTCATAATCTTCCTGCTTGGCATTCGTTTCCACATCCACAGCAATGTAAATGGGCTTTAGCGTAAAGTCCTTGATCTGGGACAAAGAGGACGAGGTATGCTTTAGCAGCGCAATAAGATCACGTTCCGGCTTCTTGGGTGTATCGACTAGCACAACATCCGTTTCGGGCCCTTCGATTTCGGCGCATATGGTCGCCGTAGCTCCAGCGCCGGCTCCCTCGCCACTAGCTGTGGGCACGACTGCAGCTGCACAGTTGGCATTGGGATCCTCGCCAGCTTTTTCCGGTGAGTTCATGTCAATTTGACCAAACCCGGAGACCAAATCATTTTCAACAGAGGTACTCTCATCGTCATCATCCTCGTCGCCCAACTTGGCCGAATCGTACGCCACCGTGCCAGAGCCCTCAAAATCATCTGCAGGCTTCTCATATTGCAAGGCACTTGGCCGCACATTACCGTTCCGTTCGTTTTGCTCATCGTCAGCGGTCTGATCCATGGCCTCATCCACAATCTCCGGCTCGCCCCAGCCCCAGTCGTCCGCTCCGCTGCACCAGTTAACCTTAGGCAAAGCACTGGACTTGTTCTTCTTCTTGCTAAGCTTGTTGACCAACTTGGGCGACTGCTCGCTGATGACATCGAACTGATTTTCTAGATGCTGAGTGCGTACGCACGCCCAGCTCTTCTGGTTTTGCGAGCATGCCGGGCTCACGCAGCCAAACACATACAAATTGCGATGGAACTGTGAACGGTCCAGGGGCGCATACATCTGGACGATCAAGGGACGCACCATGCCGCACAGTGGGCACGCGGGTACGGAAACGTCTTGCCTCGGCCAATTCTATTGGTAAAAAATCAATTTTAATTATATGTAGTGTCTCAGTAACCGCTTAACAACGTATGTATGTATGTGGTGCATATACATGTGTGAAAGTGGGTGCTCCTATCGTCAACGATGAGCGATATTTGCCTAACTGTGACAACCCATAAGGACTTTCAAGGCCTATTTATATACTCAACTAAAACCTAATAAATATTTAATACAGTGACAAAACTATTTTCACACTAAATTTATTTTAAATACGCGAAGTTAATATATATATTGTTCCCAAATCAAAAATAAAAATCACTGTCACTTAATCTTCATACAAAATCCTTTCTCAGGAACTACAAAATCGATCATCTCTTGTACTTACTGGTGTTCCACCTATTTTATTTGTGCAGCTGTTCAGAAACGCAGCCTGTTTGGGCGTTATTTCTTCATCTTCATAGCCTAAGTACACCGTTGATTTATTCTTCGCCATTTTTGCATGTTTTCAAACGTTTTTAGTTGGACACAAAAAATGTTTCTCCACGCTGCGACCGCACTGTCCAGCATTACGGCTCTAATCGATGTAGCGGGCGAGAGTACTCTGTCATCGATATGTCGTGATACAATGCTATCGATATATTAAACGGCTAAAAAGAGCTCAAACCTAACTAATACGCATACAAAAGAATAGAGCATATTAATTTATTTATTTTAATTACAATTTAATATTTGTTAGTAAATATTTGTTAAGGTTAATAATAACACAAATTTGTACCAAAGCAACAGTTGTTTCCACATGACATTTGTCAAAACTAAAGCTTTTAGTGCTACTTATACACACACAGGATATGGGGGAAAGCTTTTGAATCCTTTCACGCTTATTTGCTACAGTGCTAGGTATTCTAGTGAAAATATTATAAATGCTCGAATAACCAGTGAAAAATTATTAGAAAATTTACTGCAGTTGGTGCGGCACGATCCGATAAAGCGCATAAAAATGTCTATATTGACACAAAACACATTACTTGAATAGTGCAATTTCGATTTAAACTTGTGATAATAACAATTTGTTTTCTTTCGTGTAACTTAAGTTTAGTTCTAGCAAATAAGTTTAAAAAAATATAAGACAATTTGTTGCAGTTAAAGACAGTTCGCTTGCTTTCAAATCAAGTTCTCGGTCAACAAAATAATCATTGTCCTGTGAAAAATCGATTTATTTTTGACCATGGCACACTCACGAGCTTTTGTACTTTAGTTAAATTGAAGAAATTGAACGCATTTTTAACATGAGCCACATTCTCTGCTTTTAGTTGAATTGAAATTAATGTGAAGGAGCGTTAAGATAGTCGAGATCTTACGCATGAACCAACATGATTGTCACTTCTGGTGTGGATAGCACTGCTTCATTGGGTACGTTGTCAATGTCAATTTTCATTTGTTGTTTACAGTGTGCTACTGACTGGTGGTATGGTGGGGTAGGTCTGATCTGCGCACGACAGTGTCACTTTATAGTCTCTTGATATTGTGATGGATGGATGATGATATTATCATGGATGGCTTTTAGAAAACTATTTTTGATTTAATTCATGCTCAAATATCAAATACATCCCCCCCATTATTTAAGGTACGGTTGAGGTCACCACCCTTTTAGGTGCATTTTTTGGCGTCTTGGTGCTGCTTCTTCTGTTATTCCTCTACATAAGTCGCAGATGCTGTTTTCATCACCGTCATGGCATCAACTGTTGTGACGAGCGACACTTGGCGGCCAAATGTGTGCAAAAGATTAGTAAGTACTCAAAGCCTTACATCGTTTTACATTTTATAGTAATTATAATGTACGCACACATCATTCAGCGCGAAAGCGTCGCTATGAGAACACCAGCTCCGATTCGGAGGAGGACATGCTGCGACGCCTGCGCTGGCATCAGCAGAACAATAACCTTCTGCCGAATGGTAAATTTGTCGGCTATGGCATGGCCATTGACCAACGGAATCCGTTGACAGGTCACAGTTTCAATTATCATCAAGCTGACCTGCAAAGGGTCACAGTGACACGTGACCCTTTGGCAATTGCCGAAAGGGGCAAGGTCGGCATACCCTCATCGCACAGCGAGTGTAGTTCCAACGACTCCATCGAGGCGTCTGTGGACAGTCACACGGGCATTTTGACAGGCGACAGCCGGAGTACGTATAAATTAATTGTAAGTCAGGGGATGCGCACATAATCTATAATATCCGTTTCTCATACACAGCTGTGCCGGCATCGTCCATGAGGAATTCCTATGCCAAGACACAAAAATACCAGCATAAAGTGGACGTGTTGCCACCAAAGCCTGAGAAGGATAGGGATAACGTTGTGGTGGTGCCAATAACTAGTTTTAATAGCAATAATAACAACAATAACAGCATTACAAATAATAACTATAATCAGAGCAGCAACAGCAACAACAACAACAACGCCACTACCAACAACAACAACGATGATGTAAATATATTAATCAATAAGAAATCTTTGTTGGCTTCGGGTTGTCGAAGTTTATTGACCCTTACAGCTATTATATCAGATTAGCGATATATTTCTAAATTCAACTAGACAATGCTGTTTTCATAAAACAAACTTTGAAATACAAACTGGTAGAGTAAGACAAATGAAACAATTATATATAGCTAACTTATATATAGTTGATGACTTGACTTTCAAGTTCAAGCGCCCTTTTGTGAATATAATTATTAAGTGAAGACAATTTAAAATAATATATACAAAAATGTTAATCAATTGCACCTATCCGAAAATATAAATATTGATTCCACTTAATGCCTTCAGGAACCCCTTTTCGATACAAGCGATTTGCGTTCCATTAAGTCAGATGATATTATGGTCAGTGATGCCAAGAGCGCAGCTACGCGCGGACCCATTGAACTGGAGATGTCCCTTCTCTACGATGCGCCAATGCGCAAGATGACCGTACACGTGATGCAGGCGAAGAGCTTGCCACCACTGGCCAATGGCCAGCAGACACACACACAGGTGAGTTTAAAAATAGTTGAGTTGCAATCCAGAGATTACTTTTGCCGAGTTCCAGGTGCGCTTGCTGATGCTGCCCAACAAAAAGCAAAAGCACAAGACCAAAATACGCAGTGGCGAGAATCCACAGTATATGGAAAGTTTTCTGCTGCATCGTGTAAATCCCGAGGATGTGAATAACATGGGTTTGCGAGTACGGCTCTATGGCTGCGAGCGTCTGCGCAAGGAGCGGCTTATAGGCGAGGCATATGTGAGCTTTGCAACTGTCGACTTGGAGCTAGAGACTAACTTGTGGCTGCCACTGGAGCCACGCAACACATCATCGCTTTTGGGATCCACCAGCGATCTGCTGAGCCTGGCCAGATCGGACAGTGCCGGCTCCACATCCTCCATGCAACATGGCGGTGTCTCGGAGCTGCTCTTGGGTCTGAGCTACAATGGGGTCACAGGTCGCCTTAGTGTGGAGATTATCAAGGGCAGCCAATTTCGCAGCTTAACGCTCAACAAGGCGCCCGACACCTATGTAAAGCTTTGTATGGTCAGCAGCATTGGTCAAGAGATATCGCGCGCCAAAACGTCCATACGAAGGGGGCCCAATCCGCTGTTTAAGGAGACGTTTGCGTTCCAGGTTGCGCTGTTCCAGCTAAACGATGTGACGCTCATGATCTCGGTGTATGCCAAGAGGCATATGAAGAAGAACGAAATGGTCGGTTGGTTTAGCCTGGGCCTAAACTCATCCGGACCGGAGGAGTGTGCGCATTGGGCCGATGTGTGCGAAATGCCCAAGGGCGAGATGCTGGCGCGATGGCACGTGCTGGTGGATTCCTGATTCGAGCAGTTGGGACAGTCCTTAGGACGCAGCAGTAAAGCGCTCAAGAAATTGGGCTTTGCGGCATTCAAGGACAGGTCCAAGGATAAATCACGAAAGGAGTCGGACGAGGCTCAATTCCCTGCAGACAATGCGGTTGCAGTCGACATTGAGCCAGGACTGGAGCTTGATTTTGTCTAGAATTTGTCAGTTTTAGTAACTGAAAGGTTGCTTTAAACTTAAAATTGTTTTTTTTCTTATGGAATAATAACATTTCTTCGATCACTTTCGATTGTAAAAATGTGTTCCGTGCCCAAGGACTACATATTGTAATTTTTGGAAGATCTGGAAATCAACCAGATATGTGGCCAAACTGGCTACAAAAACATTTGTATTTTTAAAGTAAATTAAATTTGGCACACGTTTTTTGTTTATAAAAATGTGAGCAAAAAAACAAGGAAAACAAAACAAAAAAATTAATTAGAATACGAAAATTTTATACGCAACTGCATAACTGCATAACATATTACTAAAATTTAAACTTTATAATTGTTTGTGATAATGAATATATTATGAAAAAAATACAAAACAAAAAAAAAACAGACAATGTAACACACATGTCGGTTTTTTTTTTTTTTGTATTTACTATTTCTCTGCAACTCAACAAATATTTAACCGCAAAAGGTTTTGATGGTCCCACAAGACTAGCACTTTTTTATTATCATTACTAAGAATTTAAAAAAAAACAAAATTATTATATACATAACTAGCATTGTTAATCATGTTGGCCAGAACATTTGGTGCTGTGATAACGCTTCAGGATTGGTAAATAACAACTAGATCTGTTACTTGTGACAAGCCAAACAAGATGTTTTTTGAATTGAAATTTCTATTTGTACAAAGCCTTAGTTAAAAAGCTTTTAGCTGTCGCGTATCACATTGCAAGCGTTCTGGCTAACTGCAAGATAATAGCAAATAGCAATAATTGTAGCCAACGCATAACACACATTACAAAGCAACAAAAAAAATTCTTGAAATTTTTGACAAGAAAATCATGCGCATTGTTCCAGTTTTTTATATGAATACAAATACCTGTACCTTAGGATTCAAATTAAATACGCACAAAAATCTATTGTAAAACCGATTGAAAGTTGAGGGGCAAATATAATATTGATCAAGAAATTGGAAATCCAGCACCACATAATCCGGTTTAATGAAGGTGGCTTGGAATATATACAAGAAACAACATTTAATGTTGATGTTAGCAAAAAGATAAATAATACAAATTCTATGTACCAATAACTGAGTTTTGTAGAGCATGTTCACCTACTATTGGACTGCTTGTAAGGCAAGCGTTTTAACCACCCTCTAAATAGACGGGCGGCGAGCGCAACTACCATAAGTACATATGTTTAAACTATGTATTTATAAAAAAAAATTTGAAAGCTTTAATAATTATCGGTACTCAATTGATTTTTTAATTGTCAAAGCAAGTATTAAAATATGTACAACAAATGCTCATAAGCAAAAATCTTACAAACAAAAAAAAAATAGTTAAAATATTTTATTACATATATTTGTATCTTTTTAAAAATCTCTATGTTTTCGATGTCTACTATTTTGTAATCAGAATTCAAATTGATAAAATGTGTTTGTTGTTAATGAACTTTGCGATATAACAAGAAAATACTTAATATAAAATATAATTTTGGAACAAAATGTTTGGAGGTCTGAGAACAGCTGAAGAACAAAGAAGTTGGAAAAACCAAAAATCTTTTAAACTATTCAAGTCATTTTTATAAAAACATTTTTATTATATATAAGCTTCTATGTGTGCATGTAACTTTAACCATTTATACGATACATCAGTGGGGAGTCATGCAAATAAATTAAGTTTATTTGTAAAGTACTTCAGCCTCTTTGTAGAACTCCCTCCATAAAAATGAATGAAGTGATTGGATTTTCCTGGAATAGATTACAAGTTTCTATTTTTCAATTTAAAGCAATTAAATTGTCATTGTTGATTATTAAAATAATTTTAATATTACATAATTGACTTAAAAATAAAACGATAACATAAACAAAAGCTACGTATAGCTTACGGCTTTAATTTACTATTTATACTATGTTCTTCGCTTTCGCCGTGTCTTTTTAGAGCTCCCCGAACACTTATCATCATCGTCGCTATCCATGCCACAATCCTGCGAGTCCTTTGTGACCGATGTTGCTTGCGGCTGGGAATGCTGCTGTGCATCCCACTCTTTACGCAGCTCGCTGAGCATGCCAGGCGTCAGCAGACCTTGGGCTAGCAGTCTTTCCGTTAGCCTACCACGGGATGAGCTAGGCAGACGAGGCTCTCTGATTTGTGTGACACGTCGCATACTATGACTGGGCGTTTCACCATCGTGGCCAGCCTCTGTGTTTTTAAGTAACCGAGTTATTTGAAACACGCCCTGCTGTATGATCTCGTCCAGCTCCTTTTGAGCCTCACGCACGCTGGCTGCCTCGGGAAACAGATCCATAAAGCGATAGCTGCAGGCAGATACAAGCAAGTTAAGCAAGAATAAAAGCGGTTCATCAATTTACTTACCTCAACCACAAATACAAGTCCATGACATCGAACGCGGCTTCCAGATGCACCAGATCGAGTATAGTCTTGGGCAACTTAAAGGGCCAACCACAGTTTCTTTTGATAAAATCAAAGGTAATGGGCTCATTGCGGCTGTACTGACGCGTTATCTTTAGAAACATGGAACACACAAAAGGCATCTTTCGATTGATGGGGGCACAACAGAAAACATAGCGTGCCCGCAGTGGCAGAGGCACATGCTGTATCATCTCGGCGAGGAACTTAAAATCTTCGATATTGCACATAAAGTATAAAGAATCGTCCACAGTGCAGAGATTCACGAAAATATCCATTAGATTGCTCAGCGATGAGTTTGGCAGATGGTAGGCGTACAATTCTATTTGGTCAGCGGTGGGATGTAAGCCCGCCTGTTTTAGGGGTTCCGGCGTTTGGTTTAATATGCGTTGCAGGGTTTGCAGATCTTCTGACTTGAAGGCTGTGACAAAACCGTGCTCCCACTGAGTACGATAGCGACCAGCACGTCCTGCTATTTGCAGAGCTGAAGAGACGGAAATTGTGTCTATTTCACGTTCACCGCGTTCGTTCATTGTGGGTTTGACCAACGAGTAGAAAATAATACGGCGAATGCTCCTGCAATTATGTGCTATTTTATTACATTAAAATATAAATAAAATCAGGCAGACTTACAAATTCAAGCCCATGCCAATGGCATCAGTGGCAACCATTACTTTGCAGCTGTTTTCGGGATCATTGAACTTGGCAGCTTGCGCTAGTTTGGTGCCAGGTGGCAAACCGCCGTAGATCACAGCCACTTCTTTGCCACTACAAAACGATGGAAATCTAAGAACATTCTTAACAAAAAATTGCTGTACATTTACCGTGCTTCGATTTCTCGCGAAACTGTATAAATATCATGTTTGCTGAAACAAACAATACAATCCCCAGGCATAACATTGTCGAGAGATCCCAGCGCTGAATTTTCTACAGTCAGCTCCGTGAGGCGATCATAGCGACGCACTTCGACCGTTTCACCAGTGGTTTCACATATTTTTTCGAGCAATTCTAGTGCACCCGCCTCGCCACATACGTGCACCTCATCGGCAATCAATCCTAGAAATGCTCGCGTCCAAGCCCATCCACGCTGCGGATCTCGTATTTGCTGAATCTCATCAATGACCGCCACCTCATCTGTTTCGAGATAAAATCCTTTAGCAAGAAATAAGACATAAATAGCTGGCACTTACAAGGTGTATTAACAGAGGTCATTTCAACGGTGCATGCCACATGGCTGGCAGGCGAGTTCTCGCTGATGCCGAATTTGCGTTCCTCACCAGTAACAAGATCACACGGAGTGCCCCGCTCATTGGCTTTGTTATAGACTTCCGTGGCAAGCAGCTTAAGGGGTCCGCAATAGACTCCCGACTTGGCACCCAAATATCGTTCCATGGCGTGATATGTCTTGCCAGAATTCGTGGGTCCAGCATGGAAAACGATCTTACGTGTAATGGCCCGAGCATTGCTATACCAATTAGCTGGCTGCCTCAAGTCCGATATCTTTTTTAAATCATCCATACAGTCTAGGTGGGGGAAGACAGTCTTGGCATGGCGCAAAAAATAGGGAAAGATGTCGTCAATATGCCCGGCGCCGTGCATAATGTCGCTAAAAATTATGTGCACATCAGCTGGCAAGTTTTCAGCCTCAATGCAGAAGCGACGAAATGACCCAAACGCCTGTTGCTGTAGGTAAGCTGACGGAGAGAAGTTTGTATTAATGAACACTTAGATGAAGTCCACACGATTGCTTACAATCTAACCCATTTTCACTGCACAGAGCCTTGATTTCGCGTCGTTGTGCGAATTTATTCAAGATCTTTAGCAATTCTGACTTTTCCAGCTTGCCAACCAGCTCGGAGCCTACATCTTCATCGTCGACATTGGCATTCACCTGTACCGGCTTAAAAAGGGCCGAAACATTCGTTTCATGTTTTTTATTACGCGAAAGATGGACTGCTGCACGATGTAGGCAGCGCTCATCAGAAGGAAAACCAGTGCCGAGCCTTAGACGTACTGCGCAGAGCACACGCCTGCCAGTTGAAATTGCATAATGCACAGAGTTTTGCATCGAGAGAGTATCGGCTGGTTTTTAATTCAAAAAATTCAAATAATAAACTACTCGAGCGATTGACCGCCCCACGTTGTGTAAAGAACAGCTGTGACATAATGAACGATGTACGATGTACGCTGTTCACTACTCGCGGTGTTTTTTGCTTTGTTTTATTGCACTGGCGTACGACCGTTGCAAGAAATACCATAAAACAAAACAGTATTTTTTATATATTTATTCCGATATCAGCTATTATTATTACCTACATTTGCCGCCATCGGGCTGTCTATTCTACAATTTATATATACATACCAAATTTTCGAACTACTGCTTAACGCGGTATTAATAATCTACTATAACAGAAATTTGTACTACATCGATGTATGCTTTATCTAAAAAGTGACATTAATTTGGCAAAAAATAGTCAGGCAAAATAACTTTACAGCACTTCGAACTATTGAGCACTGACTTTATTGTCAGGTTTTATTCAATTGGGATTGCATTAGTTTCTCATAACATCGCAAAACGTGTTAGTTGTCAATTGTTACGGTTGTAATTTTATTTATTTTTTCTTGATTTTTGATTGTGCATGTTTGTTTGTTAACGTCAAAAATTAATTTTCAAAAATATACTAAAAGCCGTTGCTCGTCTTTCTTGCGTGGTAAAATAAAACCAAAAAAAAAAGAGACCGTCAATACCCACAGATATCGATATACAAAATTTTCATCGAGTCAGAAACGTGGTTTGTTGGAAGCAGCCGGAGAAGGTAGACGTTGCTCTGTAACTTGTGTAAATTTGTGAAAGAAAAATAAATTGTTAAAAAAGAAAACCTAAAGAAGAACAGTTTAAATACACAGTTTATAAACGAAATACGATGGAAAATCAAAGCAACGAAGCTCCCGTTGCCGCTGCCGCCGCCGCGGAGGTATCATCGACAAGTAAGTTTTCGGGGTGAGGGAAAGAAATTTCTGTTTGTGAGCAATCCGTTCACATTTATAGATATATAAATGTGTATGTACTTAAGTATATATTTGCCGGGCTTATAGTTTGCTATATCTTGTATTTCGATTTTGGTTGGAAACATTAAAATTGGTTCAAGGGCAAAGGCGCAGAGCTCCTGCACTTTTTTTTGTCGAACGGCCATTTTTCATAAGCAATGACATAAAAGTTGTCAAATTGCCGCCATATTTCTTTCGTATTTTTTTCCTGATTGATTCTAGCGGTAAATAAGAGTTGACACACTGTCTGGCATTGCGCTATAGAAACTGTAAAATGGGAAGCAAAGTGAGCAAAGAATCCAAAAGAAGTACAGCAGAAAGAACAACAAATTACAAATGTGTATGTACTTGCATATACACTCACATACACATAGTATATATATAAATACATATATATGTGTATATATATATATATATAATTGAGCACTTTTGTTGCTCGAGAATTATTTTTTGTGTTTCTTCTATTAATTACGTCATCGAGGCGCGCAATTTTATGCTCAAAATGCTACAAGTGCTGCAATTACTAAGTTCAACTCCCAAATAGTACACAATGAATCATTTTCGTTGCTCTTGGCCCATATGAATGTGCTTTTTACGTATTTTATTTTTATTTTTTTGTGCTCGTGCTAATGTCATAGTCAACTATGTTTGTGTGAATATGTGCAGGCCGCTTGCTCTTTCTGCAAGCAGCAACACAACTAGACTTGCATATACTAATGTACATACATATTAATTGAAAAATTCGCGCGTCTTGATGCGCTCATCGCTGAGAAATGCTATGTCGGTGTATGTGTGTGTGTTTGGGCCTGAGCAACGATGTGCGTGCGTGATTGTGTGTATGAGTTGCCGCAGCGTTGCCAACTTATTGGCCGTACGTCAATATCGATATTTTTAATGTTTTGCCCATTTGATGTTTGTGAACACGCACACATGTTTCTTATTTTAGCTTTGCTCTAATATTATAATTACTCTCAATTTAAATATGTGGTGTATGTATATTAAATGGATTTATTCTTCGTACCCTTGAACAGGTGAGACAATTGAGAAATAATTGTTTGTTTAATTAAATTTTTGTTTTCAACTGCATCAATAAATGGGTTTGTCAAATATGTTTTAACTGGGTGTGAAAACCGGTTCATTACGAATACATAGAAGCATTTAATCAGACATGAACCTAGCGCGATAACATGCACGCGTTATAATGGGTCAGCGATAAGAAACAACTGCTGACAAATGAAAACGATTTTGTTGCCGGTAAGAAGAGATCTTGCACTCTTTCTCTCTTTGTAAAAAGCACTCGTTTAGCTTCTGCTTGGTTTGAATTTTCTCTCTGGTAGCCGCAATCTCTACGGCATTTGTTTGTGTTTATTTTTAGCACCCAAACGACATCCACGAATAGCGATATCAATCCGCTAATACAAATATGTATGCATATATATTTTGAATTTACTATTCACTTAAGCTTCCTCCAAACTATGAATAGCTAAGAAACAAATTTAGTTTAACTCTTAGGCCTGTTTAATATAGTATAATCTGAAACTAACAACAGGCTGTCTTCTTAACAGCTCAGCCCGCAGAGCCGACAAAACGCGCGTTGCGCGTTCAAACCTGGAAGAAGATCCAGGAGGGCAAAGTTGGAATAGGCTTTAATGGAATTTTCAACCGTATTCCTGCGTTCGTTGATGCCGATAAGGCCGCAGCATTGCTCATTCAGGAAGACGAGTTCAAAAAAGCACGTAAGTTGCTCTTTTTTATCACAAAAATATTTTTTTATTTAGTTATATGTACCTAATGTTTATCTATTAAATAGAGCACATCAAAGTGAACATTGATCGCGCCTTGCATGACTTTAAGGAACAGTCAATTTTGGCTAATAAATCGGTATATTTGCCCAGCACACGGGATTCGCCCGCGCTTTGCCTTAAAGTCGATGTGCCGTCCGATGCCACCGATGAGCAGAAGAAAGAAGCATTGCGCGTCCAGGACATACAAAAATTCCGTTCGGAAATTAGTCTGGATAGCAAATTGAAGCTCGATTTGGTGGTCATTGGTTCGGTGGTGGTTTCCCGTGATGGCTATCGCATTGGACGTGGAAACGGATTTGCCGATTTGGACATTGGCTTGCTCATTGAGCTGGGCGTTATAACTTCGGAAACGATCATTGCTACAATAGTTCATGATGTGCAGGTTGTTGACGCGTTGCCCATTAACTTGTTTCAAAAGTATGATACACCAGTGGACATTATTGTAACACCCACTGAGGTTATACGTGTGGCCAAACGTTTGCCTCGTCCAAATGGCGTTTTTTGGGAACTGTTGTCTGAGCGTCGCTTGAAGATTTTGCCTGTGCTGCAGCAACTGAAGGAGCAGCTGGAGAAATCGGGTAAGAAGATAACCCTGAAGGAGGAGGATACCGATGTTGAGCAGCATCAAAACAGTAGACGCCGTCGTGGACCGTTGCGTCGTCGCTTCCAACGAGGAAACCCAGGACGCACCACCTCACAGACTGACAACGAACAGCAAGGCGTATGTTTACAAATGTTGTTTTATCAAGCCAATTTGTATTAACCCAAGTTATTATTTATGTATTTTTATGCATATATACAGGACAATGCGCAGAAGCGCACACCACGTCGCAAGGGTCGTTTTTTCAACCGCCGCAGACGCACAAACAAGGTAATTCTGAATTCACTAAACTTTACCTTATTTAACCAAAATTTTGCGTTTACAGTCTGAAGGCGATCAGTCTGGTGTCGAGGTTGGTGTCAAGAGTGAAGATCGCAAATTTGATGAGGGAGGTGCGGGTGAACGCCGTCCCAAGAAGAAAAATCGCCCGCCGCGTGATTTCTGTGTTAAATTGACAAACCTGACACGCGACATTCGCGTTAAGGATCTGAAGACAGAGCTGCGTAAACGCGAATGTAATCCATTGTCGATTACATGGAAGGGTTCGTAGACTTAAAAACCCAACTGGGTGCTGAATACCTATATTTATATAAAATTTTGTTATTTACAGGTCACTTCGGAAAGTGTTTCTTGCACTTTGGCAACCGCAATGGCGCTCCGAGCACCCAAGAGGATGTTGAAAAAGTCCTTAAGTCGCTGAACGATCTCTCGCTGACCATCACCACCGGCGGTGGCGAAACAGCACCGGCAACGGGATCCGAAGAGCCGCCAGCCGAGAATCCGGAAGCCCCTGTGCAAACGAAAACCATTAATGTCAATGTGGAGCTACTTAAATTTGGCGCCAAAAAGAATGCTGGCGAGGGTGGCAATGCCAATCCCAGCTCGGTAAATGGCGAGGGAGTCAACGCCAATGCTGGCGAGGGTGGCAATGCCAGCTCACTGAATGGCGAGGGCGGCAATGTTGCAGGTAGCGACGGTAGCGCTTCACGCATTGAGTCTGTGGACACTACCACAGTATAGTATGACCATTTCGGTAGCGCTGCCACGAAACGGCCAAGGCGGATGTCCGCCGCCAGTGCCACGTGTGGAGTTCAACGAAAACGAGTAACATTTTGTTTAGACACAACAGAAAAGTAACACTAAAAGCAAAAACACAACTGAATTGAGCTCCAGAAACACAAAACAAAAACAAACAAAAAAAAACAGCAAAACAAAAACAAAGGAAACTCACCCACACATAATTTTCAGCTTGTAGTTTCTTCTCATTCTCCTCTTTAACATATATAAAAACAAGCGACAGCAAAAATTCGATTTTCTAACAGAAAACTCTGACGCTTTTTCTAAACAATTGCATTTGTTTTTGCTTAAAGGAAAACAATACAACAAAAATTCGTTTAACACAATGAAAAGAAAAGAACAAAAACAATGAAATACTCGTTCTACATTTGCAAGTAGATCATCATTTCAAACTAGGTAAAAAAAACGACCTTTTTCACAAACTTGTCATTCTATCTCTACGGCAAGTCCAAAATATAAATATTTTACTATTTTCTCATAAATTTTTCTACCTAATTCAATACATGACCCCATCCACATGCTGATTGCGTGCATCCACGAAAACAGTTGAGCTGGATCTCTGGGCACGCACAATATTGGGTTTGGGGATCAGTGTAATAAATGTTGATATTCGTAAATTCTAAATAACCACAAAAAAATAATACTAAAAAAAAAAATTTCGTGGATTGATGAAATTGAATTAACAAACTTAACATGTTGCATTTTTGCTGAACAATACAACACAATTATTGTAATTTGGTTAGTGTTTTCCCACACACACACACAAACAACCATACCCATACAATTATATATATTTTAACAAACATGAAGATCAACAAATATGTGAAAACAAAAACTTTATACATACAAACCGTAATTATTTACTCTTTTTTATACAAAGAAAAAGCATTAAAAAAAACTTATGTGAAACATGAATGAAATATAACTTGAAATAAAAATTGAAAACAAAAAAAAATCGAATTGGCAACGCTTCTTATTATTACTGCATCCTTAATTAATCACAATGTGGTTTGCCAACTGCAATAAAGATATAACAATTCTGCTATTTTAACTAATATTTACCCATTTGCAATTATAAATAAGTTTAGGGGACATTACCATTTATTTTGATTTTCGTCTAACATCTAAAAAATAGTTACATGTATACAGAAATACGTACGTAATATATATATATATATATTTATACATATATATACCATATACCACCATGAGGATGGTGCAAATCGGCTTGTTGCTTGCTTGTTGGTGTAGCATCATTGGGATTACGAAGAACTATATATGTAAGTTTATTCTTATATGCTTGCTCGAAAAATATTTATTTATATAATCCTTGTAGTAGGTTCCGGTAGCTCATACATATATGTACTAATTATTTAATGTTCTCATCTATGGATTGAATGCAGGTTCTTGCTTTATGTGTGTGTGTGTGTGTGTGTTTGTGTGTGGGCCATGAAACCTGTGTTGACATTAAGGACTTTGTAGCAAGTTTTGTGCATTTTGATCAAATTTGAAAATTGAGTTTATTCCCGTACTGTGCTCGTCGCCTTGCAGCAAAATATTCGCGGCGTTGGCGTCACCTGGACCGCCTGTGGTGACGGTGTACGATCTATATATTCAATACTATCACTATCTTTGGGTTGTGTGGGAGTGCTCGTGGATCGGACACACGCATTTAGCGTCGGCGTCGTTTTGGGGGCCAGCGACGTTGTCGGCTTCTCTTGAATGGGCGCCAGACTGTTTACAATTGAGTTGGCCATCGCCAGCTCCAGTTCGCGCTGCCAGTCGCTTTCCTTTTGTTCCATGGCCTTGCGCTTGAGCTCCTTGAAGCGATTGTAGACAATAAACTCCTTGACTAGTGCCGTTTCGGGATCGCTGTCCCGTTGCGCCGAACGCTGTTTGGCCAAACGCTTTTTCTTTTTATGCAGCGGACGCGACTCGACGATCATCTCCTCCAGTTCCAGGCAGGGATCGCAATTGAGATGATCCTCGGGTGGTTTAAATGTGGGCTTTATTTTCTTCTCCAGCACCTTTTGGAAATCCATGGGCCGCAGCAACGGCGTTTGATGTAGCTCTTGTTGTGAGCTCATCCGAGCTCCAGGATGCACGCAGAGCAGCTAATTAATGGATATCAAATGAAGTGTCGCAATCAATGTTATTTTTTCCCACACACCTTTTGCAGCAAATCGATAAAGTCATGGCTCCAGTAGTGTGGATAATGTACCGTAGAGTTCAGCACGTTCTTGATCTCTACCAGCGGCGTGTGCGAGTGCAGCAAAAATGGCCGGTTATTCGACCTCATCTCGTAGGCCACAACGCCAAGGGACCACCAATCCACTGGATAGCTGTATCCAGCTGCAAATTAAATAACCAAACAAGCGGAAACATTTCATTAAATGCTGCTGCAATTCCAGTTTTAATTTGATTTGTCTTCTCGTCTCTGTACCAACACATTTTCGCTTACCAACTTCTTCGAGGGCGCACATAAAGACCTCTGGCGCCATATATGGCTTCGTACCGGACATGCTGCAGGCGAGAGAGTCCTTTTGCAACCTCGTTGCAATATTAAAGTCAGTCAAATGAGCGTGGCCTGGAATTAAGTGCACGTAATTAGTTTCCAATTACCCTTGTATCAATATTGACTTTGTGTGTGTGTGTGTAAGTTAATCAAATCGTATATTTATAGTACTTGTGGTTATTTTTCTGAAAAAAATATTTAACACTTATGCCCATTTTTTTTAATGTTCATATAAGTTTTTCGTATTTAGGTTACAAAAACCATTGCGATAACAATTTCTAATAAGTCTTGAAAAACAAAAAAAAAAACAAACATGCAATGTTATATTAAGTTTTGTAAAACAAATCCTTTTTGTATATTTCCTAATTCTAGTTACAGAGTAGCTTTTAGTCAAAACTTCAGGACTAGAACATTCTGACTTTATTCTTATTTGTATTGCTGCGCAATTTAAAAAGTGTAATTTAATTAAATCAGTTTGAATAAAATCAAAACAATTAACATAAATTAAAATGTACCTCATATTGTGCAATGCACAAATAAAAGCTGTTTTAATCGTATTCATATATGTGTGGAAAATTCCTTGTTTTTATAACATTTGAATATTTCTATGATTGAGGAAACTAATTTTATTACGACTGAGAAATTTATTTTATTTATTTCTTTTTTTTAAATATGTTTTTTATGAATGAATTTGTTAAGTGCAGTATGAAATATACGAGTCATGTATTTTGCGTAGAATGTGTATATAATCAAAAATATTTTTGATTTAAATTTGCTTTCAAACTTAGAAAATTCGGAATATACTTCTTTCAAAACATTCACATTTCTTAAATTGAAGTATAAATATTCTAGGATTATATTTGTATTTAAGTCTTGCGAGACCTAAAATGCCAAATGATTACTTTGGCGTATGATTTGACAATAAAAATCTTGAATTTATATTTATTTAATATTTTAAAATTCATGTAAAAGTTTGTACTTGTATTATTGCTTTTATAATTGCTTTTTATAATTATTGTAGCTAAATTCAAGTAATTTCCAGTAGTCATAATATGTTTGTGTCAATTAAATTTCTTGTACTAGCTGTCATTGTAAATTAATTTCCTTTCTATATTGAAATAATAAATGCATAACATGAAAATTACAGTTACGGCATTATTCGACAATTTTCCTATTTAACGTTTAATACAAATACTGTTATTAATCTGACAGCCCAAAAATTGAAATGGAAATACAATATGAGATATGTTAAATAGCAATGTGGCAAGTTGCTGGTGGCAGGTGGCAGATACAAACATACATATGTGTTTATGCATATGAATAATTTCCTGCCGGCTCTGTGTGTATTCACTTGGGCAAAAAGTTTTGCTGCTTGCGCACATGAAATCAATAAATTTTTGAGCATGAACATGGTTCACAATATAATGAATTATGGATGCTTTTTTGGGCAACTTGGCCAAAAATTACTTGAAATTTTTTGTTTGAGTGTGTTATTTATTGGACTCACCTGCATCATCCAGTAGAATATTATCGGGCTTTATGTCCCTATGGATCACACGTTGTGTTTGTAGGTACTCCAGGGCACTGCCCAGCTCGCACACTAATAAGGCCACACTGCGTTCGGAGAATTCCACCTGTCCAGGTGCAAGAGAAATGTGAAATACATGTGTTTGTTGAGAATCGTAAAAAGTTTGAAGCAGCAATAGCAACAACCTACTCGGTTCTGTAAATGGTATCTTAAATCCCCGCCCGTCAACAGGTCGCAAACCATGAATAAATCTTCTTCATCTATTAAAGGTTCAACATACAAGAGAAGAACGAGAAAATACGATGTTCATGTGAATGGTCTGACATCAAAAGAAATGCACATAGTTAATTTACATTTTGATTGCCAATCAGCACTTATTCTACAGGTAGCGCCACATTTGCATATCTAACTGTGTGTGTGTGCTTGTGTGTGTGCTTGTGTGTGTGCTTGTGTATGTGTATGCTTACCCTGAAACGAGAACCATAAATTCACTAAGAATGGATGCTCCAATGAGGATAAGAGCTCCACCTCCTTGATCACACCGCCCAAAGCGCCGCGCGATTCACACACAGAGCGGCTAACATATTTCATGGCGTAAAGAGTGCCGCTATCACGTTTCTGTACAATGCACACCTGAAAGAAAACACACGTTAAACTGAACTGGGCCGAAATTGTTATCAGTGCCGTTATCGCCACTTACCTTGCCAAAGCTGCCTTTGCCAATGGCGCGCAGTATTTGAAAATGATCAAAATTAACTGAAATTATACGAGTATATATCAAAAATTTTAAGTCTCTAGTTTCAATAGCGGCGAAATTAATTGCTTTCATACGGACATAGTTTATATATGTACATATATATTAATAAATACTACGGCCTTTTAGCTCGCATTGAAATATTTTTTATTATATATATTTTTTTATTATTTGTAGTCATCACCAGGTTAGCTGAGTTTGCTGGGAAAGACACGCATCACGATTATTATTGTCATTATTTTTACTGATCATTATCTGTCTTAGTTGTTTCTGTTTTTGGCGACAGAGAAAGAAGGGTGGAAGCGCATCAACCTGGAGCATCTGAAGATTGGGAAATCGAAATCTAACCAGCACCTTAAACTTCTCCTTATCCAAATAATTGAGCTTGAGCAAACGCAGCTTTTTCTCGGCACTGAGCAGCAGGAATTTAAAATGCTCTTCGCACAGAGGCACCTGAAGCAAATTTAGCTCAATTCTGATCAGATTACGACGCCAGAGGCTGCCCAGCAGCGGCTGGAAACGTGCATCGTACTGCAGCATGGCCAGCTGATCGGGCAGTCGAAGATATGCCAATATCTGCAGAAGGCACAGCTCGTCCAGACGCTCCATGGCCAACACCCCTTTTCCAAAAACTTTGATGTGCGGCGAGCGTCTGTGTTATAAATACATTTATTATTGGCCTTTGAATTTTTAGCCCAATGCTACTGTGCTGGGCATGAAATACCCCGCATGCTAATGGACTTTGTGGATGTCGTCCAAACTTACCGTCATCGTCCTGGTGCAGACTGGTGTCGGATCTAGTCGACGAGTTGGCGCCCATTTTGTAACTACATTAATGTGCCGCCTTCCGGATGGTTTTACTGTCAATTTGCTGTGCTTCTTGTGGAAATTGTTGTAGCTATTGTTGTTCCTTGTTTGCGTGTTTACGTCCTCGTCTCCGTCTCCGCTTTTTGCTGGTGCTCCCGCTCGTTTACTGTCTCCCTTGTTTGTGGTGATTTGATTGAATTCAATTGATTCCCTGTCATGTTCTGCACGTCACTGGGATTGCTTCACTAGCTTAGCTGCGCCAGTCCGTTGTTGTTGTTATTGAGAATGATGTTATGATTGCGGCAATACATTGCGGTGCACCTGAAATACCACAAAGAAGGAAAGAGTTAAAGTGTAAACATGGCTATATAGTTATTCAGACAATACAAATGGGCTTTTATTACAATTGTTACAAATAAATTAGTTGATCATTGTTACAAATAAATTAGTTATTTTTACCACTCCTGTTGACCTTTACCTAACTGCATCATAACAATCATAAATGAATGTAATTAATATAAAATGTGTTGAAGGATATCCTAGCCGGCCGCTTCGGATTAGAGTATTCCTTCTGTTTTTATTTTGTGTTTCAAATAATACTTTAAGACAATTGGTTGTGACGTTAACCGTTCATCGGTCGTTGCCACATCGGTTTGAAAAAAATGATCATAAGGTAAGCATACTTTCAGTGTATACACATTTGCTTAATTAAATATATATCGATACACGAAATGTGTGTGTGGGTTTAAATGTGTTTAACGACAAATCGCAGATGGGTTCAGGATATCTTCTAATTGGACGTTCCTGACAAATACTGTGTTACTGATTTTTTTTCTTCTGTAATTTGTGTTTGATTTAAAAAGGTATTCATTCACAAAGCAAGCACTGAAATTTCTGGTCCATGCGGAACTTTAAAAGATTCGTCAGAGTCAGTTGTCATGCCGACCCATAAGTGTAACACTTATATTTATACAATATACAACACATCAAATTAAAATCATTCGACGACTGCGGAACGACGACTGTTGAAATTGGTATAGATTAATATTTGATTTTAGCCATGTGTTGCAATACTATCGATATAACCGCCAAGTCTGGAAGCGAGTCAGCTGTCATCACGCTTCGCCAGAAGGAGCTTATTAGCAATTTGCGCGTCCTGGTTGCGGTTCGTTTTGAGCAGGCCATCGATATGACTGTGCTGGTATTTGGAGGTCAGGTGCTGCGTGACGAGGGAACCATTGATTGTCACGGTATCGTCTCGGGTGTCACAGTGCACGTGGTCTTCCGTCCGCTGTCGAAGGAGCCGCCGGCTGTGGATGCTTGTAGGAACAGCATGTCGTCCGGTTCGTCGTCACCATCGAATTCTCGCACTTGGTTATTGAAGAGTGGAGATATTTTCAAGCCACTGCTCGAGGATCCGGGTACGCTGCGCGACATGCTGCAGGCGGATGTTCGCATTAAGACCATGCTTGATCATAATGCTTCGTTTCGTCATTTTTTCAGCAGCGATCGCAATCTGCGCGAGCTCGTCTCGACGGTCCTTAATCCGGCCACGGTGCAGGAGCTGGGACGCAAGCGGGATTTACACATTATGCGCATGGAATGGTTGCCTGGAGGTTATCACCTGCTTAACAAACTTAACTATTTTATGCGCCAAGCCAATGAGGACAACGTGGCCATGAACTATAAGGAGGCGCTGACTTTTCAATGCAATCTTAGCGCAGATAATCCACAGCGTGGACGCGAAAATAATCTGCCGCTGCCGAATCCTTGGTGTAAACCCAAGCCGGAAGTAATCGACGGATTTGTGCAAAATTCGGAGCGTCTGGTTGCCGATCTGACTGCAAAATGCAATCACATGTTGCAGTCGCTACAACTGGGTGATTTACAAAAGACCCTAGAACATGCGCGAGAACTTAACGAGCTGGCAGACAATGCGCGCCATCAGCTGGATACACGTGCTCGAAAGCGCCAGCCACCACCGTCTCCACCACAGCCAGCGCTGAAAACAGTCACTATCACTGCAGCTGCTCCACCGGCCATGACTTCGCTAAATCTATGCGACTTCATGACCAGGAACGATAGCCGCTGGGAGCAGCGCTTTCATTCGCAGCTGATCCAGCTGACCACGTTAGGGCACACCGACCGCCAACGCAATATTTGCGCCCTACTGATGTCTGCCGGTGACATTCAGACAGCCGTCAAGCTCTTGCAGCAATGGAATCGCTAATAATACACAATATAGCCCGTAGAACTGTTTTCAACCATACAATGTTTCAATAGTTTTTTTTATTTATTCCCTGTTTTTTGTTCTATGAATTGGTGCATCGGCTCTGTATCCGACAATCAAAGGCAACTACAATACCATTCAAATTTACTTTTGTTGCTTCATTTTTGTACGCGCTCCCACACATTTTCAATGGGTAAAAATAAAGTTTCTCAATTGTATGGAAAAGAGAATCTTGTGGGCGACCCCATTCACAGTTTCAATACAAAAACTGCGCGTCAATTCTAGCTCAGACTTTAGCTTACGTTCGCCCACACTGCCAAAGTTGGCGCATATCCAGATTTCCTTGAACCGGGCTATAATAGCATACAGCACGGGAAGATGCCGCATTATGGCTTCTCAATTTGTCGCAAACAGTGTTTATTTATATATACTTATCACTGTGTTACTTTTTAATTTTTCTTAAGTAAACTTCAATCGTACTGTTTATCCTAGGAAACTGCCACTATATCACTACTATATTATATAGCTGATTTAAAGAAAATTTTCAGTAATTTAAAACATATTTTTCAATATTTTTTTTTATTTATATAGTACTCTTTTGATAAAAATCCCCTTTCATACAAGACCTTTCGTAAAGGGTATCAATAATTCGAATGTCTCGCATTGGAAAAATCCTGACGCGTCCACTCCTGTCGTAATTTTCTTATATGATTGATAGAAACAATTTTGCCGGGCTGGCCAACGCTTAGTCATCCATCAGCAACGAAATTAACCAGCAGCGGTTTATATTTTTCCTTTTTTTTTATTACCGCAAGCATATAAATTGATAATACCTTGTCAATCTGTGCATTGATGTATTAACATAATAAAGAATACGTATATATAATAAAATAGCACACTAAATATTAAGGTATATTAGGTATTCTTTTGAGCAAAAACTTAAAATGTCGATTATAGCAAGTTCCAATTATCACCTGATGCTAACTGTTTACTAGTCGCACATTTTTTCATTATGAAATTGAAAAAAATTTAATATATTATAAGTTTGTGCTTATTAGAGAGAAAAAAGGTTAGCAGAAAATTGCAAGGGAAAACTTAACGGGGTTGCAAGACATTTTTTCCTTGGATACGCCTTGGATACCCAAGACACTGACCAGTTCAAGTACAAAGTTCGCGCTGAAATGCGATTTATTTATTTATTTATTATAAAGCCAACAATAAATTAACTGCTGTGAAAACAAGCTATGGCTCCCAGTGCTTAAAGCTCGCAAGTTGATAAAATAACTCAAGAAAGTCTTAGGAAAAGCACACAAATGAAACTTTAAGATACATTATAAGCTGTTTATGCATATTCACAATTCTAGCAGATCTTTTCTAACTACAGTTTTGTGTAACGAAAATAAACCTTAGGACATTCTTAGAAATTTATGCTGCATTTAAATGCACAAGCCGAAACAACAACAAGGACAAAAGCGCACATTACTTAAAAGCATCTCGGGGGAGGCGACTTAGGTGACAAAATGGCGTGGAAGCGACGTGTCCAACGGACACTACATCAACAACGCCAGCTGCAGAGTTGAAGTTGTTTCATTACACACGTAAAAGCACACGCACACACACAACACGCACAACATTTTGATGCTATACTTATGACAAAATGACCAAATGACCATATTGGCTTTCTTGTCGAGTAGACCTTTAGATGCTTGATATATTGATAATTTATAATGATATGATTAATTGATGAACTTTAAAAATTAAGTTTTGGCCAAAATTTCAAAATATGTCTAGAAGAATAGAAAATTTGGCTAGAAATCAGCAAGATTATTATTATTTTAGGCATCTTATTACATAAAAATGTTTTCAACCATTTTTTTCAAATTAAAATCAACTCTTCATCACGCCGACCCGTGGTCTTTGCTGACTGAAAATTTTCGTTTAAAAATTTTGTATCACTAATTTTTTAACTTAATTTTTTTTTTAAATCCCATGTTGTCGTATAAATCTTTAAATTTAAGACAATATTGAGGAACACAATTTTTTTTTT
This sequence comes from Drosophila paramelanica, assembly GCA_035043915.1. Lineage (NCBI taxonomy): Eukaryota > Metazoa > Arthropoda > Insecta > Diptera > Drosophilidae > Drosophila > Drosophila paramelanica. Next base: position 7,186,423 of record JAWNMO010000354.1, on the reverse strand, counting down.
CAAATTAAAGTAAGGTTTGTGAACAGTGCAGTCGGGAAAAACTTAGTGTAACCTGTTTTTTTTCTGTCTGCCTTATCGCTCAATTTTCGCATTTAAATATTTTATGAAAATGACAAAGAAACGCCAGCAGGCGGGCTACAGTGACAACAACAACAATAAGTACAACAACAAAAACTGAAAGTAGCAATTGCTTAATGTGATTGCTTGAAAAAAATAATGGATGGTAAGGGAAGATAAGGGAGGTGTTTTAGCCTGCCCCGGGGCCAGAGCTGGGGCCAGTGCCAAGTGTCACCTTGAGATGTTAACTGACGCTGATTTGCTTGAATCTGAGGACATTTGATTTGCTGCGTTCGCCGGGTGGGTTTTGTTGCCGCTGTTTCGTTGACAACTATTATTTAGTTCAGAAACATTTTTTTTCTGCGTTAGATCAGCTGCAGATTACGCAACAGAACTGCTCCGCTGCATCTGAGCAGCGGACGTGCATTTTCTGTTTTTTAAGTCCATAAAGCAGCATCCGGTGTGCGGCTTTTATAACCGGACATCGTGGAAAGTTTGTTTATCCTGTCTTTTGATTTTAGATTTAGTTTCCATCTCAGAGAAATTTTATTTTCTTACTTTATTTGCATTCCCCTAAAGTAAGGAAAAATGAAACAAGGAAAATCATTTCAGTTTACATAGATTTACTTTAAAAAAAACTAGTTAAAAACCTTAAGTTATTTAAAAATTCACATAAATTAAGAATTCAATTTAACACTACCTTTTACAACAAGAAGTACATAAGAACCTTTTTAAAACTATTTTTCGAATAATTTGTGCTTGCTACAAATGTCGCATCTCAAAGGAATGTAAAAAACTAAGTTCAAGAATCGAACGTTAATATTGGTTTAAACCGAAAAGTCAAAATATATTAATGTAAATACATGATTATGTACTTGAGTGTGTGCTATTATACGTGTTTCCACTTTAACCATCTACATGAAAATCCTTTTAATCCTTCTATTAAAGATAAAAAAGCAAATTACTTGGTTAAAAATATCTACATATGTAAATATTTTATAAAAAAGGGCTTAAACTGAAGTTGGCGACATGCAAATCTTTTTGCACGCATGTTTTAGAAACGCTTTTTTCTAGACAGGTGAGAAGCCGTAAGTAATCCCCCCAAGACTCATAAAGCATGAGTGAATTTATGCATGTGGCAGCATAAAAATGAAACTGATTTTAGCCAAATTCCTAGAAGTCAGCTGATTATTCTATTATCCGAGCTCTCTTCACTGACAGAACGAGACCTATGTAAAAAGGTAAAATTAAAGGATTTTTTCATTAATCTTTTGTTTTGTTACGCTACTCGACCCGTTGTCTTTGACTTCCTGTCTGCCAGGGTGCTGTCATGTGCTTTGAACAAAGCACTTCATTCATTTTACCTCTGCCCTTTCCCTAGGCTAACTTACCTTAATTTAACCCCGCCTTAAGCCAAATGTGTTTCTATTTGTTCTCGTTTTATTTTGAGTCAAATTCCTTTTATTTGTGAGTTAATATATTTTATTTCAGCCTAGAAGGACTTGTTCGATTAAAGTCAAGTTTTGGCAGATTAACTTTAAGCTAAAACCATTCAACGTCCCGTTTTATGTCACAGTGCTTGGCAAAAATCAATGGCCGGTCCTCCTAATTGAGGAACCGAATATCTTAACATAGCCTTTTTTGTGTTTGTTTGCCCTACCTGTTCCCCTGTTGCGGGTGTCCTATTGATTTTACATAATTAACAATTGTGTGATTTGGGTACGCCAAAATAGCTCAATGGCGGCTGGATGAGCTGTGGCGTCTAAGCGTAATTATGCCCTCTAACAGGTCAAAAAGGACATTATGGAGTCGTGCAAATGTAGGTTACAGTGAGAACTCGCCTTTGACCCCATTAGGCAGCAGCGCGACGCATGCATGCAAAGCGCTGATATTAAATTTCAAACATTTTTCAACCCTTAATAGCAAAAAAGTATGTAAAAAAAGAGAATCGAAAAAATTCAGTTCAGCAATTGATTCGAACTTGAGTATCAAAGAACCTTGGGGACAACCAGGAGCAAAATGACATCAATGGGAAAATGACTTTAGTTTAAATAAAGTTGTGAAAGCTCGAATTCTATGAAGCGCAAGGTTTAAAATACTTTTCAGGATACTCAAATTTTCTGGCAACTCAACAGCTATTATTACTGCATTTTATGTCCTGGGAACTTCAAACCATGGAACGTGAAATTCGGTTTTATTATGGTTTTTTAAAATATAGAAACAAAAATTACACGGAATTTGGAAAGCAAAAAAGTCGAAATTATGTCAGTGTTTATATTTTAGTCGAAACTTTAAGATAGATCAATTTTAGTAATCTTAAAGATAAAACATAATCAACATCAAACAAGAAAATCCACTTAATTTTCATAAAGTTGTGGAAGGTATTATTATTGAAGTTTAGGAAAAGCATTTAGTATTTACTATAAATGTTTGAGTACAGGGTATTTACTAGTAGCGCTCCAACGAGCTATTGATGTGGTAATAGTATGCAATATGTAAATCAATTGTTAAGTTTTTATTTCGGCTTTTAAAGTTTCATAAAAATCATCGTATAAATAACTGAAATCCTTTTGTAAGCCATACACTTTTATTTACATATTCATATTTATATATGCATAACCCATTAGACATTTGATTCGTTTCAGCGAATCCAACTAGACTAACGCGTAATTCTAAACCTTTAGTACTTAACATTGCTTAACTAATAATACCCTGCATGAACCCTTCCGCGATCTTTTCGATTATTTTGATAAACAAAGTATTACGTTTTACTTTTAAGCTATTTAGCAAGTATATTGTAGATAGTATATTGTATCGTATATAGTATATATTATATACGTCGGTTGATTGAGCGAGAAGATAAATGCTGCGCATAGCGGCAGGATTCACGCGTAAAAAATTAATTCAAATATAAATATATATACATTTTATATTATGTAGATAAATTAACTTTTATTTTTATATATATATATAAGCTTTTAGACCAAAAACAAAACAAGGACTCATCCATTTTGCTGATGCTATCAAAACAAATGACAGCACATCAATCAAATTGATGGCACAATTCACTGTTTTGTTGTTGCTTTGGATTTATCACATTTGGCGTCTGTCATTCTGGTTGCCTGGTCAAATTGGAGAAGGACAAAGGACTGCTTAATTAATGGCGGCTTTGAATTTTTTGTTGTTGTTTACTTTAAGCCATGGAGGAAAATCTGTTGCTTTTGCCGGAAAAACTAATTAAACAGCTGTTGGCGCCAGCAGCTGCCAGTTAAACTTGTGACCAACGAGCCGTGCAGGAACCCTTTATAGCGGCAAATGGGGACGAAACCAGAAAATCGCTATTGAAAATTTGCATTTTGTCCGATGGCGTCAACAAACGCCCCCCGATGAGTGCCTGACATTTTCATTTGGGAGCCTAATGAACATGACTGGCATCTATTTCAAAGGAAGAACAGAAATTTATCACTGCAGAACGCAGCGTGAGTAATTTAAACGCATTTCATGTTTGTCTACGATAATCCATTTAGATTCAATAATACACCGATTAAAACGCAGTATGTTTAAGGTCACCTGTAACTTTATTCAATTTTTATATTTTTTGCTGTGGCAAATAATAAATGGGAACTCAGCGCGGTAATAAAGTGAAAAATTACAAAACGAGCAACTTGATTAGATAAGATTATGTTCAAGATCAGCATTATCTGCCGGCAACCGCACTTATTGTACCGTTAGCACTAATACTATTACTTATTTATTAAGTCATTGATATACTTTTGACGCTGATATTGCCAGTTAAATCCGACACTTGAAGCCGGGATATTCATGGAATTTATGGAACATTAAATGCCATATTTGACAGGACAGCAAACAAAAACAAGTAAGAACGTTGCAGTCAGGCGTTACCGACTGCGTTATACTCGTTCACGTTCGTAAATATTGCTATTTTAAAAAATTTCCGTATTTTGCAATTTTGTGTTGCTGGGGGTGGGGGAGAGTGGGGAGTGCGGGTGGGGGTGGTCGTCGGCAACATTTTGTTCCTCTCTTTAAAGGAGGTGACCAGCTATCTACCCACCAAATGTGGTAACTCTGCAAAACTCCTGGGAGATATAGGCATTTCCGGCGGAGCGGGGCGTTTGGGGCGTTATAGTGGGCGTGGCCGGGATGTCAAGTGTGCAATCTTTGGGGGAGGTCAGCAGCTATCTACATATTAAATTTGGTGCCTCTGGCTTTAAAACTGTACGAGATATAGATTTTCGCTGGTTGTGGGGGCGGAAGGGGGAGGGGGGGGGGTGTACTGAACGCAAATATTTTTCTGTAACTTCTGGAGGAGCTTCCCACTAATATATATCCGGAATTAAGTGACTGTAGTTTAAAAGTCTGAGAGATATAGGAATTTTCGATTTTTTAGGGAGGGGGCGTTGGGCGTTCTAGTGGGCGTGGGCGGGATATCAAGGGCGCAATTTGTGGGGCAGGACACCAGCTATCTACATACCAAATTTGGTGGCTCTATCGCTTAAATTGTGGGATATATACACGTGTTATCGATTGGAACTGTCACATATAACGTGTTTTGCGATTACGGGGGCGGGAGGGGGCGTGGCCAAAATTGTTTCCTGTGATGTATGGAGGAGCATTCTGGTAATATATCTGCCAAATTTGGTGACTCTAGCTTTAAAATTGTTGGGGATATAGCCATTTCCGATTTTTCAGGGCGGGGGCGCTGGAGGGCGTTCTAGTGGGCGTGGCCTGGATATCAAAGGTGCAATCTGTGGGGGAGGTCACCAGCTATATACATACCAAATTTGGTGACTCTAGCTTTAAAATTGTGCAAATATGCAACACTTATCGATTTGACCTTTCAGGTTTATCGGTTTTCGCGATTATGGGGGCGGGAGAGGGTGTGGCCAAAAAACTTTTTTTTTAATATTTGGGGGAGCATTCCTGCAATGTATATGCAAAATTTGGTGACTCTAGCTCAAAAACTGTGGGAGATATATGCATATCCGATTTTTGAGAGCGGGGGCGCTGGGGGCGTTATAGTGGGCGTAGCCGGGATATCAAGGTCGCAATCTTTTGGGAGGTCACCAGCTATATCATACCAAGTTTGGTGACTCTTGCTTAAAATTGTGGACTTTAGCAATATGCGATTTAGGTGTTATCGGTTTGCCATGCCCCAGTGGGCGGAGCTCAAAATCCTTAACACTTTATCTGACGCGGGTACACACGAGTATATATCCAAAATTTCAAGTCTCTAGCTTCAATAGCGGCGAAAATAATTGCGTTCATACGGACAGACGGACAGACGGACAGACGGACGGACGGACAGACGGACAGACGGACGGACGGACAGCAAGACGGACATTGCACAAAACCAATATACTCTTTTCACTTCGTGAACGAGTATAAAAAAAACATAAAAAACTGTATAATTCGCTCGTAAATGGTGACGTTTTATGACAGTTTGTGTTTACGTTCAGCCGCAAATAAACCTTATTCGCATTAGTATTGGCCTTCATACAGGGTATATGCCATTAAAATGTATAAATGCTTGCGACTTGTGCACAGAATACTCCCAAATCGAGCAGTTCGACTTGTTTATGTTTCTGTTGACATGTGCGGTTTATTATTTAAAAATGTGATAACACAAGCTTCAGGTTGTCTTGATCACGATTTAAATGAGAAAAACAAACAACTGAAATAAAACGAGTAATTTCTGTGGGTTTATATTTACGCACACTGCCATTTATGCATGAATATTTTAGAAGTGTTTATAAATTGTAAATATGCATACAAGCACAATGTCTATAGATACAATTTTATTTAATGTTGTGGCCAAATAGAACATTTTTCATTTCAGTTGAAATTATTTATTTAGTAATTAAAATTTTATATTATTGTTAGCATATGATATTTTGTGCTTTTGACATCCATACATCCTGGGATCCTTGTTCATTAGAAAAATAATACATTTATTCTGCATATACATATATAATACATAATTATTTCAAATTAAATATCGTGCATATTAATTATTTAATTTAAAGAAAACATTTAAGTAATGTAACAGATTTCAGATTTCTATGTTAAAGCTCATTTTAATTCAGTACCGAAAGCTAAACTTTGTTTTCTAGCTGGCACATTATTGGGACATCATCTTTATTCATGAGAGAAAAAAATAAGTGCCCTTATTCCTATTTAAAATTAATATATGTATAAGTACAAGTTAAGCGCTTAACGCCCAAGTGTGACATCTTAAGGTTCTTAAGACTTGTGAGTGCGTGTTTTAAAATGAATAAATTTAAAGCTTACAATTTAAAAATGTACAAAAGGTAATTCGATGTTATAGCCAAGCATATTTCAAATTGGCATAGACAAAAATTCTGTTTTTGGCCGAAGATGTACCGTTAATCGCATGTCAAAGGTACAAGAAACCACAATCAGGCTTACAGTTTTTTCCAACCCCCATTGGGGGGTGGCCAAGCAACCACCAGGCACGATGGTAATCTAACAATCAAAAGACACCCAAAAAGCGGGGAACAGGGTTCAATGACACGATGTGCGTGAAAAAAAACATAAGATGGTTCTAGTCAAGAGTGCCCTACTGGAAGATATCCTGTACTGAGCTCGACTTATATATTTATCTTATATATTATACCGAACCTTAATCTGATCGTTTTGAATATATCTAGCAGTAAATAGGACACCGAAATGTGCTAGCCAAAGCGATAAACCTCTAAAATTTATGATTTTCTTTTTGAATTTTGTATATCAAAAAATGAAATATTTTTGATAAATACTGAATAAAAAAGGAATCGATTACAGACTTATTGATTTGAAATTCTCTAACATTCAAAGTCTTTAAACTGAACAAGACTCCCTATGTTATAGCCATTTGCAATGAATAGAGGTTATGCGATAATAAAAAAAAAACACACACGCACGCAATATTTTGTATGCATGAGTATGCTTCTCTGAGTATGAAATCACGAAAATGGCAAAAATATAAGTTGACTTAAGTGGGGAGCGCTGTTTTGGTACTGTTTTGGTGTGGCAACTCCACCGTTTAAAATCGGCATGCTTATGAGTTTAGCTTTTAAATCTTGGGTTTGGGCTCCACTTGCCTGTAGTTAGGACCTTTAAAATTTATCGATTGGTGGTTTGCGGGAAGTCGAAATATGCATGTTAACTGCGTATTCAAGTTGCACAGGTTAAGTTATTCAAATTGCACTCTTAACATTTTGGCCATTTACATATGTATATGTAAATATGTACAAAATCTGCATACGTGTGTGTATATTTTTATATGTGTTGCTTTTACTGTTGTTCATAATATTGCACTTTCGGGTCTCTCAAAGGGCCACAACAATTGGTAAACATATTCCTGTTATTTCACTTTGTACTAGTGTCACGCGATTGTTAAGATAAGTAAACACACACACTTGGGCACGCACGCAAGTACCACAACACGCCAGAATAACGGTAATTGCTTATTTCGCTTCTGCACGCGCAGTACCGTTCACTAGCGCTTTTGAAATTCAACTAACAACTGTTGTTTGCCACTCTTTATTTATGTTCATTTATGCGCTGGCAGCGTTGCCAGACCGTGCACAATTCAAGCCTAGCACGCAGACTCTTTCTCTCTGTCGCTCGCTGTCTCTTTATTAAAGCTAAAGAGAAAGTATTTTTTTTTGCGCACTGTCTGCGTTGTGAATGAGCGCCAATTAACCAAGTTGGCTGGCTATGCTTTATTATCATCATTATTATAATTCTGATGACCATGATTAGGCAGGCGGGCAAATACAAATTGTGTTAGCTGCTTTGCCCAAAACGTAAATTGATTGCCTAAATATTTCTCGACATTCGCCCACATTAGCTAAGTAGACGGCTCGCATCATGTGAATGTTTAGCAATCATAGCTGAGGTGTTTTACTCGTTACTTATGCATATACCTGTGTTAAGCTGTTGTAAGCTCTATTTGGTTTGGAATTATTCCTGTGCGAATACGATATGTGTATTTGGCCACCTGGGGCCCAGGTGTGCCATCTTTACTTTGCAAAATATTTTCTTTGCGTTTCATAATTTTTTTATGAGCATACTTTTGTGCGCTGCATTGTTTACACAAATTTTATTGTTGATTTGGTTGATATTGCCCCGCAAACCAAAAACAAAAAATATTATAAAAATAACCACAATATGCAGACAATTAAAATGAACCTTAAAAATATAAGCCTTCGTTTTCACCCAGTCGCCTTAAACACAATATAATTTCACTAAAGTCAAAATTGTTTGCCTTATCCACAGCAGGCCCAATAATCCAATGCGGTTGAAAGTGTTTTGCAGCCTCTTCGAGTGCCTGTGTGTATATATATGTATATGTATATATGTGTGTGCATGTGTCAACAATGGGACTTAAAGAAGCATTTTCACAGCCCGTCCAAGTGGCCGCCAGAGCCTGTGTGTGCCTTCCATGAAAATGCTTTATTTGAGGTTTTCTCAAGTTTGTATACCCTTTTCCTCAGCGTTTAAATTTCAATATACGATTAGTCGCGCACTTTTAGATTTTAAGTCTTTTACTTTTCAGTTCAGCCTAAAATTCACTGAAAATCTACTTTTAAATGGTGCCCAAAGGGCAGTTTTATTTTTACGCTTACAAAACGAATCTAGGTTAAATTTCTCTGGCTGAAGAGTATTAAAGTAAGGGTAGGCTTGCATATATTTTCTTTAAGTTTTTTCTTTTCTGTTTTATCTTTGGATTTAGGTTGTTGTCGTTGCTGCTTTTGTTTCAACGTCGCCCGCAGACGACATAGACTGTATCTGAGCTGCTCATGGAAGGTGACATAAAAAGAAAAAAATTGATGGTAAAAAGGAAAATGTAAATTTTTAATTTTCAAATTTACTGTTCTTGAGCAGATAAACATGAACAGCTGCATTTTAGACTACGAGGTTTTAATTAATTCAATTTTAAATGTGAATAAACCAAGTCAACTACACAGTTTTTGTGTGCTGTTTTACTCCTTTTGCCTCTTTAAATGCATTCACTAGTTTCCTCGGAAACTCGGAACCTTTGGAAATAATTCATTTGCATTAAACTACAACCGCATAGCATTGCCTTGCTTTGGCTTCTAGCCAACTTGCAATTAGCCCGTCTAACGACGGGACTGTAACGATATGGGAAACATCCGATGAACTGTGCCCACCTTGCGCCTAATGTTTTAATTGGCATTCAGCTGGTTTTACTTTTTTATTACATAGTTGGGAACCCACTGAATCACAACAACAAAATAATTGGTTGTAAAAATATTTTAAAGGAATTAAATTACTTTTCACCGGATACGTTTCGTTCCGTAGTACACTCAGACAAAAATACTAGTATAAGTTCAGCAGTATGAAATTAGTTTTTGTGTAAAAGTCTAAATGTGAAGATATAAATATTATATTAATTTTAGCTCATCTCTTTACAAAAAGTTTAATTTTAAACATTGATACATTTTTCAGATTTTAATAAAACTGAACTGAACTGATAAAACTGAACTTAAGTTTTAATTTATAATTTTTTTTTATGTTTGAGTGCAGGCTAAATAAGTTTTTTTTAATACCAATTTTGCTTTATTCTAAACATATCCTTTTGTGTTTGTTTTATGTAATTAAATGATTAAACTAACTTTGAAATTCTAGAAAAATGTATTTTTACACTTGCCTTTGACTGTGTCAAAATCAGGCTGACTCTTTATTAAATTGCGCTGTTGAATGCTGCGTAAAAGTGTTTCATGTTCCCGAGTGCAGCACAAAATGACAGCTTCAACAAAGCGGAAAAATATACGGTCACGACATGGCAAAAAGAGGAAGTGCCTCAAAGCAAAATACCAATTATGCTGCACGTTGTTTTTGTATTGCCAGACAAAGTTTTTTCACTGCAACAGTAGCCGTAGCCGCCGTCTCTGAGTGAAAATGAAGAGTGGAGCTTCCTGACGTGGCCGACGTGAATAACAGTGCTTCATGCAACAATAAGTTCTCCACTAAAGGGGAACATATTCAGAGTGCAGCATAAAGCTAAAAATCGCGTCAACGAAAAGCAAATGTTCCAATAAAATTTAAATCGAAATCAATTCTTTACAGTTTGAGCTTTTATGAATTTCGTCGGAAAATTATTTCCTTGAATTGTTCAGTGAACCGCTCTTCACAGCAATTGGAATTGAAATAGATCTGTCTTGAGGGTGTGCGAAGATAAAACTCTGTCATACATATTACAGATAAAATATAAATACGTCAATCTACCAATGAAACAAGAGTATATTTCGATTTTATACTTTTCTTTTTATGTTTATTGAATATCATATATATACTTTGTACGTTTTATAAAGAATATGGATTTGCTGAAAGAGCTCCATTGTAAATCCAATGCGAATGCAAACATACTTTTATACTCGTTCACGAAGTGCCATTGAAGTGCCGAAGCAAAATATTAGAAAGTGTGCAATTATTTAAGCAATACCTAGATTTCAGGTGTTCGTGTTAAATTTAAGTCATTTGTAAATGTATCAAGGAACTTTAGGTATATATAATAATAATAACACAGTATAAGAACAATATATTTAAGTACTGCAATAAGCTTGTTTGAAATGAAAATAATATAATAAAAATATGGTGTAAGAGCAATACGCATACAAAATAAATATAAGAAAATAAAAAGGATGTAAAGACAAATTTAATAAATATATTTTTTAAAAATACAAAAACCCTCTTTTATTGCTCTTAGAAGAATCTTTAGGGCAATTTTTGTCGGTTGGCAAATTCTCTTAAAAATGGAGCTGAAACACCAGGCGAACAGAATCGTCAGAAGGTGGACAGAAAAGTTTAAAAATGTGCAAAATTGCATTGCATACTTCTAAGGTAACATTTTTGGGCCGCCGATGTGCAAGATTTTTTTGCAAAATCGAGCTGAAACACCAGGCGAACAGAATCGTCAGAAGGTGGACAGAAAAAATTATAAATGTGCTAAATTCCATTGCATACTTCTAAGGTAACATTTTTGGGCCGCCGATGTGCAAGATTCTTAATGCAAAATCGAGCTGAAACACCAGGCGAACAGAATCGTCAGAAGGTGGACAGAAAAAATTATAAATGTGCTAAATTCCATTGCATATTTCTAAGGTAATAATTTTGGCCCGCCGATGTGCAAGATTTCTAGTGAAAATTTGGACTCAGACAATACAGACTCAACCCTTAATGGTAAATTCGCCGCAACAGCAGCAGCAGATTCTGGAGGAAAGGTGTGAAAGGGATGGGGCAGCTGAAAAAGAAGCATACATATTTCTTGAGCGTATTCTTGCGCATTTTTCAAGGATGAAGCTCTTTAGGTTCACCAGGACTATACCTTTGGTATGATTACCAGAGATATGGAGGTCATCTAGGAACCAATTTGGTTTGAAAGTTCGTTGTCCAAGGATCTGCGGACTCGGCCATATCCTTGCAGATTTTTGGGGCATCTAAGAATTGGATACTTGTAAAATTTCAGTCGCGAAGGGCGTAAGGAAACTGGCAAAAATCACAATTCCTTGATATCTAGGAAACTTGGTCAATACGAGTTGCTTGACGCAGTACTCGCCAGGATCTGCATAGATACGGCCAAGTAATGTCCAGTTTTTTGTTTACAAAAATGTTATTTTATCTCAACTCCTGAAAGGATTTTCATCCTTTTTATAGCATTGTGATGTTACCCCTTATCATTTTTGTCAAATTTGGTCAATATTTGGACTCCGAATTTTTTAATATCCGTGCGAAACTAAATACGTATTATATTCGAAGATTTGTCGAATACAGCGTGGAAAGGTTATGTTGAATTATTTTATTTTTTCGTTATTCATAATTATTATTATTATTAATTTGTATCCTTTTAATGACAAGTGCAAAATTTTAGTTTTTCTTGATTTTTTGCGGTGGTTAAGTAATGTTATATCATACATGAATAATGTGGTTGTGTGGTGCAGTTGGTAAGAGTTGTGCATATTAACACGGGGGAACGAGTTCGATTCCCGGTTGTGGAGTCTTGATTATACTCGTTCACGTAGTAAATCTAGTATATTGGGTTTGTGCAATTTCCGTGATAAAATATTTTTTTTTCCAAAATTCACAAGGGGGGAGTACATGCTTTTTTGACCAAAAAATTCAAAAATATTTTATTTTCGAAAATGAATATATTTTGAATGTGGAGTCAATATATAGGACAAATCATGATCAAAATGCCATCAAACGTCAAAATCGGTTCACTTTTGACAAAGTTATGGGGGTTTGATATATGGGAGCTATGGAATCTGACACTTTACATGTCCAAATTTTTGTCGATTTTGGGATGATTTTTGTCCAAAAATTTGAACCTCTCAAAATCACTTTTAATGTTGTTTTTTATGCTAATTGTGACAAATAAAATCGATTACAACAATAATTTCGAAATTCTAAATTTTAAAAAAATATTTTTTCCAAAATTCACAGAGGGGAGTACATGCTTTTTTGACCAAAAAATTCAAAAATATTTTATTTTCGAAAATGAATATATTTTGAATGTGGAGTCAATATATAGGACAAATCATGATCAAAATGCCATCAAATGTCAAAATCGGTTCACTTTTGACAAAGTTATGGGGGTTTGATATATAGGAGCAATGGAATCTTTTATTTAAGAACGTGAGCGAGTATAACGCAGTCGGTATCGCCCGACTGCAATGTTCGTACCAGAAATGCCTTGGATATATAATTGTGGACACTTAGTTAAATCTGATAAAGTTTTAAGATTTTAACCAAAAACCGAATAAACCCCAAAATCACAGGAAATGCCACTCAGAGTCGCTATTACTGGAGTTAATTAGAAAATTATAAATATTCAGATGTACAGTGTGTGTACAGGGTATTCTTTACTATTACAATACCCATTTGTATACTCTTTCGTTTCAGCTGGCGCTTACAAGCAGAACTGACACATATTCGTTATAATTAATAGCACAGCTCACAAAAGCCCTTTGAAATTACCGTTAAATTGATACAGAAAGTGTCTGGAAAATGTAATTCGCACGATTAAGTAGCGAGTGAGGCAGGCAAAGGGGTAGGGCGTCGAGCAGGGCTGATTAACATGACAGATTGGCTTTAAAAATGGTAAATGAGCCGACGCAAAGCTAATTGCATTGCATTAATTAGCAGCGCGTTGAGTTGTGCGCGTTATCCATGCCTCGTAAATGGCTCAATTGATTTCACGATGTTGAGTTGACCAAAAGTCCGTTTGCAATGAACCAACCCTATGTAAGTGGTAAATTCCCCTTGACCGGTGGACAACGTGATAAATCCCACTTTTCGTGTGTTTTCGCTCAACAAATAGCGTGGAAAGCGAGCGTCAAAGTTGGCAAACAAGCCCTTCGTTGCGCGCTCCGACAAAAAACATGTCAACAAAATCCTTTGATGATGTAGCACTTTTTGCTAGTGCTCGGTCCTGGCAATACTCTTAAAGCGTTTGCCACAATTTCAGCTTGTTGTATTTAATGCAATCACCGTTTACATTCATCCGGTTTAATTGCATTAAATATTAATGCAGAACGTTTTTGTTGCACTGTCACAGAAAATTTAATCTACGTAATTAATATTGTGCACAACAGGGAAATACCAATTACACATATGTACATAATAATAGATAACTTTATTTACAGATGTTTAATTAAGATTGTTTATATAAAAACTAACGCTTGTCAAGTTAAAATAAATAATTAAAAAATTAATTTGATGCAACGATCCCAGTTCCTGATTTAAGTTTTCCATATATTATTATGCAACGGAAGCGTTGTAAATGAAAAAAAGTTTTTTATGCCATAATTTTTAAAAATATATTTAGTAGCGTTTGTAATGATCTGTCAATGATCCGTCAGTCAAAATATTCAGCTTTATATACCTATTCGTGTTTGATATAATCAGCTCAGCTATTGCCATACATCCCGAATCTCCCATTGAATATTAAATCATTGTATAATAATAATAATAAATAAATGAGATGCATCTGTTGCTTTTATAAAATGACAATGGAATTCTTTACTGCTGAACTAATTATATCAATTAAAAAAAACAGGGGGGGCTTTTTTCTTTGTGGCTATGATAAAAAAAAATTGATTTTAATAGCAAGCGGAAACAAAAATTAACTACAAATTAACTACAAATGAATTTTTTTATTGAAAGGATTGGTAATAAATATACATACAAAAAATAATAAAGTGACAAATCTATATACTTAAATCATTATTAAATGCAAGTTAAGTATTTAAATTTATTAAATGCTGTCTCACAGTGTACTTCATAAAAGATGCCTTTGCCTTGCGGCAATTTGGTATTAAAAGGCACAATGCCCTGAGGTCTTTGGTTACAAAGCAGCAAAAAACAGTCTATTGCACTACAAAATTCGCATATGGAGAGTTGCGTTTCATTTAAAATTGCCCAAATTGGTTTGTTTGTTTTCTTAGCAATGTCGAAATTGAGGCAAAAAAGTGAGCTGGCACTCCACGTCCCCTGAGAGCCCATATAACACATATTGCAACACTTTTGGCCAAATAGCAGCAACGTAGCAGCCAAAAAATGATTGAAATTTGTGTTGTTTTGTGGCTAACGAAATGGGCAAGTTGCCTTTGCTCTGGGTGGGCAGAGCCCAACATGAACGCCTCCTGTCAGGATAAACAAGCCAGCCAGGTCCTTGGACAATAAATTTCGGGGTGGCAGCTTGCGGGCAACAACAAACAAACAAACAAACCTTTTTACGGCCATGCCGTTATTATGTTATCTTCTTCGCACCCCGATGGGTAGATTTGGGTGGGAACACATGTCATAACAGCCAAGCATATGCAATAATAATCCACCGCTGGCGACAACAACGACAACGACAACGGTCATAAAGAGCGATACGAACTTTGATAATAAAAGAGTTTGGGGCCCACAGAATTGTCTGGCGTCTAACCGTATTACAGAAATAAGTGCCTGGTGCTTATTTGCTTGGCCAATTGGAAGGCGGAATTAATGCATTTATGTTTGCTCCATATAGCATCTCTACGTAATCAATGCCCATGCATCATGTGTGCGTCTGTGCCCCCTCCTTCCCCTGCCCACCAGCGACTTAGGCGCATATTTAACTGCAAAAAATTGTCCAGTCACCTATCCATCTAGCATGTCATTTAACACAATTATCGGTTTCTGCCTGTTGGCCAGAATGATGTACCACAGTGGCTTCCAAAAATATTGCCACAGTTCGTGCTATAACCATGGTTAAGACCAAGGCCACAAACACGCAGCGCCAACACAAATTTCGCATGCATAATTGAAAGCCCAAGGAACTGGCAGGTCGAATAAATTATTTTTGTTGTCGTTTTACAGTACGGAACGCCAGACCCTTAGCTAATAAATACTTAATTTAGTTGCCTGACTATGCAGTTGATCGATTGCCAAATATTTTGGCATTAAACACACACTTTACGTGATAATGTAATATTTACGTAAATATACCATTTATTCCATAAGGACGCATATTTAGGTATTAGATTCTGTATTTACAAAAAGAACGCATGAAGAAAAATTTTGAGAGAAATTTGGCCAAGATAAAATATTCCAAGCAGACATTTAAACTCGCAAATTTCAAGAAGACCTTTGTTAGCTGTACAGATAAAAACGGTACAGAAAACATTTAAAACATTTCGGAAAACACGTATTCGTTTTAATGAAAACTTTTTTCCAGGAACTGGGCTAGCTTTCAAATTTGCTACTGGAGGAATTAGACATTTTTTGGGGTTAGTTCTAAAGCTCTCCAGTTACCGTTTTCACTATGAAGCATCACAATGGAATATTACATACTTTGCGGAGCAAATATATATATTATATTATATTATATTTTATGGCTTCACTTAAAGGGAAAATAGCAAAAAATTTAGCTTTTAAACTAAGAATGAGCGTTGTCAAAAGTTTTGCCGCATTTCTTTAATCACATAGGACTTAAAGTTTTAACGTTCTTCACGTTTCACGTTTGTGACATTTTATGAACATAACGATACGCATTTGCGTGTTTTCTCTGAGTGTACAAGCTATAATAATGCATTACATAACGAGTAAGCAGTGAGACAACGACAAAGAGTAATCCGTTTAGCTTAAGCAAGCTGTTAATTAACCATTTCATTCGCATTATGCTCGCACATTTATCAACCGCATTAATAGAATGTGTGTGGTGGCACCGCGTTCACCAACTCTCACCCGTTGCATTTGCAAATGTGTTGCTCGAATAATGTTGCTGCTGCTTGGGAGACAAATCTTGTACGAATCGTGTGCCTGGGCGCAATATAGGTTGTGTTTTGTAGGAAACTGTTGCAAGTGCGTCTTTGTACTGGGAAACCGCAACGACCCTTAACCACGAGTGCGTGCTGAGCCGCCTGACGTTGTGTGGCATTCAATTCACAGCGCACAAAGGTAGGCAACAAAAATTCAAAAAGCAATTTCCCTCTGCAGCCTGAAGCACTGGCCTCAGCAAGCGTTAGTACGAAAGAGCAGACACCCTGTCGGGGCTAATATATAGTGCCAGGCTCTTAAATTTCAAAATAACTATTATTTCGCATTTTTTAAGATAACGCATAGAGAAATAGATTTTTTTTCAAATACGAAATACGTTCAATATTAATGACAGTAAATATAAATTTGATATATTATAAGCATTACAGAGACCTCTGATAGTTGCTGCAATATACCCTTCGCTAACAGCATTTTCAGGGTATAAAACGCGGTGAACTGCAACGCAACAAGCTGAAAGCCAATAAAAAAAATGAGTTTAAATTCCGAAAGCAGGAAAACACAAGCAACAGTTTGCGTATTTCTTATTCATGCCGTTAAAATGCTAAGCCCAAAGTCTGGATAAAACACCAGACCCAGGGCTATCGCAATTTTAAATAAAATGGAAAATGTCAAAAGGCAAAAATGAAATGCCTCATGTTTTATATTGTAGATTCTCGCTGCTAAGGGTGAAGTATGTCTGCACATATCTAATGATATTTTCAATTTCTGCTCTTGAATAAACGTTTGTACAACACACGTGCAACCGCATAGAATATTACCACTAATGCGATAATACTCTCATTTTAATGAATATCTTTCTTAATTAGGTTAGTTTCTAGCAAAGTTTTTGGCAGCTTTTAGTGAATCATTAATAATCTGAATAAACTCACGAGAAACAGTTTTCATAAGCGAGACCACAATAAGAGTGTGCATAGTTTTATGCATTCATAATTGGCCCGTCCAAAGTTTGGCTAATTAAACTTAAAGCTGAAACTTGGTTTGTGGTTTTGCTTAGCTGGCTAAGAAACTGTACCGCAGTGGCAGTAGCGATAAGAACCTGGTCTAGAGCAGATGCTCCCTTCAGAGAGTAGACGACACCGTGCCTGGGGCTTAGACTAGCTTTTAAGCTAATGAAGCGCACGGGCATCAAGCCAATGAAGTGTGTAATTGTCACCTCTGGGCAATTCTAAGCCATGTTTACACTGTATACGGTTGGCATGTAATTCCACTTGGCCAACTCGATATGTCGTTGCCAATAAGACTGGTTGCGCGTCCGTTATTCGGTGCCACCAAAAATAACAAAGCACTCGAACGTGATGTCATGCCTGCCACTACTCAACATTTTACCCTCTAGCCTTTACCCTGTATTCAATTTCTATTCTATTTCTCCACGAGTACTTTGAAGCCAGCAGTGAAGAGCCTCAGCTAAAGTCGCAAAAAGTAAATAAACTTGAAATAAGATTAATGCTGTCCCTCTGACTCTTTTGTGTAGCCAGTTTTGAAAGCCGGAGCATCTCAAATATTTGTCAGCAACTTTAAATTTTTGCAGGCCCAAGCACACAAAAGGCACAAAATAAATAGCCGTGTGTATTTGTTAGTGTTTTGCAAGCTGAAAAGTTCCACTTTGACAAATCGACAAATGGCAAACAAGCTTTATTGACACCTGGCGTTTAAATCCTGCCAAAGCTGATGGAGGTTGGGAAGGATTTGATCACCCTGACAACAGCTAAAGTCAAGTGTGTAAAATACAAGATTGTTGCAACCACTTTTCATTACAGTCTGAAACATTTTTCATAATTCAAAGGCATTTCAATTAGTTATTAAAGGTATTACAACTTTCACAATATAAAGGAACTTGGCATTTGCTTATTTATAAACAGAAGCTCTTTAACAAATATTGAGACTACAGCAAATGCTGTCGCTCTGCATTAGTATGTAAAGCTTCAACTCGATACTACTCGATTTATTCATGATTTAGAATCTTCAAATTTTAATAATTTCTTTACTATAGCCCGACCCCATTTTCCCCACTCAAAAAGTATCTATGATTAATTAAAGTCAACTATGTTAGCTAATAAATTAAAAAGATAATAATTAGGAAAATTACTAAAGATAGAAGTTTTTATAGTGATAAGGGGAAGGCAATTGTTGCCACTTAAAGACATGTCATCTCTTAGACATGCTTTTCATGGATTTAAAACAATTTCCCAGAATATCTATTAGTTATTGCAAATGAAAAGCATTTGACTTCTGATTGTTACTGACTGGATATTTCAACTGTAAATTATTTAGCATCATCTAAATAATTTGCAAGTCTAATTCCATTGTAAAGGAAAAACGACTATGTGTCTCTCTCTCGCTCTCTCTCTCTCTTCTGCTAATATAAATGAAAAAGGTCGCAAGGATTGGGATGCCAGCACGTGATCAGAGAGCAGACACTTTTTTTTAATAGCTTTTCTATTTTCTATCCCATGCTGTATACGTGACATCGAAGCTAATTATTTCGTCTATTTGCGAGCATTCGAAAGTGGTGCCAGGACAATGGGGCCAACAAGTGCGCGACAGAGCTATTTAATGGCCAACAGGATGACATGGTTTCGTATTATGCAAATTAGCTGGTCAAATGCCAGAATTAAAACGATTAGACCGCACACACAGCCAGCTGGTTGGCGTGTGTAAACTCATTTAACGGCAGTCAGTTCAAAAGTTGTGGGCAGATTCATTTAGCGGCTGAAACTGTTTGTACTAAGTTTAAGCCCGTCTGGAACGATTGGCCATTTTGGGCATTCTAGTGATTTTGGCGTGGGAGCGCTTGACGTAATTGAAGTCTATGTCAACATTTCAGCCAAATTTCACATTTCAAATGCGTGACATTTCCCCGCAAATAGCAAAAAGGCAACAAAAAGAATTCAAATATTTACACAGCCAAGCGAACGTGCGAGGGTCCGTTTACCAGCAAATATTCATTTCATTGAAACGTTTGGCATATTGAGCTAAGGTAATTTTGGCTTGAAAAGTTTCGCAACAATTTTTCTACTTCAAAAGTTTCTTTTCATATTTATGGTAAAATAATTGAACGCATAGCTGCAACTTTGATGATAACTTCAAACGTATTGTTGGACCAAAGTTTTTACCATGCTTGGGATTAAGTTTGAGTGTTTGTTTTGGACTGGGCCACATTTTTAGCCAGTTCATTTTGGACCATTATTTAAAAAGGGAATTGGTTTAACGTGCGCTATCAACAAATCGAATTGATGGCCATCAAATTCAATATGTGGATATAGGACATAAGACATAAGACGATCATCGCTTGGCAGTGTTTTATTTCATATACCGTGTAATCTGGACATGTGCTTAACAGGCGCCAGCGACTATCTCAAAGTGTATCTTATTTAGATAGATATTTTAATATATATTTATATGTGCATCAAATATGAGTAGTTAGGAAAAAATCCTTTCATCGTGTTAAATTTGTGAAGGTTTATATGATTTAAGCTAATTTGAAAAAGACTTTAATATTGAATAAAAATCAGTAAGTTTATACGTTCACTCTGCACAAAATTACAGGGTATTTGCCAGTCAGTCACGCATGATTAAATTCTTTTTTTTTTGTGACTTCTTTTTGCGTTTTATGGCCGTGTCGAGTTCTTTGGCCCCCACAAAACATGTCCAACAGTTGAGTCACGTGCGGCCACAGCTTAAAACGGTGGATGATATCCCAATCTTGGCCAATCGTCTGGACTGGAAATTCTCGCTGCTTATCTCAACATATGTAAGTGCTGTTAGTGCCCCAAACTGATGTTACTAGGTGGTCGCCGGACTAAAATGCTGCACTCACTGTCGAATGTATGTCAGCACAGGCTGCCTTTCAACCAAACGGGAAATGCAAATACAAATGGAGAAGTTACCTTTTTTCTTGTTCTTGTTGGCAATGTTTATTCATCTCTTGTATTTTGTAAACTGGTTACAACAGAGCAAACAAACAAAAACTGGCGTCAACAAAGGCCATTCGGACTTTACGGATATTTGCATTGGAACAGCAACAGAAACCTCAAATGCAATAACACTCAAATTGTTGGGAGCAATGGCCCAAATGGTAGTGGAAACAAGATAGATGTGGCTAAAGGGCCAGTCGACCAGTATGGTCCTATGCATAGTAATTAAACTGTCAGAAACATGGGTCACTTATCTAATGGGCCCAACTTCAAAGCGTTTTTGACCACATTTCGGCGGCCAAGCAGAATCTCCATTAAATGCTAATTTCCCTTTACACGCAAACAGTTAGAAAAACAATATCCTGTTTAAAACTAACACAGCGTAAACCTCACGGCAAACAATTTGCTTGGACCGTTTGGCCTAACGGGAAATAAGTTTCATGTCGCCAGAAAATTCCATAACAAAAAAAAAATCTCGCGACGCCTTAAAGCATGCTACGGATTTTGAAACTTGCCGCCAGCTTAAACTAATGGAGCACATTAATCAAAGAAGGCGCGTGGAGTTCGCCTAAATCCTTTTTGAGCGTATCTAACGGGCTGGAGATATCGACTGCCCAATACCCTGTATAAAGTGAAGTTTAAAATTATGAATTTATCACCAATGTGCGTTAAAGTTACTCTAAAATGTGATCAGTTTACTTTTTAATTACAAGCGCATCTATTTTAGATGTGCGATTAGGTTTTCATTTGGGTACAGTTACTTGAAAAAACAAAGTATAATCAGCTCGAATATAGAACTTTTCTTCTTTGAGGTTGCAGTATAAGTAAAATGTATTTTTGTTGCTAACTGGCAAATACTATTATGCCTACTTTCCATCGAACTTAATTTTATGTGTTTTGTTAAAAGCTTTTTACCAATTGTTATCTGCTAAGTTTGTACGAGTTTAATAATCTTCCAACAAATAAGCTGCTTTAAGAATATTTCCCTTAATTCGCTAAATTTAAAAATGTTCTTGGAAGACGGACCGCTAAAGCAATTATATATAAAAATCATTATTATAATAATTATATATAAATATATAATTATATAATATCATTTTGTGAGTGAATTTCTACATGGCCAAACTCAATTAGTGCTAACTGAAGAGTGCACCACACACACACACACACACACACACACACACGCGCGCGCGCTTTCAAGCGGCAAAGGTCTCAGCACTCCTTTGAGTGCTCAAACGTTGGCTTTAATTGAATTGTGGCAAACCACTAGCTGAAGTGCTTTAAATTGTGCCAAGCATTTAGACCATATTCGACGAAAGGTAGCCATAAGTGGCTAACAAAAGGCAGCACCCATGAATAAACAGTTATTGGCGGAGAAACGCATCCGAGCTAAGCAAATTGGAGTTCAACTCTTGTTGATTGCTTCTGCCAAAAGCTTCTTATCCTTTGCTTTAGCCGTCGCTATTTGTGTCCTTATACACGCTCAAACACGCCCGCACTCAATCTCATGCTAACACTCATACACTTGTTCCCACACTATTCATACTTATACTCATACTTTTACTCGTACTCACGTTGCTTATTACGTTCAGAAAAAGTTGTAACTGTGTATTTAAGATACTTTAACATGGAGACCGGCGCCAGTAGATGTCTCAAGTCCCCCGGCTCGCTGGGTTGTTTATGTGTGTAAGTGATATTTATTTGCACATTGCTTGCTGGCGCCAGAGTCTAACACACTCGCACACACACACTATGACAGTCGTCGTGCTGGCGTCTTTTTGGTAACGTAGTTGGACAGCAGAGCTGAGACGTTGGTGCACTGAGCACCACCACGTTGAGTATTCGAAACCGAACTGAAAGCATCCTGAAAACACAACACCACACTTGGCAGTTGAAGCCGTTGGCCGTGAGCACGCGCAGGCGCCGAACCAGGCCAAAGAGCGGCTTCAATGGGGGCCACGCAGGTGGAGGTGGCAGTGGAAGGTTGTGGGGAGTAAGACACGAGGTTTGGACGCCCAATATAAAGCTCAGCGTCTGAAGCTACAACAATTGTTATAGCCGGAAAAACACTGACAGGCAACAGGCTCTAATTGCTTAATACCCTGTAAATGGCTAAATAAATTGGGCAAGGTGGGGTAGGGAAGAGATTGGCAAGCATAAAAAATGTACATTTATATTTATAACTAAAATATATTTGTAATTTAATTAAATGCATTTAAACATTTTTAATATCGTACATGCATGACCCTTTAGGTCATGCACACCCGCTCAACTGTTCAACCGCAGGTTGATATGTGCACTTTTCTTTCAACCAGCGATTAACTTTTTTATCGTATGTATTTTGCTTTCCTTTCCTGTTGGCGTCGCCAGGAAGGAAATCCTTTTATACCAAGTTCATGTTGCGTCTCTTATAGTGCACTTGAGCTCTGCAATTACACACAATTTTATTTCAATTGTTTTTTCATTCGTGCTTGTTTATTGATCAATATCTTTAAATAAATAGTTTTAAATGGAAGTACGCCTCGTTTTGTGCCGGACAATTAAATTGACCGACGAAAATTCAATTATTTGGGCCTGCCTATGGTCCAATTAAATATTTATTTTAAAGTGCATTCAAACCTGAGTAAAACGGAAATTTTGCAAACGGAAATGCCAATGAATGCTGCTGTTTACACTGTAAAATGGAATTCATCTGTTGCACAAGCAAATAACTTTTTTTTGAAAAACGTCAGTCTAAACAGTCACAGTTTAGCGTTCAGCTGAAACCTCTAATGTGTTAAATATATATAGTGCATTAATGCCGCACAAAGTAAGGAAACTTTTGTTTGACATCTGGGCCCACTTCTGGGATCCATGTTGGTTTGGGCGTTGTCATTGTTTATTTATTGTTCACCTGAAACACAATACAAATGCAATTAATTTGTTTTTGAACTGGTACAACAGCCACACACGGTCGCTGCCATTTATTTTCATTGCGTATACGTACCGTGCACCCCAAATTAATGCACAATTGAAATGCCAATCATTAGAGTCGGCATCGACGCAGATTTCAATGGTGAATGTTTTCTAAATTAAAATATTATACCATAACATGTGAGTCAGGGCAGCTGTCTGCCCGTAATTGTTTGTTCCGGACACGTCTCGTGGGTGTCTTTGTTCTTAATAAAAATATCATAAATATAAAATACGTATTTAACATTGGTTATCAAATATTTTTACACTCAGAGAAAAGCATGGTTATATTTAAAAACTAAATTGGGATAGTTAAAAAATCTTTTTAAAGACGAATTGTATACATATTATTATTATTATTATTATTATTATTATTATTATTATTATTATTATTATTATTATTATTATTATTATTATTCATTATTATTATTATTATTATTTTAAAGGTTAACATTATGCACCTTGGCTGCACAAAGACAACGTTTCTATTGGTTTTAAAAACAACATTCTTGGCTCTTTCCCTGCGTGTGTTAAACGTTCTTGTTGGTTTTGTTGACGCGGTCATTAGTTGACATCGAGCCAAATAGCGCAAATGTCGACACGCCTCGTTTAATTGTGGGGAAAATACGGAAATCCTTTCCATGGCAACCGGAGCCTTTAGCATCAACATTACCTTTAGATGCCCTACAAAGGTATGTTTGGGGCAGAGTATGATGTATACATTTTGTAATTGTATTCCTTAATATTTCCAAAGAATTATACTGTAACATGTAATATTGCATTTTAAACTTTGGTCTCTTGATAGAGAATGCTCAATGGCATCCACAAGTTTTCCTTACCCCACCAGTTCATGCTTATGTTCATTCGATGTCGATTGAACATGCTTTAAATCCGACAACAATAACATATGCTCTGTGAATGCTTTTAGGCTGCGAGTCGACTTTTCAAAGGCAAAAAAAAGGTGGCCTTAGTCGGACTAAAACATACCGACAAAGATAAAAGCCAAAGCAGAGCGTAAGAGTAGCAAGGACTTTGAGCTTTGAGGTCCGTATCAGTAAGTACCCGCGGTCGGATGGCTTCACTGTGCCTGAGTGGCTCTTCTGCTTTTTTTTTTTTTGTGTGTCAAGCAGCAGGTGGATGCAGCTAAGGGTGGATTTTTTTGAGCCTTTGAAGTTTTTGTCAAGTGAACTAACCTGTTGACTTGGCTGGCTCTACAGCCATCAAATGCTGTTGCAGGATACCAGCACTACCTTAAAATGGATATACTACATTAATGAAGAGAATGTTAATAACATAAAAGCTTTTAAATTTAAAAGACACTAGATTGAGATTTGACTTACAATCTGAAAAACTGAGTTACTTAAAAATACATCGAGACCTGCTGACAAATACATGTGCATTCACTTTTAATTTCAAAACATAAATAGCTGTCTAGCTTCTCATTCATTATTCACCCAACCTTAATTCCAGGTTCTTTTTTGTCGCCTGAACTGGCAGAATGTCAGAAGACAAAAGGCACGGAAATATGCACACGAGACAGAAATGACGTTAATAGCGACGAAGCCAGGGCAAGCTGTCAGGATGTTAAGGGTGGGAATGAAGTCACATCTTGTGCATTTTGATGGCTGCCACTGTCAATGCCACATGACTTGAGTTCAAGTGTGGCAAGCACATGAGCAGCATCGATTGCACAACGAGTCTAGACACAAGCAAAAACCACAGTGTAAAGCGCCAATGGAGAATACAAATAAGAGTTACAAGATTGAACAGTTCCCTTTTTGGGTTGCCAAAGCTTAAATCCCCATATAACAGATTGAAAAACAAAAGAAATTCTCTTTCAAGTAATTTTTTACCGATTATTTCTTTGGCAGGCACAGGAACATTTGCAGAGTTAAATTAAGATAGACTTAAACTGAACATTATTTATGCACATAGTATGTACTTTACAAGGCTATATAAATAAAGATAATTTAATCTAAACGTACTTACTCACCTGCTCTCATTGGCAACCCAGTTGGGAAACAAACCACTCATAAGTCCATAAGCTGAGTATTCGAATTAAAACCATTAGGGTCCTTGTTTAAAGACGCATATTCAAGGCGACTGGGCGTTGGCATAATATGGTCTAGGGACAAAAAGTTCGGATTTTTTTGACATCTCAAATTAAATATGGAAATTTGCGATGGGCGTTGGGCGTTCACCGTCGGTAAATGGCGCCAACAACAGTTGCCATTTTGTTGATGTATCCTTTGCTCGACTGAATATGATTTTGTTGGTGTTTTTCTTTTTTTTTTATTACTTTTTATTTATCGATTTTAGCTGTGACTGTTGACTGCGAACAAATATCCGCAAAATGAATGCGGGTCTCCCAGCGCAATGTGGACTGAGAAAATAAATGAAGCATTGAAGTGTGTTTATGTATATATGAATATAAGTATTATTGATAGCAATATATTCTGATATCTTTAGTAAGGCAAATTGCCTTGGGAGAGCCAATGCAACTTTGAAAGGAGCTGTCAGTGGTTTAGCCTGGTTATAAATATCAATGGCATCTCAAAAATGAAAACTTTTTGAATTCAACCATGTAGAAAAAAATAAATTGACTAAAAGCCAATAAAAAAGCAAAATCAACTTCAAAGCATTTAATATTATACTTGTTATATACCATAAGTACGTATATAAATATTTATGAACACATAACAGATAACCTTCTTAAATTTATTAATGTTAGTTGGAGGTAAATTTTCTTTAGAAAATTTGCTTGATAACCAGCAGCCAACGGCTAAGCTTAGCGTAGTCCTTATTCAAGCAGACGAAAGATTTGCTTTATTCCGCAAAAAAATGTGTTTCAAAACATATATGCCACAGGCACTGCAAGTTGCGACACAAATCTCCGAATAGCTGCAAACAAGTGAGCTGTTATGGAGAACATGGCTCACACGGCGTATACATAATCCGCATATGGGATTTTGAAAAAAAATCGTATTCGATTTTTTATCTAAAAGAGCGCATTAGGAGATGAGTTAAATATAAAAATTTGTAGCCTGATCCAGTTTTTTCGTTTTATTTAAACTCATTTTAAAAACGTAAACAGTTCATATTTCAATTTGCAATTGCAACTAGCGCATTTATTAAATTATCCAAAAGAGAGTAGTACAAAAAACTTAAACAAAATTTGTTTCCGCCAATTACATAGTTGACTTGACTAAAACAACCGTTTTTACATCTTTTTAAGAATTTTGCTTTACGCTTAACAAAAATAGGTAATTGCCTCTGCATGAATAGGTGCAATTAACTAAGAGATAGTACAAAAGTAGTTAATTAATGTTAAGGGACCTGTATCTGCTTTCTTCCCAGGGCAGATTTTACAAAAGGTTATTATGAGCTAACTGTTTCTAATTTGATACATAAATAAGCAATGCAAGCTAAATTATGAATATTTAATTTTCTTGTTCTTTTTGTGGCTGCTATTGTTGAATTTACCAGTCCTGTTCATGCAATTACACAGGAAGATTTTTAATTCAACGCAGCTTTTATTTTGTTTGTAGGTTGATAGATTGGTTCATTGCTATACAAAAAAATCATATCCAGAAAATTAAAATTACGTACGTACAAAATATTCCTTTTACAAACTAATATCAAAGTTTAGTTATCAACAGTTTAATTTGTGACCGTCGCATGCAGCATGCGCGTGCCTTGCTCTCTCTTTATATATGTAGTACTATACAGTTAATACATTGTATATCATTTGTATATCTCCTATAGCTGTTGCATGTTATAAGTATTTTTACTATTTGCTGTCCGTTTTGTGGTCGCTGTTCCGGTTGTTACTTTATGGCTATAAACTTCAGTTTCCATTCTATTGTTATAAAACTTTCTTATCTTTTTTTACAATATTAATTACATGCAATCAATGACTTTGAATGCATTACGCGGTTATCACAATTCAATTTAATAATTTCCATATTTTCATCAATTCGCTGTAGATTGTTAGCCCGCCCACTCGCTGCTCCTATCAAATTCATGAACTATCCTAGTGCGAGCGGTGCGGAGCAGGGATTAAGGGGTTTGCAATGCTATTGTCAACTAGTTTATAATAAATAATGAAAGGTTTGTTATGAATGATAATCAGGCTTTCGGTTGAACAGTTGAAAACTTCATGCTCTATATATATATATATATTAATATTAATATATATATTAATATTAATATATATATATATATTAATGCAAAAATGGAAAAAAATATGTGGGGGATACTAGGTTGAAAGTATGAAAACTGTCTGCTGGCAAATCATAAAACTAAAAGTAAATCAATTTGCAAATTATAGTAAATATGTCAAATTTCACTAATGACCGCATCGCTGTTTTTGCTGTTGCAATCCGGAGTTTTAACTGATGCTGTTGCGGCTTCCGTGTCTGTCGAGGCTGTAGATTGAACAGTTGCAGGCTTGCCTGCGTTTAATTTTGCCTTTACTTTCAGTAGAAGAGCCTCGAAGGAATCCTCCGATTGTGGTGCAGTTGGCGCTGCCTTGGGAAACACATACGAATGATAGTTGTTGATGCCCGCATTGTCTGTAGATATAAAGTTATAAGTTAATTATTTAACGTTAAATATTTAAACTCCATGGAAACTTACCCAAATCCGCGTAGGAGGCGCGGCAGAATGCGCGTCGGCCGCCAAAACTAATATCATACATGTTAATTTGCGCATCTCGGGCACTCGTGTCGATTGCCGTGAACGCGTCCTGTGCACGTTCAAATGTCACAAAGCCATACTTCATGCTGTTCAATTACAACAAATTAAATTCTAATTCTCCTGATGTGCTGCATTTTGATTAGCTTGCCAACTTACCCGTTCTCCTTGTAGTGTATGGTGATTTGTTTTATGCTTCCATAGGGCAAAAATTTGCGACGCAGCAGCTCCTTGGTGGTATCCGGCTCAATGCGGCCCACGTAGACTATGCGACGTTCCTCCACCGCCGGCTGTGATACATTGCGATCGACATACCCGCGTCTGTTGTTATTATTGTTGCCATAGCGTGTGGCAGACTTAGAGCGCGAGCGCGAGCGTCTGTGCGGACTGCGACTTCGCTCCCGGTCGCTGTACTCTGAGCCCGAGGTGGAGCAATTGTTATGTGTCTGATTTTTCGAACGGCGCTTGTTGTAACTTGTGCGTCGTTGGCGCTGCTGCCGTTCGTATTTGCCTGCTTCCGAGTAGGATGAGGAACTAACCGAGCTACGATGGCGACGTGTGCTGCGCGAGGAGTAGCCGCCACCGCCAATACTGCTGCCGCAGGCAGCTGTTGCATCCAAGTGACGCAAACGTTCCGTTGAATTGGAATTGGACCGTGAACGATATGAGGCGAGGCTGCTGCAAGCCGAAGACGAGGATGAGGACGAGCTGCAGCTGGAGACGTTCGATGCGGAACCATCGAGGTTACGTTTGCGATAGGCGCGACGCGTCCGTTCACGCGATTGGCGTGTTGTGGGCAGCGTCAGCAACGGAAATTCGGGTTGCAGTTCAGTTTGTGTGCCCATGCTGACCATCTTCTTGCGTACGCGATTCTTGGCCAGATGCATAATGACCATGTCCTCGCCATGCTGTGCGTTCTTATCCACTGGCGCCGTCGCCGTCGTTGTGGGTGCGGCCATAGCCACGCAATTCGTTTGCTTGACCACCTCACTCTGTATGCTGGCTATCAGGGAATTGGTCATGTCCTTGCTAGCATCGCTGCCGTTTGAGATGTTGTACAACAGCACCGAGGACTTGAGCAGGGACCGCGAAGAGGGTGTCGTTGTCCTGTTGTTCCTCAGCGCAACGCTTGCCTGATGCGGCGGTATCGTAATGTCCGTGTTGCAGCTAACCGAAACAATGATAATCTCCTCATAGTCCGTTTGCAGCTTGCTACTGGCCGCGACCTGTGCCGTCGCTGGCTCCGTCTCTGGCACACTCTCCATGCAGTATGTGTCTTTAACAATATCCTTTAGCGGCGGCAGCTTCGTCACCCTTGGCACCTTAGCTGTCACTCGCGAATCGATGATCTTAAGCTGCTGTGCTCGCTTCAGCTCCAGCATGCGCAACACTTTGTTCTTGGCAACGGTAATGGGATCCGTGGCAGCTGCTGCCTGGCTCGGCGGACACTTCAGAATGTTCACAATGTTGCTGATAGCCGCCTTGTGTGGCGATTGTTGCGATTTTTGAACAGGTGCTGGCTCCACTTTGGCCTGCTTGACAGCCGCAGACGCCGGCACTGGCAACACTTTGAGGTTGCTAACAACTGCACCACAGCGTCGCTGTTTGTACTCCTCTAGGTTGAGTTTGCGCTTGGGCGCAGGCGTCTCTGCAGCAGCACTGTTAAGTGCGGCCGCATCACGCTCGGCCGCATCACGTTCATGCTTGAGCAGCGCCAAATTCTTGCCGCCCAGACCCAGGCCTGTATTTATGGGCTGCGACTCCGTTGGCTTGGCCAAGGACTGCTGTTTTCCCGCTGTGGATTTGGTAGCCTCTTGAATTTTCTTGGCCAAAACCTTGGACTTGTGGCTCGCTACTGTTCCGGCTGCCTTGGCGCCCACTTTACGCTTGAGGAAGTCACATTGTTTTTTGTTTGGCACCAGGCAAATATTGTTACTGGCCTTTGGCTTCGCTGTGTTTGCTGCTGTTGCTGGAGGAACTACAACGTTCGTTGTCTTGGCAGCGATTTGATTGCTTGCCGGCGATGCCTTGTGCTACGTGGAGACACCATTTGAAGAATGAGTTACATGCTTCAAACTGTTTATCGCACACCTGTTCGTACTCACCTCAGCGGAAACTACGCGCTTAGCCTGCTTGGGACACCAGGATGGATCGGCCTTCACATTGTCCACATAGCACAAATCATCCGTGGGGGCGGACTCCTCAATTTGCCCGGCTACCCATTTGGACTCATCCACATCAACGGTCTCTACATCGATTATTGAATCCGAGTCGTAATCAGAATCACGACTCTTCGTTGATATTATCAAAGGCTTGGGCAACACTGAGGCTGACCTTTTGACAGCAACAGTTTGTGGTTTCTTTTGTTTGGCTAAATCTGTTTGAATTTCTATTGGAATTGCTTCCACAGGTGCCAATGGTTTGCCATGATTGGCATTCTTTGAACGCGTTGAATTTATGTTATCGGCAAAGTCATCTTTGGTGATAAATTCAGCCAAATCAAAATTATTTACATCAATGTTCAGTCCCAGCGCATCCGCTTCAGAGCAGATTGTGTTTGTGCTCAGTGTACGCCTCTTGCGTTCCTCTTGTAATGCAAACGCATCAACAGGCAGCAGGCACTCATCAATCTCATCGTAATCGCTGGAGTGCGACTCATAATCTCCTATAGACGAGCTGTCGGTGCGCGTACGAAATGTGGAATTACTACACTGGCTTTGTCCATCATCATTGCCCAGCCCGCGACCAGTCGCGTCGTTATCAGAATCAATCAGTGCGCTGAGCTGACGCTGCTGCTCAAAGGCCGCTTCGGCATCGCAGTCCGTGATGGCCCTGTACACCTGACCATTAAGCACGTTAGCATCGTCGCTTAGCTGCTGATCCACAAAATCGCTGTAGATGAGCTGCGGGAATTTGATTATTAATTAACTGGAGTGCTTTACGGCAATTATTTTTTAGACCATACCAAGTTTTTTCTGTTTTGTAGTTGCTCTTCCGCCTCATTTTGACTGAGCAGCGATTCATCTGTGGGCGCTATGGGGAGAATGCCATTTAAAGTATCCGTTAGCTGCAAGCTGTTTGTGGTTTAAACGATAAATATCAGTTATATATATGTGATTTCAATGCAAAGGCAAACACCTACTCATCATTGGCTGACCAAAAGTTCGGTTCTGGATCATATTTGACAAAGTTCCCCTCGAAAGGATCCTCGTGAAACACATTTAGCATACGTGAATCCATAATATATGAGTTCATAAAATATCTGGATTTGTAAATGAATAGGAGTATTGATTAAATCAGCTCTTAATAAAAATATTAGTATTTATACGTATTAGAGGTTAGCACAGGTCTTGGCGGAATTTGTGGCAAAACTATTCCATTCGTGCATAAAAATCTCTTAAGGCAACAACACGCAAAAGTCCCTAAAATTAACTAAATAAAATCATAAATGAATCTTTTATTCCCTAGATTTTTGTATACAACGGTGCTTTTGGTTTTTGTTTGTTCAAGCGTTTTTACGATACCAATAGGACTCGATAACAAAATAAGCTATCCGTCTTTTTCTCACTTAGTTGACGTTGCGAAATTTATTCGAGTAACGTCAAGAAATTAATCGAAAATCAAAAATTAAAAGAATTGACGAATTTCAAATATAGTCTAAATTTAAAAAAATTTCTTTTAAAAAATTTTCAATGCCCAAGAAAGTGATTACTCGACGTCAGCGAAAGGCGGCTGAGGCCAAGCGCCAATCAGAAACTAATGGGCGCAATGCGACGGATGCGCATAACGGAAAAGCAGCGGCTGCACCTGTAGCAACTACGCTGGAAGTCAAGCCATCTTGCAGTATTGTCAAGCCAATTGCGAAAGCTTCCGGCACGAAGTCCGCCCAACAGCAGCAGCAGGTGGCAGGAGGGGATCAACAAAATCCGGAGAGTAAGCCGACAGTTACAGTTATCGTTAAGGACAAGACAACACAGGCGGATAAGAAGGTATTTGATTTGCTAGTCGATGAGAACATTAAGAAAAAGGTCAGCAGGCAGCCGGCATTACCTCCAAGCCCACCGCGCAGTGAACAGGGCTCGTTCAGTAAGTCTTTAACACGACGCGCAGTAGCGACATTTTCCAAATTTCAGAAGCTCTCGAAAGTATTTAATAAGAAAATGAACTACAAGGCGCCACCAGCAACAAATGCAGAGCCAATCAATTTATCGGGCGACCAACTGGATGACACCGTGAAAACTGCCCTCAATGGACCGCCGGGCACTGATAACAAAACGAACAAAGCGTGCGGTTGTGAGTTTTGCAAAGTGGTATTGAATCAACTGTTGGCGGGAAAAAAACGCGTAAATGACAGGAAATTGTGCAAGAATTCGAACAGACGTTTGCCAAACCATTTGCGCGCCGTTTCGCCTGCACGAAATAATATTCAGAAAACAGAGCCGGCGGATACCAATTCTGAAGACCGCAAAGTGGAGGTGTCGTCGGTCGCCAGCAGGCGACGATTAATTCAGAGGGTAGAGAAAAAGAAAAAGATGCTGGAGAAGGATGTCCTCCAGAAAACTAAGCAGATCAACAAGCAGAAACTCAACAAGACTATGAAGGAAGGCCAATCGCTAAAGAATATTGCCAAAGCAAAAAAAAACAAGTCAGCGGTTCAGTTTAAATCAATGGATCCAATGGTCCCAATACTTACAGCCGTTGCAGGAATGAAAGCAGCTCCCGCTGCACATAAAGCAACATCAAAAACAAACAATACCTTTGACCGACCCAAACGGCCTGTAAAAGTCGAATTATCAAGCGCCATTCGGCATCTTTCGGTAGATCCGGCAGACATTCCGCCACCAAAGATGATTGGCAATACGGGCTACCTGATCTTGACGGGAACCACAACGCAGTTGGGCACACAACTGACCAGTTTGGCAGAAAAAAACGTGGATATTCAGAAATATGTACTGTTCGAGCCGGGTGTAACAGATAAATTGGAACAGCAACTTGCGGCTCTTGAGGAGAAGCGCGATGAGATACTTCAGCGAATGCGGGATAAGCATAACATGTTGGCAAACTGCCGGCAAAGGCGCTTGAAGGGTCCAAGCAAATATACTTAAATATTTAGCTATAGATGATGTCACTTTGAAAATTTGAAATTTTTATTTACTTTAATGGAATGGGCATGCAAATAGAAATCTTAATATGTGCCATGAAGTACATGTATTTATTTCAAATGGAAACCATAATTTATATATATATAAAGCAAACTATAATATATATAATTGTCAACAATATATAAATATTTTTGTTCACATTTATCCACGTGCAACAGGAACGAAATCGATAACATTTTAATTTGGCGCGCATAGTTCAACAAGTTGGCAACGCTTGAAATGCACCGAATCGTAGTAGAAAAAGGAAACGACAAAAAGCAGCGTGGCACGTTTTACGCGAGCAACATGCTGTTGTTGTTGTTTCCTCCCACCCTGAACAAGCCGCATTGCAAATGCCGCTATAACATTTATATAATAACAAAACATATTTAAAACTTAAATTCGATCACAATTTGCATATATCTTATGCTCTTAGATGGTTGAAATCATAAAAACTAAAACCAACTTGCTGGCAGCACTTAAATAAAATAACAATAACAACAAACACCGGACACACACAAACATGTAGGTACATATACACACAAAACGGCAAAGGCGCGACCACGTGTGTGTGAGTACCGCCGCCGCACCATGTGCTTTTTGCTTTGAATATACATATACAATTTTTTTTTTTGTTAAACTTTACTATCACATTTCACACACACACACACACGCACGTTTTGTTTAGAAAGCTGTTTTCATGGTAAATAAGTGGCAGGAGACAGGCGACGAAATGCGAGCCCGGACTTCGCTAACAGTTACATGCGAATTATTATTTTTTTATGGTAGCTCGAATATCATTTGCACTTGCTGGCGGGAGGAGTAGCACCTGTCCGTAATGAAGGGTATAATCGTTTGATTTGTAACAGCTATATGATTACCTTTAATAAATGTTGTTATATATAGTCGGTTGTAATTTGTAAGTTAATTACTTTATTAAGTTGTCGTTAATCTTTGTTGCTGTTCGTCTGTTTATCTGTTTTAACCTCACATGTTAAGCGCCGCGTCTGCAACGCCAACGCACAGTTGGAATTATTTAATTTTTTAAATACAATTTTATTTTTGCAGTATTAATTAGTTTTTTGGTTTAAGGAAACACCACACTAGTTTTAATCTATTTTTATCTAATAACTTTATGATTCACATTGCCAAAATATGTTCACGTGGACGCGAACCGCGGGGAATAATCTCACACTGTGTTGAGTGTGACCGTGTCGCTATATTATTTTACAGCTGTTTTGAGAACAGCGACATAATCGTTACCATATTCTGAAATGTTATTAACAGTAGCTATAAACAAAATGCCTCTGAAAATGTGGATAAGATTAAAAAAATGTGACAAATTCAAAATTTTAATAATATAATTATTGCAAATCAATAACTTAATAATTTTGCAACGCCGAAAGACTCAAACCGACTCATTTGTATCTAACAGCATTTAACAGGGGCATAAACAACAGCAAAGCGGTGAAGCGCGGATTACAGTTTTAAAAGTTTCACGGGTTTTTTGAAAACAGCAATCGCATAAACGGAGGGCGCAAAATATATTTTATAAAAACACTTTGTTGGTTTTTTTTAACACGCTTCTTATTTTATAACAATTTATGTCAATGAAGAACGTTGCTTTGTGTTTCAGTTTTAAGTGTGCATTGATCTTCAAATGATCTGCTTTTCATCCACTCTGAATTCAACTTTAGTTTTCTGTTTAGTTTATATGATATAAATTAAATAACTTTTAAAAAATTGTTTCTAATCAGATTTATTAGTGTGAACTTTATATCAGCAGTTTAACAGAGAGGCGCGGTTGGACTGCTGACATGCGAATATTGTATATATATATATATTTTGAAAGGACTTGTCCTGCTAAGACTTTGGGGCGAAGCTTTCTTTAAAGTGTGGCCCCAAAGCATAAACATTGTATTGGGAGGATTAGCGCATATTTCAGGTTCAGTTGCAATACAACTGTATACATATATTAGATATAAAAAAAATGGTTACAGGTTGATCTGCTGTGTGTTTCTACGACAATGCGAATGAAATATATTTAAATTATTAACGCCGCTTAACGCTAGTCCACTCGCCATCATCGCCGGCCTTATTTTCTGCGTAAAGAACGAGATAAAATATGAATTATATATTGACTACATTGATTAATAGAAAGACAATAGCTCACCCTTGTCCTGTTGTTGTTCACGCTTGGGAGTCGCTTTTTCATCACGTGAGGACGGGGCAGTGCGCCAATTACCACCGCCGCCACCACCACCACCACCACCACCAGCACCGCCGCCATCCTTAAGTCCAGCGCCGGCACCGCGTCCATCGCGTCCGTCACGTCTTTCACCGACCGGACGACGATTATCGCGGTCGTTTTGACGTGGCGAATCGCGCCAATTGCTGCCTGTTTCACGTTGTGGCTGGTCGTCGCGACGGAAGCCACCGCGATCATCGTCACGGCGTGGACCGTCGTCCCGGCGTGGGCCATCATCACGGCGCGGACCATCGTTACGACGGAATGACTCACGGTCACGGTCACCGCCAAGTCGATCGGATCGATCACCACCACGACGCCACTTGTCATCGCGTCCAGATGGAGCGCCGCCACCGCGCTCAGTACGTTCAGCACGATCAGTGCCAGGTCCACGCTGAGTTTCTGGCTCGCGCCGCACACGCCAAGACGAATCTGCACCCCCATCGTTATCCTTGCGCTCTGCACGTTCAGGGCGATCATTGCGATCAATACGATCATTGCGATCATTGCGATCATTGCGATCAATGCGATCATTGCGATCACTGCGATCATTACGATCACTGCGATCGTTGCGTTCATTTCGATCAGTGCGAGGAGCACGCCACTCGCTAGCACCACCCGCTGGTGCGGCGCTTGGTCGTTCAGCCCTGTCGCCAGCACGTGGACGCCAAACATCACGATCCTTTTCGCTGCGCTCGCGTTCAACTGCGACTTCGCGGGCGAGACGTTCACGATCTTCCTGAATCTTGCGCTCGGCCTCTTCCTCCTTGGCACGTTGCTTTTCGTACTGTTGGCGACGCTTTTCATCCTCGGCCTCCCGCTCCAAGCGACGAGCCTCAGCTGCGGCGCGCTCTTCAGCCTCGCGAGCATGGCGAATTTCTTCCTCCTTCCGGAAGCGTTCCTCCTCCTTGGCGCGCAAGTATGCCTGGCGGCGTTCCTCACGACGACGCACAACCCGATCAGCCAGACGCTTTTTGCGCTCCTCGGCGAGAGCAATGTCAAACTTCTTGAGTTTTTCCACGTAAAGCGAGGCGCGCTCCTTTTTGAGGGCCTCGAGGAACTCATCGCGATCGGGATACATGCGCTTAAGACGATCCTGCTGGCTGACAGCATCCTTGCGTTCGGCAATGGCATTTTCAATACGAGTTTGTTCGGTTGCCTCCCAGAATTCTTTATCCTTGACGTTCTTTTCAGCTAGGTACTTCTCAAAGAGTGGAATCTCCTCCAGACGCTTGGCACGCTCAAAGTAATCAATTTTCTTCTCCTGCGACTTGAGCTTGGACTGCAGCTCTTTACGCTCGCGCTGCAACTCCTCGCTCTCTCGCATGGCAATTTGCTCGGCATCCAGTTTCTTGATGCCCTCCTCATCCAGCTTGGAAAGCATTTTCTTGCCGTGCGCAGTCTGCGATATCTGCTGCACCTTTTCCTTGAGGCTCTTTTCCTTAATGGCTTGGATTTCGTTTTCGTGTCGCTTGCGTTCGCGTTCTTCCTGCTCCTGTTCCAGGCGCTTCTGCTCAGCAAGTTTTGCTTTGCGCGACTCCTCCTCGTGGCGACGTGCCTCCTCCTCCTCGCGCGCGTTATTTTGCTTTTCAATGAACTCTTTGCGATCCTCAATTATCTTCTGGCGCTGCAGAATGCGCTGATGCTCGCGATCCTTGATTTCGTGATAGTGCTGCACCATTTGGGTGCGCAACTTGGCACGTTGATCGCGCTCTCGATTCGGGTACACAATGGACACAGCTCGCGTCAATACGGTCGACATGTTGACAAGTTGAGAGCGTATCTGCTCCGAGGGCATCGACTGTAGCATTGGTCCATCTGGACGGTATTCACGCTGGCTCTCGGTTAGATCAGTTCCAAAGAAAATGCTATTGCGCTGGTGATCGATGCGTATCTGCATGTCATTGTGGCGCACGGACTCGACCAGTAGCTTTTCCATTTCGAAGATGTTGCAGAAGGGAGCCAGCTCAAGCAGGCGCTTGAACTCAATGCTCTCATAGACCTGCGAGATTTGACGGATCAGACGCATTATAGTTACATCCTTTAGCGATTGAATGTATGGCGTGAGGAGGGTGTTCTCCGTCTCGCTGCTCTCGATATTATCTACGATGGATTGAATTCGCTTGCAAAGGTTCAGAGGATTGAAGTCCACCTCAAGCCAGTTGTACAAGTTGCGGAACTCTTCCGACACCAGATTCGGAACATTCAAACGCACCTAAAGAGCAAACGGATTAGTAAAGACTACAAAATAATATTTCCTTAAAAACTTACAACTTCACGAATAAGGGAGACACGTGTGGGCGGTTGGGGCAAACCTAGCAGCACAGCCAGCTTCTGTGCCTTCTCCTGAGGGCTCTTGTCCGCCTCGATAAAGCGATCAAATTCCGGGTGTGCCGATGGTAATGGTATAGAGAGCGTGGCCAGCAGCACATGTGCAGCCATGCGCTGCAAATCGTCCTTTGTCAAGTTCTTCTTGAGCTCGCGCGTCAACTGGAACAGTTTCAGCAAAGCGGCCGCATGAAAGAGCTGATTGCCGGCCTTGCTGAAGACCATGGCCAGCTTCTGGTAGTAATTGGCCATGGTTTTGGGCACCGGTGTCTTCTTGGACATGGCCATCAGGCCGTGAATGTCCTCAATTGCCTTATAAGCCTCCTGCCACAGTTCCATATGTATTGCCGAATCCAGCAGATAGAGCCTGGTGTCCAGGCACAGCTGCTGGGTTTCGACCTTATTAATGGAAACGCCCGTCGTTTGATTGCTGCTCTTGCAGATGTCCTCAAGATGCTTACGCAGCTTGTCGCACAAGCGTCTAAACTCGCTTTTGCGATTGTACTTCAAGCAAAACTGGAAAGCCATGCGCGCAATATCATGATACAGTGCCTCGCAATGCGTGTTGACGCGCAGCAGCTCCAGGCACTGGCAATACGATTCCCAAAGAAACTTTACCCAGGGCAACAATATGGTGCGATCGGAACGATCCTGGGCATCTTCACCGCAAACAGCGCTCATGAGGATGCTCTCCGGTGTCGCAATGTTGTCCAGATCATCCAGTTCCAGCACGGCGACCGCAGCCGACGATTGCGCCTGAGCCGCTTCCGTATGCTCCTCAGCCATTTTTAAGTAGCCGCGTATTACATTCTCCAGTGAGTTTACATTGACCAGCTGGAACATGTTCCGGTACTGGAAGAGACCCTCCTTGGCGATATGCGACTTTTTGAGCTCCACGCACAAGTATAGGTACTTGAACATGAGCGGCTCAACAACCGTCTCCGAATAGGCATAGTTCCACCTCTTGTTGCGGAAAACCTCCTGCAACGTGTCCAGAGCACGCAAAGGCTTTCCCACCTCAATAAATTCTTTACGATAGGAGAAAAAAAAACAAACGGGTTTCAATTGGCATTCACAATAGTACACGATTTGTGCGGTTGTCACTTTTGACATTTCGCTTTGGCCAGCTATTTCGCTGCCGCATGGAAAATTTTCATTCAGCTTACCATTGGCTCGTTTGAGAGCATTTTCCGGACGCTGAGTGTAACGTGCCATTTTAAGTTAATCACAAAATAACGTACTGATACTTTAAATTGTTTTTCTCACTGTTTTTGGGCAGCTATGAGGCTTGCTATAGCAGAAAATTTATAAAAATCTTCAGCTCGCCTACGTGTGCCTCCGAAATTTATACAAAATGACCGAGTTGACGTTTGACAGAGTTGCACGCTGTGCGCTAATCGATAGATCGTGCTTAAATATATCGATATTTTGACAGCTAAATAAAGTAAAAGCAACAAATGCACATGCTTATAATAAAATTTACAATTTAGAAGATGACAAAGTTATGGAAAAAATATGTACTTTGGTTTGCCCAGGAGCACGTTGATTTTCGTGTCGCAGAGTTCGAGTCCCTTGTTAAATTGTTTAACATACAGTTCCGAAATTTGTCGGAACACCATTTGGTAAATAACAAAGCCTACTCTTGCAATTTCACATATGTATATTAATAATAAACATATAACAGAAACCATTTTGGTTGGTGGAATTCCCCAACGATGAAACAGCGCTTAAGTATGCCTCCCGGTCAATAGCACTTCGCTCCATCATCGAGCTCTATTCGCACGCCCACACACTGCCGGAATACCATACGAGATTACAAGCTCACGTGAACTTGCATCAAGAAGCGGTGAAGGGGTATTTTAAAGCGCAAAGCTTCAAGATAACGGTAGAGACTTACAACAAGCACTTCAGCCAGCGCGAAAAGGTCGAAAAGATCGAGACTATGGACTATTTGCCAATCGAAGGAACTGTTAACCTAAAGAATCCACAAGTTGAATGGTGGTATCTAGAGTTCTGGGGCCTGGATCCCACCGCTGTGCCTGCGGCTCCCGATGATATTATCTTTGGACGCATGCTGACCCAGGGCCAGCGACACTTAATCCAGCAGCTCTCTCTGAAACAGCGAAAGTTTATTGGCAACACCAGCATGGATGCCCAGCTCAGTCTGCTTATGGCGAACCAGGCGATGGTGCGTGATGGGGACTTAGTGTTTGATCCCTTCGTTGGCACTGGCTCGCTATTGGTGAGTGCCGCAAAATTCGGTGGCTATGTGTTGGGCGCTGACATCGACTTTATGATGGTGCACGCGAGATGCAGGCCCAGTCGCATCACTCAGAAGGTGCGCGATAAAGACGAGAGCATACGGGCCAACCTGCAGCAGTACGGCAGTGCAGATCGTTATATGGATGTGCTGGTCGCAGACTTTTCGAATCCGCTCTGGCACAAACGCATTACCTTTGACAGCATTATCACCGATCGTAGGTAGTGCTTAGCCAACAACAATAGCTCATTAACAGCTGATAAACTTGTTTGCTTTTAGCTCCTTATGGCATACGTGAGGCAACCGAAAAGGTGGAAAATAAGTTGAATCCCAAGGAGAACACACGCACGGCCAACATGGCGCATTATCCTTCAACCTCACACTATGCGCTGCAGCATCTGTATGCAGATCTGCTGCAGTTTGGCGCAACACATTTAAAGCTGGGTGGTCGCCTTGTTTGCTGGCTGCCTTTTCATCGGTACGTACCATATCAGGCAGATCATAGCTTTGAATCACAATTGCTAATTGCAGTGAGGACTACGACGAAACAATGTTGCCTCAGCACCCGCATCTTCGGCTGGTGGCCAACTCGGAGCAACCGTTGGCCGGCAACACAGCGCGACGTCTGCTCACCTACGAGAAGCACATGGAGTACAACGAGGAGTCTAACTTCGATGATAGTTCCGCACAAATCGCTGCTGCTGCTGATGCCACTCGGAACTTTAGAGAGC
This sequence comes from Drosophila paramelanica, assembly GCA_035043915.1. Classification (NCBI taxonomy): domain Eukaryota; kingdom Metazoa; phylum Arthropoda; class Insecta; order Diptera; family Drosophilidae; genus Drosophila; species Drosophila paramelanica. Next base: position 7,145,744 of record JAWNMO010000354.1, on the reverse strand, counting down.
GATATTTTAACACAAACGGCACACTTGAATCGCGTCAGGATCGACGCATGCGAAAGGCAGCGCTACGGGAGCAGGGTCGTCTTGAGATGGAAATGCGCGGAAAAATGCCTATTGATGGACGAGCTAAAAAATGTGATTTAAATAATGCGCGTTTCGATTAAATAATTAAACATATATTTAAGTATATATAATGACTTTGTTAATTTGTGATTCGTGCCTGTGACTGATCCTGCACTTGGCACTCGAATGTCTTGGCGAAACTGTCTAGGAACGCCTCAGTAGCCTGGGTTATACTGGTGTGCCGCCCCAGCTGTTCACTTAGAGAGGTCACGCCCTTGCCCTCAATGCCGCAGGGCACAATGTGCTCGAACCATTTCAGATCTGTTGAGCAATTTAGGCCAATGCCATGCGTAGTGACATAGCGCGAGCCGTGCACGCCAATGGCGCAAATTTTGCGATCGCCAACCCAAATGCCCGTGTCCTGTGTTGTGGTCGCATTCGGTATGCCCATCTGACGGCAGGTCTCGATTACAGTGCGCTCCAGTGTGCTAACATACCATCGTATGCTGGGCTTAAATTGACGTAAGTTTATGATGGGATAGGCCACCAATTGGCCAGGACCGTGAAATGTTATTAGACCGCCACGGTCGGTGCGATAGAAATCGGCGCCCAGTTTACGCAATCGATCCTCGTCCTCAGCTGTGTAGCCCTTTGTACGTATGCCAATGGTATAGACGGGTTCGTGCTCTAGGAGTAGCAGAGAATTACGAAATTTGCGATAATCCGACACATTTTGTTTGGCTAGCTCCTGTTGCAACCGCAGCCCAGCGATGTAAGTTAGACGTCCGGCGCGCACAACATTTACTGTTGGCTGAAGCGCAGGCATTTCGTGATGCTATTTATAACAGAGTCGCAATTTCGAACAAACTAAATGTTCATTGAGTTTGTAACATCCACTAAAAGCACTTTGCCAAACTGTTATTAACAGCCCAATTGAAAGCATAACAGAACACAATTAATTTTTTGATGTGTTAATTACTAACAAATAGCTGTTAATCTTACAAATTTTAAATTTTGTCTGCCATGCATATCTGTTATTAAGTATATGTAGTTTAATTTTTGAACTTAATATATTAGCTGCAGTACTACATTTTCCGTTTCGAACCATGTTTTAAGCCTGTAAACATACAAACTACGTTATGTGTGTTACTTACTTTCTATTAGTTAGACAAAACAGCTGCCGTTTCTATACATTTACCGAAATTCGAACTTCGCCAATTTATGTAATCGATATGTGCGCAACGTGTGCATCCCTGTCTGCGCTTTTTGTGAGTGGCACTAGTGCCACATACACTCACACACGCAAGCATAATATATTATTTGTGTTAAAAGTTATTGCAAAAAAAAAGAAGAAAAACTGAAGTGTAGCAACGTTTTTCCACTTATGTACAGTGTTTGCAATCGTTTCTTGCAACCGAATTTTATTTAAACCGTCAATGTAGCGCCAAGCGAGCGAAACGTACATTCGCATGAAATTCGCATAGGACGAAGCGTCAGTGCGAGAAAAGGCACTGGCACGGGAACTTTTGGCGCAGCGTTGCAGGCTATGGCGACGCGGACACGTCAGGATGAGCGCGTCTGCTCGGGTGGTATGGCAGATGAGGAAGCGATGGCTGCCACCTACCATAATTTGCCACCTCACAGCCCAGAGTTGGCCAATTTTCTTGCACACCAGCAACAACAACAACAGCAGCAGCAACAACAACATTTGCTGCATCAACAACAGGGGCAGGGACCTTTAATGTGGTCACCATACGTGGGTGTTCAATTTTCCACACATCATCCTCACCCCCACCCACCAGCAGCATCAGCACCACCACCACCTCCACATCATCATCATCAACCGCAGGCAGCTCCACCGCCACATGTCTATAATGAATACCTATTTAACTTGCCGTACTCGGGTCCACCTGGGCCACCCGAAACCTACTCTGTGTTGCCTGTGGGCCACGGAAATTTCCTGAAGGTCTATCACTGTCCGGAAAATTCGGTCGGTGATCTTTACGCACAGCAAGCGGCGGCCAATTTCTCGCATATCAATATGGCATCAATGAACCAGCAGCAGCAGCAACAGCAGCAGCATCAACCACATCATCAGGCGACCCAAAATCCCTCACAGGTGCAACCGTCGGCAGCACAGCAATCGCCACCGATGCAGACGCAACTTTATGAGCTGTTTGCCACTAATCCGTTACTGCCAAAACCCGAGATGAACATTGTAAATCAACAGCAACAGCAGCCGCAACAGCAGCCGCAACAGCAGCCACTACAGTTTAATCAGGTCGATGAGGTCGTACCTCCAGGTAGCGCCAATTTACTGATCAATAATCTGGTAAACAACTGGTCGCCCAATCTAACCGGCGGCAGTTATATACAGTTTGGTGGCGATCTGCCCGAAAATGCCAACACCTATGCGGATGCCACGCCTCTAATAGCCACAGCGCCCACACAGCCGCCTTCTCCCGTAAAGCTGCCGCAACCACAGCAGCAACCCCAGGTTGAGTATCATACCAAGGCAAAACCGCCCAAGAACGTGGAAACATCTCCTGATCTGCCCAGCATCAAAGAAGCCAAACCTAAACCAACACCAACAACAGCGGCGGCAACAATAGCACCATCAACAACAACAACAGACACAGCAACATCAGCGTTAACAGCCACTGCTATAAAAAAGGCGCCCATTGTCGTAACGGGATTGGCCGAGGGCAAGAAGCGCATTGTGGCCGAGGTCAAACCCATGCCAATGTCTTACTCGGATGTGTTAAGCAAGGGTAGCACACTGCGCAGCTCGAGCACAATACACGCCAGCAGCAATGCGGGCGCTGATTCGCGCTCCGTTAATAACATGGAAAATGGTCATGTCCAGCAGCGACGCTCAGGAAAGGAGGATGCCAATGGCAATGGTAATGGTAATGGTAATGGCAATGGCAACGGCAATCGGGAGCAGCGCAACATTGCCAAACGCTCGCCGCTGCATGAACTCAAGGATGGAGTCGGCAATCCAGCAGGAAATCGCAGCAAGAAGCGCCAGCAGGCACAGGCACAGCAAGCAGCGCAGCAGAAGCCACAACAAGCGGTAAACGAAAATCAGAACTTAACTTTTATTTGATAGATATTAAAGTATTATATTTAACAGCCGCTACAACAGCAGCAACAGCAACAACAGCAGCAGCAACAGCAATCGCAGCCAGCGCTCAGATCTAGTAAACCCAATGCGGAAAGGAAGCGTCCAGCCCAACTGAAACTTAATACCAATATCATCAGCAATAATCTAAACGGGTTTGGCGCCAAGAACAGCGACAGCAAGGCAGCCGTCAACAACAGCAGCAACAGTGCTGGCAGCAACAGCAATGCACCTACCAACAGCAGCAGCAGCCAAAATTTCTCAAACCGCAAGTCAAACACGGCGAGCAACAATCGCTGCGGCCTCAACAATGGCAACACGCATGCAACTTACTCGAATGCCAATTCGAATAATTCCAATAGTTCAGCTGCCACAACCGGCAGTGGCAACAGCCACCACAACAACATCAGTAGCAACAGCAACAGCAACAACAATAGCAATTCCTCATCTTCAAAGCGTTACTCCGGCTCATCGAATGCGAATTTGAACTCCAATTCCGGCTCGTATTCGTACTCCTCAAAGCGCAATCGTGGCAACGCATACGGCTCATCCAACTCGCCGGCACACGCGAGCGCCTCGAATCGCAACTACGAGCTGGCCAAGCGTATTTTGCATACCTGGTGGATATACACGCTCAAGCTACTCACCTGGCTCTTCTATCTGGTCTACGACATTGTCGTGCTCGGCTGCAGCATGGCGTACGAGCGCCTGACCACGGCGTATGTGGCGGGCGTGGCGTATGCCCGCCAGCTGCACAAGGAATTAAAGCAAAACTCGGGTAAACCAAGCATCTGGTGGCGCAACTATTGGCGCCGCTTCGATACGCGCTTCAAAAAGAACTCACGTTGGGCATTTTGGCGACGCTTCTACAAGCGCAAGCCACCTGAGGCTACCGCGGAGGCTTTTAAGACGGGTCGCCTACCGCAGACTGGCGAAGAGGCCATGTACTCGCTGCTGAATTGTAAGGGCAAGGATGCCTATAGGTAATTAGCCAACCCAACTGCTATAAAAATTCTTCAGTTAGCTAATTGAAATATATTTCAGCATATTGGGCGTGCCGCCAGATAGTCCTCAGGAGCAAATACGTAAACACTATAAGAAAATTGCAGTGCTAGTGCATCCGGACAAGAATAAGCAGGCGGGCGCCGAGGAGGCGTTCAAGGTTCTGCAGCGTGCATTTGAGCTAATTGGCGAACCGGTAAGTTTAAAATTTATACATATGCCCATGAGACGTCGTATTGACATCCATTCTTGCAGGAAAATCGTCTTGCCTATGACCAAAGCATTGCCGAGGCACTACATGCTGAAAAGGCTTGGACGGAGCTGCACGATTTACTATCGCAGCTGCAAACCAAAATGACAGAGGCGGCCAATACTATAAGGTAAGCAACTTACATAACTCGGCTAACGGCTAAACTTTTAATACTCATTTTCTATCAACCACAGATGTAGCACGTGTGCTCAGCGGCATCCTCGCAAACTTACTGATCGTCCTCATTATGCGGCGCGGGAATGCGCCTCTTGTAAGATACGTCACTCGGCCAAGGATGTGAGTAGCAGTTCATAACATGTACTTGGCATTTATATTAACCACATATCTTTCTCTTCGCAGGGCGACATATGGGCGGAAACGAGCATGTTGGGTCTACGCTGGAAATATTTGGCGCTAATGGATGGCAAGGTGTATGATATAACCGAGTGGGCCAATTGCCAGAAGGGTGCGTTGTCTCATCTGGAGCCCAATTCGCACATGGTACAGTATCGCATTGTGCGCGGCGCTCAGCAGCAGCAGCAGCAACAACAGCAGCAGCAGCAACAACAACAGCAGCAGCAACATCCACATCAGCAGCAGCCACAGTCGCACGCACATCATCCTGGCGGTCCAACTAGTGGTGTTAGGTACGTGCACTTAACTTATCCCAAAAAAATCACTTTAAATAAAATATTTTTTTAATTGTTTTTATTTTTTTTGCAGTGAGGCCACGTTGCACGAGTTTCTGGACAATTTATACAGCGGCCAACATCCAGGCGCGTCCAATGCCACGCCCTTTGCTGGTAATGCTCGCCGTCGTACTCGTCGCAACTGAGCTCGCCGTGTGGTATAGACTTAAGTTGTTTTTAAAATCTCTAATCTATAGTTGTAACAAGTAAAAGCGCCGTTGGCTGTTACTCACGTAGATAAATTTTATCTAAGGCCAACATCAGCGCAGACATCTCCCACTTTTGCACACACACAGACTATAATCGAATCCGATTAAGTTCTATTATAAGCCACCTTTTTGGGCCAACTTTATTCTACATAAGTACAATTGATGTTTATGATTTCTTTGAGAATATTCGTTTTAATGATCATACATAATTTTAAGGGCATTATTGCCTATCAATTAATTAGTTGACTTCTGTGTTCTATATTTAACTTTCTGCCTACCGCTTATGGACAGCTTAACACGCTTAGCTCGTAGCAAACAACTCTAGATTTAAGTTACAAATTTAGATCGCAGCCGAACTGTACGCCACCCAACGTGTATAATGCGGTTATATGTAAAATCTAACACGAATTATAAATGTCAATAAAATATCATATATAGAGCCTAATGTTTCTATTGTTTCCGTTGAATAAATAATGGATAAAGCCGGAGGTACACCTGGAACCTTCAAATGCCAGTCCGAAATAAAATTTACTTTTTCGAAGCCCTGCTAAAAATAATTGCATAAAAAGAATTTTACATTTTCATAAGCGATTTTTTTGTAGTGTTTTATTGAAAAAATGCTCCGCTCCATTTCAGCCTAATTTTCTACACATTTTGTTTTTCGTATTTTTTTTTCTGTATAATAATAATAATAATAATTACAATTACATACATAGTGTTTACATACTCATCCAGCTCCACAAAAATGGCTTCTACGCATACAAAATGTATTGCAATTGAATACCTATTGAACCTAGAGTGGGGGACTTAAAGTCTACTTTGTTTTTGCTTCCAACAATGTGGCTGTTTTTGTCAATGTTCGGAATTTAAGTCGATATTATCTTTTTTAAATATATGTATATATACATATATATTTTTATGGTGTTTTTCTTTTGTTATTGTATGCAACATTATCAAATAGCAAAATTTGCATACTTTATAATTTTGCTGTTTAGTGGCATAATTTATTTTTAATAAATTAATTAATGAAACATGTGGGTAAGGTTTTTTGTTTGTTTTTTTGTAATTGTGATTTTTTTATTGAAACGCAGCATAAATTTGTTTCTATTTGCTTGACTTAAAAAGTTGTGACTGTTGCTTGCTTGACTTTTCTTTAAATTCCTCAACAATTATTGCGACTAATATTAAATTACATACAATTTATTAATTTTTTTTTTTTTGCTTTATACATTTACAAAACTTACGCAGAACCAACTAAATTTTTTTTCCATTTACTTTATATGTATATGTATATATATGTATACATATATATGTATATAAGTATGTATAAATTAAATTATATGCTTAAATACATAGATTAATTCCATGCTCACATAAACAAATTTAGTTAAACAAGCACTAAGCTTAATTTATAAAATGTTTATGAACGCATTTGTTTTCATGTTCATTTTTATCGTTTTTTTTTTTTTTGATTTTTAGTGTTTGTTTTTTTTTCTATACAAAGCTTTGTACAACTAAAGTAGTTAAAAAGAGAAAAAAGCAACAAAAATGTATTTTATTTATATGGATGCTTCATACATGCGCGAATACACTAAATGCATACATAAAAATATGTATGCAGCAGATTATGCGAATGCGATTGCTTCTTTAACGTTTGCTTGCACAAACAAACATTATTATCTTGCATTATTATTATTAATTTTAATAATAATTAGTACCAATAACAATATGCCCCTTATGTTTCTTTTTTTGTTTTTTGATGTTGTTTTCTTTTCCATTTTTACTAAAAGTTCAGTGTCAATACAATTTCCGAAACATGTATGTATGTATGTATGTATGTATATATATATGTGGATGTATTTGAATGGGTTTGGTGTGTGTGTGTGTGTGTGCTTATGACTGTTGGAACATATTGCTGCTCCTGGCGCTGCTGTGCTCTCTGCTATCATCCTAAGCTCTATTTTGGCGCCGACCCGCATTATCCCGATATTATTTTTGTGTCTTTCGGTGTGTCAGCTCCTGGGCCACGTCGTCCAACAGCTTGGTGGCATAGCCATTACCATTGCCATAGCCATTCGAAAGCAGGACACCGTTTGCTTTGTGCGCACTACCATTGACCGCGGTCGCCGCATTGCCATTGGCCAGCGGCTTATAGCCGTTCTTCAGGCCATTCGCATGCCCATTGCTGAGCGTGGCATTGCCATTGGCCTTCGTCGCGGACGCTGTCGTCGTGTCGGCGGCCGGCTGTGGCATAAACAGATCATCGTGGGCATTGATGCTCTTGCAGTAGCCATTGGGCTTGGCATGTCCGTTGGCCAGCAGCGCGTTCTTCTTCTGCAAAAAAATGCGTGAGCGTATTTATTAGAGTTGAGGCGTTAAGTTATGGCCTACGGGGCGTATGATTGTTAATATTGCGCATGCGACACGCGTTCGCATTTTTTAAATAGTTAAAGCGAGTTTTTTTTTTTGGTTTTTTGTTTTTGGTGTGTGTGTGGCCCACAAAAAGCCAAAAACGAATGTTATGCAATCCGTTGGGACGCTTTGTCAGCGTTTGTTTATTATTTTTATTTTTATTTTTCTTCATTCGTTTGTATTTTGTCTCGTTTTCATTCAACTTTCACTTGTGCACAGCTGAATGGATGCTGTGGGTCGCCGACAACGTCGCAGTCGCAGTCGCAGTCGCTGTCGACGCCGCCGTCGGCAACGCTCTTTGCGTGAACGATCATTAAACGACGTCATTTTGGCGCTTTTGTCGTCGGACAAAGCGGACTTCGGAAACACAATTCCCCGAGACCTACTTGACGAAATTTCGTTAATGAATTTGGACCATAGTTGGACCATGTTGGCAATAGGCGGCGGCCACCGGTCTGGTGCTGCAAGGTGCAGAGCAGCCGCAACCGTAAGCCGAACACATACATACACATACATATGTCGATGATATAAGAGTTCGCTGGGTTTTCGTTTTCATTCAATCCGGAATCTGAGATGCGAACAGCGAGAGCTGAACACATTTTACGATTGTCATTTTGTGGCTTAAAAGTGGCTTTTAGACAACGTGGGAAGTCATGGACTAGGCCCTATTTTTCTTCTTAGTTGGCCAGATGGCAGATAATTATCATAATGGGCGACGTGAGAAGCGGTTGCACCTCATAATGGTCTCATTTCCGGAGTATGGCATTTTAGAAAAGGTGGATCACTTACCATGAGACGGTTCTTGTAGGCTGCCTTGTAGAACTCGTTGAACAGGAAGAAGAACATGACAGCGTGCATGCCAATCCACCAGACAAAGAGCTTGGGGTAGTTGCAGTCGATGAAGAGCAATTGGAAGGCGTGCACCATGATGAGGATGAACTGAACCTTTTGTGGACAAAAATAGCAAGGATTAAGATAAGCTTATAGTGCATATGTAAATCAAATTAAATAAAGAATATGAAATAATGTATGTACAAAATTAGGTTCAACCTTTTCTAAAAATATTACAGAACTTTTTAAGTCTTTAACTCTTTTACATAATTACTAAAATGTAAAATATTTTACCAAAAAAAATATACTTAAAATTATTTGTATAGCTCTATTTTCTTTTTAACCACCTTTAAAATGTGGTCAACAATTTAAATGCATTTCTTTAAACAACATTTTAATTTTAAATAAATTCGTGCTCAACTGGAACTTATTTATATACTTTTCTTATATACTTTTCACATTGCTTATATCTCAAATTTATGATTTTGTGTTTTTGAAAAATACTTGAAAACTTTAATAGTTTTTCAAAAAAAAAAAAAAACAAACAAAATTGTTAATATAGTTTCTGTTTTTTTCAATAGAACCGTTGTTATTATCTATCCTCTTACCATTTGCAGTGTTGTCAGGTACTTCTTCCACCAGAGGTACTTCTGGTACTGTGGACCCATGGCCGAGAACAAGTAATAAGTGTACATCACAATGTGCACGAATGTATTGAGCAGGCCAAAGAATGTGCTGTGGCCACCTGAGCACAATTGACAACAAAAATATGCATTATTGAGTAATGTATTCTCTTGAATTATTTGTGTATGTTTTTTATTTGTAAACGCACCTGGCGTGAATTTAACACCGAACCACACCGACATCGGCATGCAGCCGTGATGTATCACATGCAGAGTTGTTACCTGGCTCGTCTTCTTGCGCAACACGAAGAAAATCTGTAAGGGCCGAGTGTTGATTTATGAATATGGTTGCCAATTTGCGGGCTTGCTGTTGTTGCTGCTGCTGCTTACCGTATCCATGAACTCTGTGAACTTTGAGAAGTAATACCACCAGCACGCATGAACCATCTAATTTTATTTAGAGGCAACACAGGAAAGAGATTAAAGAATAAATTAGTTTGACTCAATATTAAATGTGATTATTTAATTCGTGCACGCAACTCAACACACACTTTTAAATACCATAAACCAGAAGAATAACGCAAATGCCATCCATTTGTGAACAATGTTAAACCATATTTATTCTCTGGATTAGGGTATCCGTAAAGTTCGGCGCTGCCGTTGCTTGCCTTGTTGCTTTCACACACAATTTATAGAGTCAATTTGTTGAGTCGATTAAGAGAGCAATTTTAAATCATAATAGAATAATTTTTAATTCAGTTCAATTCAAACGTTCATGCACACTTCTCGGGGTAAGAGATTTTCAGTTCAATTAAGACTATAAGTAATTATATTAATTGTCAAAATGCAGCAAAGAGAATAACAGAAAAGATATAGAGTAGAGAATTGGGGGGAATTTACATTCAATAAATCGATTAACCATTCAAAATAGATCTGACAGAGTTGTCAAGGGTAAAGATGGGTGTCAAGAGTAAATCTTTACAGTTTCCAGTTGGTGGTAAGGAGAGGGTTTTTGTGTTGAAAGTGAGGGCCCAAAGTTTACTACATTCTGTAAGAGATAATGGACAATACGGGGAATTATCTCATTCAGTTTAGTGACATTTGAGGGTGCTGACAGTTATACACGGCATACACATGCTGTGATCTGGATTAGGTTCTGTTTGGGTTAGCATTAGTTGTACTTAAATATACGAGTAGATATTTATATTATTGCTTAAATATAGTGCAACTGATGTGAAACCAACAACTGTAAACCCAAATATATGTGTATATATACATATATATAATATTTATGTATTTGTAAGTATCTAGGTATTTATATAGAGTAATTATTGTATCAGCCCAGTACCAATGTTCAGCAAACACACCAATAAATACAAGCAATATATTCATTCATTATCAATAGTTTATCGTTATCACTAGATAGGCTAGTCAATATCGTTATTTAACTGCTCGTTGTGAGTTTAACACATACCCTTAACGTTCTAGGATTATTACTATAGTCGACTGGCTGACATCGGAAGCTATAATGTCCTGTTAGCCAACCGGAAACTCCTATCTGCAAAATGTAGAGTGTGTAAAATGCTTTTGTTTTCTTTTCTTTTTATTTCGATCAGTTGTTTTCGAATGTTTCATTTTTTTGATTTGGTGATTTGTGAGGGCGTATTTTTTTGAAGGGCTTTTGGCTGGCATCGGTTTGCGTCGGCGTTTCTTTTTCAGCTGCTTCCAGTTGTATGGGCTGTAAAAAATTATACATGGCACACACATACACACATAGTTCTATTTACACAATTACACACACACTTACATACATAATTTTTGGCTGATTTCGGTTAGTAGACAGCGTTTAAATGATATTAATTAAAAAAAAAGCATCAACTAGTTTAATTAAAGCGATAATGTTTTTTTTGCACAAATTATTTAGTAAATCCTTGCTTGCATTTATATACAAAAACAAGTGATGTATATACGATGTATATATATAGTTTAATTATTAAGGGCACTTAGTTCTATTGCTAATTAAAGACCAGCTACACTTTTGCTCGCCGCGTGTAGTATTTTTGTGGAGCGTTTATTAAAAGCTAGTTAAATATGATATTGCAAAAGAAAAAACAATAAATAAATAAAAAATCAAAATAATATATATTATAATTCCATGTAAGCAATGCCGGTTAATATATTTCTTAGGCTGTGCCATAAGCGATTGCAGCAAAAAATTAATTTACACTAAATGTATATATGCATATAAATTTATATTATTTTTCATATTTGAATATGTATGCGCGTAACTGCGTCGATTAAATAAACGGTAAAAGGGTTTCAATTTGAATTGGCCGCTGGCCGTCTGTCTAACGGGCGATTTTCCCTACGATCTGCGGACTTTCACTTTCATGAGCTAAGGGCGTTCCTACACACAGTCATAGTTTAATGGGATTTATAGACGAGACACTTACTCTCCTAGATGTGGCACTATCGCTATAGTCCACTGGCTGACAGCGGAAGCTGTACGAACCCCACCAGCCGCCCATTAAACACTAAAAACAAAATCAGATTAATGCCAAAGAAAATGAGTAAGAGAGAACGTAAGGAAAACATAAAATAAAGTGCACATTAAAAGCCGCTTGTTCAATTTGCAGTTGCCAGTTGCCAGATGCCAGTTCCCAGTTGCCAGTTGGTTGTCGCAAAACGCTTTTCCAGGTCAGTTAAGCAGCAGCCAAAGCGACGATGCCAGCGATACGTTCATGTTGTTGTTGATGGATTGGTGTACTTGTTGTTGTTGTTGTTGTTGTTGTCGATGATGGTGGTGTGTCTGGGTGTGTGTGTGTGTTTGTGTGTGTGTCACTTACCTCATAGAAAAGCCACGCGCTAAATACAACCTGTAACGCATTATAAATAATCAGCAAGTTCTGTAGATGTAACGGCTTTCGATTCTCCATTAATCGCGGCCCCAGCACCTATAATATGAAAAATTTAAACATCAGTTGATCAGTCTATATTAAAAAAAAAAAAAAATTAAAAAAAACAATTTTAATTAATCCTGATTGTGATTTATAATTAGCGAGTAAAATGTTAAGTAACAAGTGTAATGCACTAAATAAATGTTATACTTTAAGAAACCGTACCTAATAACATAATTATCAGGAGAATGGTGGAACTTATATAAAAAATACCATATCTAATCCAAATTTTGCATTTTCAATTTGTATAATTTGATATTTATCTATTACGAGATAGCAGCGAGAAGTATCGAAAGTTTAAAATATAGGCTTTAACTTATATTTAAAATTTTCTGTCCTTGGGTAGATTCGAGATGGCTATTAATATTAATTATGTACGCATTAACACATAGCATTCAGCACAAACTCGACTCCTAATATATTGTTGAATAACTTAGTTTTATAAGACTTCTTTATTCACTTTTTTTTTGTTTTGACTCACTGTGCTGTGTGTTTTTTTTTCTTCTTTTTTTATTCTTATCGGTGTGTTGGAGTATTATAAAAAAAGCCTTATGATTAGAAATTCATATGTGCGTTCGTATGTAACTCAATCATAAATAAAGCTTGCTCAGCCAAATTATCAGTGGATACGCCCAGCGCGACGCATCGTGCAATTTCCGCATGGGAATAACACTTGAGATTACGATGGAGATCTAGAAGCAGCTGGTTTTGATTAAGTGACCCAAATCTAAGTATTGGTGGCTAACTCAATGGTCAAAACAGGCTGCCATAAAACACTGTTATAAGACTGGGTGGAGTAGGGGGGAGGCGATCGAGTGTTTCCACCTTGTGTTTGGACTTACCTTAACCAGGTAAACGTATGTGAGGCACACAGCCAGTGTGGGGAAGGGCGATGACATCATGGGCCAGTCCTTTGTCCTTGAATCTGTTCAAATGGTAATGAGGCAAAAATCAGAAAAAAAACACATGTTTGTTTTTACTTGGCTAAAAAAGCGTGGAAATGCCAATGTCAATGTTCATGTTGTTGTAGCTGCTTCTTTGTTTACTAAGTGCGAATACAACGGCAGTTACACGTCTGCGCACACATACATACAGACAGACAGACATATATTAGATAACAAAGCAAACGCTCACACTGCTCTTATCATGTGTACATCATTAGCATTGGGCATTGGCCCTGATCCGTGGCACGTTTATGTATAAGATAATGTCAGCAAGGCAATTATCAACTGCGCTAATGCTCCCGCTAATGATAATGGTGATGGTGATGATGATGCTTATGATGATGAGACGTGCTGCTCATCCCGACCAATAAACTCCACAGCAATTACGCTTTAACTGTAACTATAACTCTAAATATATCTTCAACTTTAACTATAAGTTTATATCTTCTGCCTGTGGCATTTCTTCATTTCCTTCATTTGGCATTCGGTTTAGCGATAATTGTCATAAAAATGCGTAAATTTAACTGGGCGTTTAGCTTATGAATAACTTATGCAACGCATCGAATAATCACGCGAATTCGGATTGCCAAAGCAACATAAAATAAATAAATCAATAATAATTATTAAATATATTTGTAAGCAAATATTTCGATATTGAAAAAAAAGCAACAACAACCAAATATAAGATAAAAAAAAATGTATACAAAATTGATGAGCGGCAAAGTTTGATGAATAGATTAACAAATCGTTCAAAAAAAAAACAGCAAAAATAATAAACGAATATTAATTAAGGTTCCGAATTTGATCGAAATGAATATGTGCCAAGTGAAATTGTTGTTGAAATACAAATGGATTGCCAAAGTAAAGGGTAACTTTTCTGGTTTTCACATTAGCTAATCAAAATCAAAAACAAAATCAGCGCAAAAGAAACAGAAACTATCAAAACTGTGGAGTCTTACGTCTTAAAATGGAATTTATATGTTTTAGTTATAAAATTAGATTTATAACATGTAAGATAGTATTAAAGCCAAGAAATAATTCTTAGCAAGCTTACATACGATTCAAGTTAATAATTTGTATTTTACAACTTCAGAGTGAGTATTTAAAATAACATTACTTAACATTCTCACAAAAAATGTTTGATTTCTTTTTGGTTATGATGGCCATTTTACTTCCGATATTCCACTAATAAGTTATATTACACGTGCGCCCTTCAAATAAGCACACAAACACACACAAACACAATTCTGACACGCACAGGCAAAAAACTAGCAGATACAGTAGCTATATATAAGTATATCTAAATTTTTTAGTCCCATGTGAGAGAATAATTTTGGCACGTTGCGCGTCGTTCGCGCTTGATTATTGCTAAAGATTTGTTAAAGGGAGCAGCAGGTGGGTGTCCATGTGTGGCATAATTCAACATAAATAATAATAATAACTATAAAAAACACACATACATAAACCTAAAAAGGACTAGCTTGTAAAGAGAGTAATAACATATATAAAGCGAGTACCAAACTCTCAGTTGTATTTATTTATTACATTTTTTTTTTTCAAAAAGCTGACATTGAAAATATCATTATTAGTTAATACCGTGGCCTGAACCGATGTATGGCAGCAGCTGTTTGAAGCTCTCTTGCGCTCTCGCGTGCAATTAGTGAGCTGGTGTCAAAAATTACTCAATCATTTGCTAAACCTTTGCCGTTTTGCAGAGAAATGTGAGAAAGAAGAGCAACAACAACATTTCAACATCAAGGTTACACAAATTAACAGGCCTAAACATATAAATATAATATATAAATATATATACAACTTACCACTATGTGAGTCCATATATCTGTTTATGCTCTCGATGTATTTCATAATTAAGGCCATTTTGTTGCTGTGTATGTGTGTGTGTGTGTGTGTGGGAGTGTTGTGTATATTTTACTTGTTTATGTTTTTTATTGGTGGTTCGATTCTGGCGAGCTGTACTCAGTAGTTTAATGCATTTAGTTCAATGCAAAAGTTGTCGAGCTGCAAAAAGAAATGCAAAAGATGAAAAAAAATTAAGAAAACCGAAACATATATAAAATATTGTATTTATAAATCTAGACGTCTTGGCAACTGTTGGCACGTGACTGCTTAAAAATTTATTACGAGTTTCACTATGAACACAACACTAAAACGCAGTGGCCGCCTTTCAACCACTAATTATTGTGATTGCTCATTTATCAGCATTTAAATAAATATAAATCTTAACTAAATATATATATATATATAAATATACACGTGCATGTATATAAAATACCCAGCTGTATAGCGGACTGGCGGCAACAGCAACAAAATGAGGTTAATAAACTAAAATTCAAAAAGAAAAACAAATTATACATATATTTATACGTATATATATATATAACAACAATCTAGAGAGAAACGTCGAGTCAACATTTCAGCGGCATATTTACATGTTTATAATTTGATGTTCTCGATTTCGGGTTTGGACCTGCCTGTCCATCGATAAGCGCAGACTTTGAGCTCAAACGAAAGATACGATAATCAGGCGCATATCATGCCAGATAAGCTAAAATCGATAATTTTTCGTTGGGCTTTTTTTTTTTTTTGTTATTTTTAAGGCAGCGAAACGTACTCAGGCAGCGTACCAAGCGGCGTATGAGTATTATATATTTACATATATGTGTGTGTGTACTTTACTTGGAAGCGAACATACGTAAATAATATAGGATTTGTGTGCAAAAGTGCAATCAAAGTTCAAGGACAGACAAACAGACTGACTAAACGCACACTCACCGACAAACACACACACACACACACACACACACACAGACTGACATGTGCCGCACGAGTGCAATTTGGTAGGCAGCTTTACAGCGGCCTCAAAGCAAACACATTTTTTTGGCAAATGAAAAGTGCAACAGCCGCAGTTGCTGACAGCGCAATACCAGCGTCTCCCTCTTCCCTTTTCCCCCTTCAACCTGGCTCTGGCAGACGCACTTGGCATAGCAAACTACAAATGTGGCCCAAACAAATCGCCGCACTTTATATAGCCATGTGAGCTCAATTGACAGGCCTCTGTATAAATAAATATCTAGACCCATATGAATAGCAATTGTTGACGTCATATATACACTCACACTCACACACTTTTGGTCAAGCATTACTCATACGCCGCATGCTACTGTAAATATTAAATAATAGCGCTCGAAGGAATCTCTCTCTTGTCTAATTGCTTACCTCATTGCTGCAGAGAGTGCAGAAACAAGAACTGTGGCAAACGTTGCCCGGGCAATTACACTCAACAAAATTCAACATAACTTGCAAATAAATATTATGTGTCAAATAAAAATAATTTATATAAAATAAATAGCTTTAGGCATTTTGAGAATTCTGCGTTTTTAAATTTGCGCTAATAAATTTGGCTTTAAACACAACATTCATCTATAATTCCATTTCCGGAACATTTGCGGAACGATACCGGTAATTAAAAATAACTTTGATAAAAAAAAATATATAAATCAACTCTTAGCAGAACGGACAATTCGAAGCCAATAATATATATTATCAAACTTTCGCTGCAGCATTGATAAGAATTTTAATTACAAATGAAGAAATCAAAAGAAATTGCGTTGTTGTAAAATTTGAATGCCAAGCAAATTATAAATATATTTTACGGTTTCTTTCAGTGCAAAAATCTATTCTTTGAAGAAAATTGTGTAAACAAATGCCATGCGCACGCATCATAAATTGCAAGTGGAAAGCAGAGCCAATATAAATTGCAATTAATTGGTTCCTTTCAAAGGAAAGTATTGCAAAAGTGCGGTTTAATCGAATTCCTGATTTGAAAGCTTGGTCAACGCGTGCCTTGAAGCCAATAATTGAGTTATACGTGCTGCAAGCGAATCAAATGAAATGGAATAGGGAAAATATAAAAAAAAATTCACCAGGCATGCGAGGCAACAAACAATTGGCAGTAAAAGAAACTAAGCCAATGCCAGCCTTAATACAAATAAATTCAAAGTCAGAGGACAGAAGCACAACAAAACAAAGAGAATTGTCAACAAGGCAAAAAGAAAAACGACACAAAAATTAAAGCCAGGTTATAGACGCTTGCTTGCCGTCTTTGTCTTTGCCGTGCTTTTGGCCTGAGTGGGTGGCAATGGTTTTGCCTGATTTGAAATGACACCAAAAATAGGAGGCGACCCACTGAAGCTCAGGTTCACCTTCGCCTAGCCCGAAGAAGCGGCAACGAAATGCGATGCCAGCGACACTTTAAAGCCGTGCCAAATGTTGCTATTTCATTGACCTGATTTCGAGGTGAGCTGTTGTTGTTGTTGTTGCTCCATGTAAGCCCACACAAAAGCCAAAGCATGAAGCAACAATGCACATAGAGCATGTAAAGCGACACCCAAAAATAAAAAACAAAAGAAAAAAAGAGAAATAAAATAAGCAAAAGCAAACCCCAAAGCCAAAGCCAAAGCCAAACACAGGGCCCAAACCCGAAACTGAAACTGAGCCCCCCAACGAATTGAGTTTCCAGGGCGCCGAATTCAGACAGCAACATGCCGCTTAACCGGCGCCACGTTGTCACACACACACACACACACACACACACATATATATATATAGAGAGACAATCACGTGATGACGACTCTTTGCTGAAACTGCCACCCAACTTTTAGCCCTCAGCCCACAGGCTTGCTAGGGTTTCTCTTTGGTCTCTTTGGGCCGCTTTTGCGCAGAGTCGCGCAGCAAATTTCTTGAATGAAAATCGGGCAACGAGAGCGCGCCTGGGCCCGCGGCTCTCGTGTGACTCACACCCAGTCCGCCCTGGACAAATACAAAACAAAAGATGAAAAAAGAAACAACTAAAAAACAGCTAACAAAATAATAAACCAAAAGCGCCTGAAGAAAACGCGTTTAATGTGCAACCGACACGACATGAATGACGCCTAAAAGACGCACGGCTCGTCGTAATTATTGTTGTTGTCGTTGCTCGTATTATGTCAGTGAGTGTGCAGTGAGTGTGTTGGGGAGGGTTGGGGTGTTATTGTTGGTGTTGGTGTCAGCCGAGACTCACCCCATTTCTCGCCCAGCAAAAGGTGTCACGTGCGTTATGAGCCAGACCCAGCAGCGTGGAGGGGGCGGGATGCCCGTTAGTTGGTTGGTTGCTGGTTAAGCAGCTCGCGTTTTCAATTTTTCTATTGATTTTCGTGTGTGGCAACAACTTAGTTGCCAAGTGTTGACACGGCTCGACGAGCCAGGTCAATGAATGGGCCCAGTCAATGCTTGTTTGTGGCCTACACTTGCAATTATCTAAAGTGTTTTGATGCCGATGTGGCAGCGGGCAAAGCAGCTGGCAAGGCGAACAAATGGATTCGAAATGGTAATTCAAATGAACATGTTACCATCTATTGCAGATAGCCATGAAACTGGCACGTGTGTATCCATGAGATATATGATTAGCTGTATCTTCTGGATTGAGGGCATCACAGCAACAATTGCACGAACGTTTATACGTTTGTGTAAATTCGGCCAAGATGCTTAGTTGACACTAATCCGAGTTTATTTCTTTCCAATTTATTGCGACATCTGTAGATCAAACCGATGACAACGGCATGCCTTTCACACCAGACTAACACAGACAAAAAACTGGTTAAACATTTATTGGATTTTGACATTTGTTTCTAGGCAAAATATAAATGTTTGCCAAGAGCAAACGACTGGAATCTACCCTGTGACCAAGACAGGAACTATATCTAAATGTTAGCTATTTAAAAAGTGTAAGTTTCTTTAAAAAAATAACGTATTATATATATTAAGATCGAGTCTTGTATATGGACATTAGGATTTGAACATAGATATTTTTGGTTAAATATGATCAAAATACAAATATCTCGGAAATGAGTAAACACCTTTAACATACCCCTTAATTAAGCTCACATTTAAAGGGTAATATTAATGCATAAATTAAATATTATAAATAGGTATCAACAATAGTTCTTCGACATCTTCAACGGTTCATTTATAATACTGTGTTTACGGGCCGTTAAATTTCAAAATAAATTATCAGAAATTGTGTCAAATTAGCCAAGTGGATAATGCGAATATAATTTTTGATTTGCATACGATTAGATCTGTTAAATATAATGAGCGGGTGGCATTTAACTAAAAATAATTTCAATATATTTTTAATTTCAATTAACCAAAACAATTTTAGTATATGCCTGACTGGGCTTTAATTCTGAACAATGTGGCCGATTGTTTTTGGCACTTATCACTTGGCAGATGATGTAATCTACGCAATCATATGTTCCGGGAAATAAGTACTCAGGTAGAACGTGAATTTTACATATGTTATGTTATAAAACTTGGATAATTTTAAGAGGAATTGACTAACACAAATATAAAAAAAATCTGTGTATTCAAAATTTCATTTTGAGATCTTGCAGTGAGTAAAATTCCAAAGCGAGAAAAATACGATCAACGGAATATAGAAAACCTTTTTTTTCAAAGTGAAATATTTCTTGTATTCCAATATTGTCCAGTATTTAAATCAAACATTGCTAAAAATATGTCTAAATGTATTATGGAATAAAAAGTTTATTAATTTATTTTATTCATGTTTCATATATTTCATATATATTTTTAATTCCGTTAACGCATTCTTCAGTGTGACCTGCATTTGTTGTCGTTTATTAACAATTTACCTTGATTTCCTAGTAGCTGCGTGCGTTGCAGATTTTGTTGTTGTTTTGTATTTTTGTTGTTGTTGTTGTGTATTGTCTTTTTTCTATTTTTGAAATTTTTTTGATAACTGTTTTATTTATGTAAGCATGTGTGCGAGTAGACGTGAACGTGAACAATTTGCCAGTGGCTATGGAAATTGGGAGTAAAACCAGTTACATTTAATTCGGATTCGTTTGATTGATTATAATTATAAGTGTATATCGATGGTAGTTATATCGGTTATATCGGCTTGCATTAAGGATATATGCACGAGCGTTTTATTGTTATTGCCGCAGCACTCGTTATTTTTATAGAATTGTTATCAATTATTCAAATTGTGGCCGCGGCAGCTGCTGGCATTTGCCTAGCGATCGAAGCAACGAAGTATCCACCATTTACTTGTGGCTCGCGTTTTGCTCCCTGGGTTCGCTTATCGCACTTTGGCCTGTGTATATTTTTTAAATATTTTATTCGTAAAATTGTGTGTGTATGTGTTTCTTCGAGCCAACCTTGTCAAATTGGTAGCGTGTCCTTTTGACCACTTTTCAAATCACTTTAAATTCAATTCAGAAAACAAACTCGTAACACGAAGGTGGACATAAGACACAAAACACTTGGCGACGGGGCGTCGGTAACGGTGACGACGACGTTGACGTTGACAAGGCGCGACAAAAAGAGTTGACCGAAAAAACCGAGAGAGGCAAAACCGCAAGCAGCGACTAGCAAAGCACGACTAACTGGCTGCCGCAACGGCTGACTAACTAAGGCCAGAGGCGCCGTTGAAGCCGCTGTTGTCGACGTTGACGTTAACGTTAACGTTCACGTCGACGTCTCTGCTGCCAACACCGTCGCTGCCGCTGTCGCAGTCGCAGTCGCGAAATTGAGTGCACAAGAGCTGAGCTTGCGGCGTTGTTGGCGTCGCTGTTGCTGTTGATTACGAATTAATAAAATTTGATAATTTTAATGCAATGTGGTGCGATATGTGTCTACATAAACAAAAATATATATATATATATATATGTTTGTAAGTCTTTCTTTTTGTATGTGTAGGTGTTTTTTGTGGGTTGACTTTCGTGCTAATACTTGAAATTTATTTAGATCATTAAAATGAACTCCATAGAAATGTAAATTGCAATGCATTGGCGCGCCCACCAGCTGCAGACAACAATAACAACAGGTGAATTTGCTGGCAGCGACGCGTGCAGCACTGTCGCAAGCTCAACCGCTGCTCGGCTTGGCTACGCTTTGGTTCGATGTTGCAAGGGCCCCCAAAGCAATAACAACAACAATAACAACAACAACAAAATTTGGTAGCGTCGGCAGCAGCTGTTCGTTTGAGATCGAATTCGATTTCGGCAACGCGACGCGAACGGCCGCAGCGACGCACACCAAAAAAAAAAAAACAACGAAAAAACAAAAAAAAACCAAAGCTGCGCACTTGTCGATCAATTAATTATTACGGCATTTTACACATACACAAACAACGAACATACGCACTTGTCTTGGGTTTTTTTTATAGGTTTCGCATTTTTGTTTTCCTTTCGCCCAAAAATAAATTCACGTTTTTGGGACTTTTGCATTTAAATCGAATTCATGGTCAAAAACGGCGATGTGTGTCGCCAAAAGCAACAACAACAATGAAAGCGGCAATGTAAACTTGACGAAATGGAATTTAAGACGCGCGCCGCCCTTTGTCGCAATCATCTAACTTGTTGTTGCTTATCTATCATGCATATCTACGTGTACATGTGTGCGTGTATGTTTGTGTGTGTGCGTTTTATTTATTAGGTCGCCTCGCAGAATGCAATTTTGTAATAATACAAACCCCCGCGAATATTCAAATATATATTAATGCACAGAGAAACATACATATGTATATATATATATATATATATATATATATATATATATATATATACATATATACACACACGTGCATAGGTATAATATAGAAACGGGCCTAGCTATAGCCAATGCCGGCATGCATTTCAATTAAGCTTTGGGTGGGCGTTTTGGTTTTTTTGTATTTTATATGATTATTTTAAAGGGTTTTCGGGTGGTGCGGGTGTGTGTCACACATTTCCGTCAGACAGATTAAATAAAGCGCTGCAATCGCTATGCGAAGATGATTTTGATTGTGGGTGGGTTGGTTGGGTTCCGACGTTTTGTTTTTTTGTTTGTTGTTGGATTCGGATTCGGATCATTGGTCGCCACGCGCACCTGATGTGCTCTTTGGGCGCTCTTTGCCCGCAGTTCAGTGGGAGCGAGGGCAGAGCGAACGAGCGCGCTCTTTCGGGTGCCCTCTTCTTAAATATTTCTTTATTTTATTAAATTTGTTGTTTTTTTTTTTTTGTGTGTGGCAAGTGAATGGCTTGGAATTATGTCATATCTTCCAATGCCCACAAAAAAACGTGCACTTTGGCTGCGGATGTGCCAGTTGTTGTTGTCGGTTGGTTTGAAGTCAGTGCCGTTATCGTTGTTGATTAATTGGCTGGCCAAAAGCGCTGGCCGAACTGATTATTGGCAGGTGACAATGCGTTGAGAAATGCGATCGGTTTTGAAAACAGCGTTTGGACTCAAAATCAAAGCAGCTGAAGTGGGCGTCTGCATTTATAGAGGTGCATTTTTAGATGAACTGAACTATCTAGATTTTACTTTTGACGTATTTATTTATCGAGTGGATTTACAAAACGTTGCACACACAGATTAGACGCCTTTTTTTATTTTTATTTATTTTTTTTTTATTTGTTGTAGGCGGAAGCTGGCACTTGAACATTTAACGGGCAGACAACAGCTCTTGCATTACGTGTATCTGGCGGATACACGCGCCACTGTCGCGGCACGAGGATTAGATTGAGGACGCAACTCAAATTAATAAAACTGTACATAATGCACGTTAGATTTGCATTAACACTTTTTACTTGTCACGTGTAAATTAAGCTTCTTTTCAATTTATTATTATAATATTATTATGATTATTTTGTGGCAATTTACTTTTGTTGCTGCAGTTGGGCAGGCGGCCTAGGAATTAAATTGGATGCGAATGTGAATTGAATGCGAATTTTTCATTTATTTAATTTTATTAAATTTTTTTTGTATTTTTTTTATGGTCTGCCTGACCCAAAAGCGAACCAGACGAGACACAACCCAAAGCGAAATGCAAACTGAGGCGTACAAATTGGGCGAAGAGCGAACGAACCCCAGAGAAAAATATGTGAATGCGGTGCGGCAGGCGAGCCAGTGAGAGGGACAGCAGAGAGAGAGAGAGAGCATACGCTCAAAAGAGTATCACGAGTACTGAGTGCCAAGTGCTGTGTATCTGTATCTTGTGGCTGGCAAGCGGCAAGAAGCAGACGGAGCGGCATTTGACAAACGGTTGCCGAAACGGCAGCAACTGACGGAGCTGAAGAAGAAGAACGGCCGCTGGCAACATTCGCGTTTACTACACCCGTTGCGTCACGCGCCAACACAGAAACAGCCAACTACAGATACAGATGCAGTAAAGCGCACACCTAGATACGCGCGCCCTCTCTGTAGCTGACAGATACATTCAGCCAGCCCGACAGGCACATATTCGGCTATATGTGGATGTGGCGCAAAAAGGCCGGCTGCTAACCGGCCATACGCACGCTCTCCTTCTCTCCCTCTCTCTCTCTCTCTCCCCCTCTCTGCTTATGTAGCGTTCTCTCCCTGTTTGTGCGTGCCGTTGATAACGCGCTCTCTGTGCCAGCGTGTATCCATGGGATACGTTAATTTTTTGTTGCTTTTCCGAGGGTTGTCGCCTATATTTTTTTAAGGTTTGTTTTTGGGTTTTTTTCCTTAACGCAAATGCCGCGAAACAAATGTGAGTAGCCGAGCACCCGACGTAGTAAGCGTGTTCAACAAAAACAACAACAGCAACAACAACACCAACTGCAAATACAGAGACACTCGAGCGTACTTACATGTATGTACGCATACACATTTAGACAGACACACATATTCAGATACATACTCCACTTGGCATTATGTCATCCAAGTTGAGAGAGGCCTGGCGCTTTCAGTTGTTTCTTGTAGTTGTTGTAGTTTTTTTTTGGATGTTTACTTTTTTATTGGGCATTGTTTTTTTGTTTTTGTTTTCCACAATTTGTAGTCAAGAGCCACCCCTTCTGGACGTACAGGACATGGCTCAGTTGCCACACTGCCTATATGGTGAATACGGATATTTGCTGGTCATGTGTTTGCCCTTTTCCACAGGCCGCACCTCGCTAGAAGGTGTGCGGACATGAACCGGAAATGATTTTACCCCATTTCGTTTGTTGTGAGCTCCGTTTTCTTGTTTGGCCAGTTTTGACCGACCAGAACTAACAAAATTGCAAACTTATTAACAGCCAGGTGGGGAATAGACCATGAAATTGGCAAAAAGGCAATCGTTACAATCTAAGCCACATCGGATTAACGGTTCCACATTTAACTACCATTACAGATGTTGTTTTATCCATAAAGTCTTGAGACGGTATAATTAAGACGTTCTTGTTAACGTAAAAAAATGTCCATATCTAAACATATTAATAAATTGATTGTTTTCGTTTATGTTCCATTCCATATATATTTACTTTACTTTTAAAATTATATATAGTTGTAAAATAAGAATTAAAAACTTTTAACAAAAATAAATGTTCACGCTGTTTTGAGCAAATGTTTGATTTATTTCTCGCTGTTATGGGAACTGAGTATTTTGTAGATTGTGACTAACAATTAAACGCTGCTTGGGTATTTACGGCGTGTGACTCGCTTCAGCAAATCGCGAATTAACGGCTTTGTTAAATTTTACAGCAGTGTCATAAATCTGTTCAAACAGCCGCTGCAAGTGACTAAAGTGGCTCATAACTGGCAAAACTAATTAGCTCATTAGCAAGAAGGCGCATGTCAGCGTATTGGCTTTGGCACACCAATAAAAATCGGTTAGCTACCTCAGCGGTTATAACTGACTAGCCATTTTCAAATGGCCAAATTGAAATATTGCACTATTACGACATGCAATAGAGCAATAAATAAATACAAATAAATAAATAAAAAATTAATGAATGCAAAGCAAACTACGCACTTTCAAATACGATGAACAACAACAAAAGTTAATTAAATAAAATTGAAATTAAAATCAATGCGCATGCGCAAATGTTATTTTTGTTTTATTATTATTTTTTATTTTTTTTTTTAGATTGCAAAATATTACACGAGATGGGGGGAAGCGCTTTGGCTAGTGGCCAATATTCTTTGGCTTTGGCATGACAATGTCAAAACTAAACGTGTCAAGCGCGCTACCAAATGTTGTTGTTTGATTTCGTGTCATCATCATGGCACAAACGCTAACGGTTCATGTTAACCACACACGCACACACAAATCACATTTACATCTCACCTTGGGCCCACTTGCATACGTATCTGTATCTGCATTTGTATCTGTAAGTGTATTTGTATGCGTCAAAGAAATTGGCCGAGTGTTGGCTGTTGGAAATTGTTGTTGTTGTTATTTTATTTATTTTTTGTTTTTTTTTACCACTTTTGCCTGTTGTGCCGGCGCATATAAATCGATTAATAAGTTTCGTAAATGAAACGCCATTATCAACGTCGACAGCGACGCCAGCAGCGCAGTCGCTGCGTTGGTTGCCTAAACAAGCAAACGGGAATTTGCGCCGCTGCCTGCGCAACAAACTCAACAACAACTTCAACAACAACTTCAGCAACAACTTCAAACAGCAACGACAACTTCGGCTGCAGCCACAATTAAAATTGGCCCAAGAAGCGACCGTTAGCTATTTTGCCTTTGTCTTTTGTTCGAGTCTTTTATTCAACTCTTTTAATTAATTAACGACTGCATTGTATTTGCGCTGCATTGCACAATTGACCCCAGTTGTGGGCGTTAGTTAGTTGATCTAATTAACTAAGCACAGATACCATTTCAAAGCGTCCAAACGCAGTGCTATAAACACACTGCCTAGGCCAATGTCTTGGGGCCAAAGCAACGTGTCGATCGATCCAGCTCTTGGCCATGTCCCATCCATTTAAGCCACAAATTAACTCTGCATTCTGCGCATGCGCCACGGCCAGGCCAAGTAATTGAGTCAAGGGCGGGCGCTGTTGGCAGCGTGTTGACAATAAAAAATTACATAGCGCACATTGCTGTTGTTGCTGTTGTTGGTGTTGGTATTGTCTTTTTGTACAACCAGCGCGTACACCCAAACGCACGCCCTGTCACTTCAGGGGCGTGGCAGTTGTCCTCTAACCGCAATTGACTTTGTTTTCGGCCAATACCAATAACTATGTAAAAATGTATGTCAAAATCGAGCAAGTGCAATATTTATGTAAACCAAAAACAAAATGAATTTTCTGTTTATTCATTGAGTTTAAATGTTTGGCAAATGTTGGTTTCTTTCACTTTTCTTACTTTCTGTTGCAATATTAGCTACATTCTCTAGCTAAATTGTGATGTGAAAAATTTCTTATTACGTATCTGGCACAGTTCACATTGTTAATGAGTACTTTCTACTTAATGGAAAAAAATCATTTAATTTTGTTTAGCATGTTATACGTTTTTCCAAGTCCTTAAATTTCACGAAACTCAAAAACTAGATTAGAGAATGTGTTTTTGTGCAAGCTCTCATTGTTAAAATGCTTGCAAAAGAATTATTTTTTTAAAAGAGCATTGTTTGAAAGTGAAAAACTTTCGAAAATTCAGTACAAATAAATGTAGCCTATTTCTAGGTACTGGAACTTTTACTTATATAACTTTATTTTAATTAATAGTAAATACTACCTATTTTTTGTTTTGTTTTATAGTTAAAGCTATATTATGAATAGCTGAGCACAATTAATGGAAAGTCAAAGCTACTGCCGAGCAGTGCAAGGTTTAGAGGGGGGCAGTTGTGTCTATGACGAAAATCACACACATTCCGAGCAGCAGCCAAGTGAAATTGGGTCTCACTTCAGGTCTGTTGATGGGAAGTGCAGTTCTCTGCTTGGACTGACCTGGGCTGTGATTGTGTGATTGTGTGATTGTGTGGCCGCTATAATGACAAACGACTATAAATTCAATTATGTATGCAGCAGGGCCGTAAACAAAAGCTAAAGACAACGACAAAACAAACGAAAAACTATTTAAATTAAAGTCGAAGCCTGGTTTTTGGCTTTGATCTGGGGCACGGTGTGCTGGCAGTGGCAGTGGCATGCGGCGAGATCGTTGCCGGGGACGGGGCAATTGCAATTGCACAATGTGCCACCAAAAAGACAAAGACGCCTTTCCAATTGAAGGGAAGGTTAGCTAATATGTGGTAATGATAATGATTAAGCATAGCAAACAAACGAAAGACACCATAACTGAGGGCTAACACAAAGCTATCCAGGCCGCTGCCGCAGCAGCTTTCTCTATGCTCAGAGACGCAATAATGCCAAAACATAATGTGAGCGGGAGTTACAAGTGAAATAAGCAGAGGCCATCAAAGTTGTGTCATTAAAGATTTGTCAAGTGATCTAGCCGAAACGGGTTCTAAGTTTCGTTTGGATGCGTAAAATTTGGCCAAAACCGACTGGCCTAATGATAATGAGAAATACAATGAGCGCATGTACTAACTGGCTTATATATGTATATATATATCTATATACATATGCACATATATGTTTTTTAGTTTTAGATATTCAACAGACACGCCCAGAAACGGTCCAGCTGTTTGCGGACATCGACTGCAAACATCTAAAGTCGCGTCCGCACACACTGGAAATAAAATGCGCTCAAGCGTTACGATTTCGCAATTGCCAAGCAAACATCGCATAGATATAAGATATAAAAATTCTGAGCACTGCGGAGCTCGATTTTATGTAGAGAATAGCGACATGAACGCAATCCCATCAATGATTTAACTACTTAACCTTTAACGGCCTAAGGACGTTCTGATCATATATGCTACTTAGTCAACAGTTGATCGCAATTGCAAAGTGTGTTTGTTTGGTGTGCGTGAATTGCACGCACAAAGCCTCTCCCAAACCCCAAATGCCCTTCACAGTCGTTTAAAATACCGAAAATAATTTAATCATTTGAATACCCTTTTGAAAAGTGCAAATACGGGTTTGCCCAAGGTGCAAATCAAAAGCAATGCAAAATTTTAATTCTAAAAGGTGTAGCTAAAAAAAAAATAAATAAAATTTCTAAAATAAAATAAATAGACAATAAGAATAAATTTCGAAAATAAAAAAAAAGCTTGCAGGGTATCTGCTAGTGTAATTGAATTAAAAATTATGTTATTCTCGTAAGAATATAATTGAAAGTAAATGCTTAGTTTGGCCCACACAAGGAGCAATTTTTAGTTTATTTACCTGAGCACAATATAAACAAAATTTATCTAAAACGCGCACAGCGTACTTTACTTTTTGTTTTCTCTTTTATTTTTTGCGCTCAGCTAAAAACACTTCAATCTGACTATAGTAAAAGGTGTGCGGTTAGAACAGACGACAATATTTGTACATATTTGAACAATGTAGTGGACCTTCGACTTGGGTATTGGCCGACTTATTGTAACCAACCAACTAGGCATCGACTGACTTTTGTCTTTATCGAACGGTTTTCTCATGCCCCAAAGTACAGCACTTCCTGCACTTTGTAACATTGACACCTGATAGCAACAGCTAAAATTATATACTACGATGGCGTTAATTGACTTGTGGCACTCGTTAATGAAGGGGCAAAGAAGCTTCCGAATCAATAGAGAAATTTTAACTATACAGTTATTGATTAGTTAGGCAATTAACAAATACTCAAGGGTGTGCAATTTAACAACAATTTAAACGTGCAAAGGGCGAGATAATTACAAATTTCTGATATATTCATATTATATAAAGAATACCTCGTTTTAATTTTTCAATAAACAAATTTAAAAATACTTTGAAATTGTCTTTAAACCAGTACTTATTATAAGATATACACGAATATTTAATGGATAATTATATTATACACTTGCAATTATAAAACCCATATATTAGTGTTATTATTGTATTGATATTCAATTTTAATAAGTTAAGCTATATGTTCAATAAAGCTAATTCTGAACTTTGCTTTATCTACTGTTGCATTACTTCATCTGGACATCAGATAAATTCATAATTTAGCACTCAAGACGAGTCAAGCCAAAGGTACGAGAAATACAATAAGTACATAATACAAGGGAAGGGTAGGTTAAAGTGAAGGCTTTATTGTCTGCATGTTTTACGCTAATTAAGACAGTTAAGCTGTTGTTGCCTTAAGGCCAACTTATGCCAACTTATCCAGCACAACAGCATCCATATCCATATCAAGGCAACTGCTAATAAGTTACTAATCTGTGTGCAAAGTCTGTCACAGCGCCGAACCATATAGCAGCAAATGACTATACCACATAATATTTTGTATCCAATAGTAAAACAAAACGAATAAACCACAAGCCGCTGACAACGACAATGTCAAGTGAACAGGCAGAAGCAGAGGCACCAGCTCAGAAAATGTATCTTTTGGAATTTTCATTGTTGTTGGTTTTTGACAACTTAATCAACGTCTCGCTGTGGTCTTCAGCAACAGTTGAATCTCAATGTCAAACTTCTCTTAAAGAGAAGTTTCCTTTTGTTTTTAAGTATTACCTTTTATTATTTTTTTAGTTGACATTATAACATGTTCAGTGAAGGCGCAAATAAGCAGTGTTCATTAAAAAAAAAACTGGCAACCGAAAAATACAAAACCCAAGTACAATGTCTTCTTTTTTACAAATACATGAATTTATAAACAGAAATTGTGAACAATTGCTTTTGTGGTTGGCGTTAATTTAATTTTTACTTGCCAATTGACAACACCTGTAAAAAGGTTTGACCTTTCCATTCTTATACTCGTTCACGAAGTAAAAAGAGAATATTGGATTTGTGTGACATCCGTCCGTATAAACCCAGTTCTTTTCGCCGCGATTAAAACTGGAGTTTTGAAACTTGGTAGAGAGTTAAGGAAAATGCTTGTAAGTTTTAAACAGTTAATAAAAGTCTTATATTGACAGATTATAATTTACAAGCATTTTTTTCATTTTCGATAAGATTTTGATTATGGTTTTTCCTCTATATTCGTTCTGCATATAAAATATAAGCATTATTCAAAATACATTTTTTTGTATTTTTTTTGTCCAATCAAAAATAGATGAATTTTTTTGAATTAAAAGTATAAGAAAAAAAACATAGTACCCTCTTTTTAAATTCTAAATGAGTTGCCAGAAAAAACAACGACACGTGCATTTGGTTTGTTTTAGACAGTTAATGTGTTATGAGTTCAATAGACAAATACATTAACTGCATACAACAAAGCAAACGCACGTGTCGTTGTTTTTTCATTTGTATTTACCTAATTTATTAATTTTTAAAGCAATGCGTTGTGAATGAAAAGCAAATTTTAATTAGGAATTAACGCTGCCTATGTACAATTGTTTAGCAAATGATCTAACTGTTACAAAGGGTCACTTTTTACACCTTAAACCTTTTACACTTTTTTTCACGGAAAGTTGTTAAACTCAAATTAAAAGTGATAAAAAAAACCCTTGTTAACTACAACAAAGGGAACCTTGTGTATGCTATTGAAATAAATCAATTACATTTAAAAAATCTTTCAAGCATTGAAACTCAGGATACAATTTTTAAGTCAGGCATACTTAATTAATTATAATAACACAGAATCTTTACTTAATTGTCAACGGGTTTGAATTCATATTAAATTCAATGAATTCATTGAACTTTAAGTCTCTTAAAAATGTCATGACAAAATAAGTAGCATTAATCAGATTTTCTTTCAATTATTTTTTATAATATTTGAAATATTTTGAAATTATTTGTTTGTTTTTTTTAAATATCTATAGTATTCAGTAGCTTACGGCTTTAAGTAAATCGCATGCCAATTGAGAGTGAAAAAAATTTTTCACAAATGAATAAGGGGGGACTACATGCTTTTTTAAATCAAAAAATCGGGCGTTCTTAAATAAAAGCTCCCATGTATCATACCCCCATAAAATTGTTAAAAGTGAACCGATTTTCACGTTTGATGGCATTTTGATCATGATTTGTCCTATATATTGACTCCACATTCAAAATATATTCATTTCCAAAAATAAAATTTTTTTGAATTTTTTAGTCAAAAAAGCATGTACTCCCCCTTGTGAATTTTGGAAAAAAATATTTTTTCAAAATTTAGAATTGCGAATTTATAGTTTTAATCGATTTTATTTGTCACAATTAGCATAAAAAACAACATTAAAAGTGATTTTGGGGGTGTCAAATTTTTGGTCAAAAATCATGCCAAAATCGACAAAAATTTTGACATGTAAAGTTGTCAGATTCCATAGCTCCCATATATGAAACCTCCATAACTTTGTCAAAAGTGAACCGATTTTCACGTTTGATAGCATTTTGATCATGATTTGTCCTATATATTGATTCTACATTTAAAATATATTCATTTTCGAAGATAAAATTTTTTGGAATTTTTTGGTCAAAAAAGCATGTACTCCCCCTTGTGAATTTTGGAAAAAAATATTTTTTCAAAATTTAGAATTCCGAATTTATAGTTTTAATCGATTTTATTTGTCACAATTAGAATAAAAAACAACATTGAAAGTGATTTTGGGGGGGTCAAATTTTTGGTCAAAAATCATGCCAAAATCGACAAAAATTTTGACATGTAAAGTTGTCAGATTCCATAGCTCCCATATATGAAACCTCCATAACTTTGTCAAAAGTGAACCGATTTTCACGTTTGATGGCATTTTGATCATGATTTGTCGTATATATTGATTCTACATTTAAAATATATTCATTTTCGAAGATAAAATTTTTTTGAATTTTTTGGTCAAAAAAGCATGTACTCCCCTCTTGTGAATTTTAGAAAAAAATATTTTTTCAAAATTTAGAATTGCGAATTTATAGTTTTAATCGATTTTATTTGTCACAATTAGCATAAAAAACAACATTTAAAGTAATTTTGAGAGGGTCAAATTTTTGGTAAAAAATCAACACAAAATCAACAAAAATTTGGACATGTAAAGTTGTCAGATTCCATAGCTCCCATATATGAAACCTCCATAACTTTGTCAAAAGTGAACCGATTTTCACGTTTGATAGCATTTTGATCATGATTTGTCCTATATATTGATTCTACATTTAAAATATATTCATTTTCGAAGACAAAATTTTTTTGAATTTTTTGGTCAAAAAAGCATGTACTCCCCCTTGTGAATTTTGGAAAAAAATATTTTTTCAAAATTTAGAATTGCGAATTTATAGTTTTAATCGATTTTATTTGTCACAATTAGCATAAAAAACAACATTGAAAGTGATTTTGGGGGGGTCAAATTTTTGGTCAAAAATCATGCCAAAATCGACAAAAATTTTGACATGTAAAGTTGTCAGATTCCATAGCTCCCATATATGAAACCTCCATAACTTTGTCAAAAGTGAACCGATTTTCACGTTTGATGGCATTTTGATCATGATTTGTCGTATATATTGATTCTACATTTAAAATATATTCATTTTCGAAGATAACATTTTTTTTAATTTTTTGGTCAAAAAAGCATGTACTCCCCCTTGTGAATTTTGGAAAAAAATATTTTTTCAAAATTTAGAATTGCGAATTTATAGTTTTAATCGATTTTATTTGTCACAATTAGCATAAAAACAACATTAAAAGTGATTTTGAAAGGGTCAAATTTTTGGTCAAAAATCATCACAAAATCAACAAAAATTTTGACATGTAAAGTTGTCAGATTCCATAGCTCCCATGTATCAAACCCCCATAAAATTGTCAAAAGTGAACCGATTTTCACGTTTGATAGCATTTTGATCATGATTTGTCCTATATACTGATTCTACATTTAAAATATATTCATTTTCGAAGATAACATTTTTTTGAATTTTTTGGTCAAAAAAGCATGTACTCCCCCTTGTGAATTTTGGAAAAAAATATTTTTCAAAATTTAGAATTGCGAATTTATAGTTTTAATCGATTATATTTGTCACAATTAGCATAAAAACAACATTAAAAGTGATTTTGAAAGGGTCAAATTTTTGGTCAAAAATCATCACAAAATCAACAAAAATTTTGACATGTAAAGTTGTCAGATTCCATAGCTCCCATGTATCAAACCCCCATAAAATTGTCAAAAGTGAACCGATTTTCACGTTTGATAGCATTTTGATCATGATTTGTCCTATATATTGATTCTACATTTAAAATATATTCATTTTCGAAGATAAAATTTTTTGAATTTTTTGGTCAAAAAAGCATGTACTCCCCCTTGTGAATTTTAAAAAAAATATTTTTTCAAAATTTAGAATTGCGAATTTATAGTTTAAATCGATTTTATTTGTCACAATTAGCATAAAAAACAACATTGAAAGTGATTTTGGGGGGTCAAATTTTTGGTCAAAAATCATGCCAAAATCGACAAAAATTTTGACATGTAAAGTTGTCAGATTCCATAGCTCCCATATATGAAACCTCCATAACTTTGTCAAAAGTGAACCGATTTTCACGTTTGATGGCATTTTGATCATGATTTGTCGTATATATTGATTCTACATTTAAAATATATTCATTTTCGAAGATAACATTTTTTTGAATTTTTTGGTCAAAAAAGCATGTACTCCCCCTTGTGAATTTTGGAAAAAAATATTTTTTCAAAATTTAGAATTGCGAATTTATAGTTTTAATCGATTTTATTTGTCACAATTAGCATAAAAACAACATTAAAAGTGATTTTGAAAGGGTCAAATTTTTGGTCAAAAATCATCACAAAATCAACAAAAATTTTGACATGTAAAGTTGTCAGATTCCATAGCTCCCATATATGAAACCTCCATAACTTTGTCAAAAGTGAACCGATTTTCACGTTTGATAGCATTTTGATCATGATTTGTCCTATATATTGATTCTACATTTAAAATATATTCATTTTCGAAGATAAAATTTTTTTGAATTTTTTGGTCAAAAAAGCATGTACTCCCCCCTTGTAAATTTTGGGAAAAAATATTTTTTCAAAATTTAGAATTGCGAGTTTATAGTTTTAATTGATTTTATTTGTCACAATTAGCATAAAAAACAACAATTTTAGTAATTTTGAGAGGGTCAAATTTTTGGTAAAAAATCATCCCAAAATCATCAAAAATTTGGACATGTAAAGTTGTCAGATTCCATAGCTCCCATGTATCAAACCCCCATAAAATTGTCAAAAGTGAACCGATTTTCACGTTTGATGGCATTTTGATCATGATTTGTCCTAGACATCACATTCAAAATATATTCATTTTCGAAAATAAAATTTTTTTGAATTTTTTTGTCAAAAAGCATGTACTCCCCCTTGCGGTCCCGACTAGAACAATCTCACTTGTTTTTAAATAGATAAGTATCGATATTAAAAATATTAACTACATTCCCTATTGATTACTCAGTTAAAACCAGATGAAAATGCATTAAACATAATAATAATATTATCATCATCCACATTATAAGCACCGTCATGTAAAGAGGGAAGAAACTTAAGGCTTAACACATTAACAAACTTCCTTAATTAACTACAAACAGTTGTTGACTTAAGCCCAAGTTGCAAATTACAAGCTGACAGAGTTGCTTAAAAGCGCTAATCATGTCAGAGGTTAACCAATTTCTCGGCCCAGCTAAAAGGGGGCTGCCCAACTGACCAACAGTTGGCCACGATGACTGCGAAGTCGAGCATACATATGTATGTATATAAAGTTAACATACATATATGTATATGTACATGTGCATATTTAAGCGCTTGTAAATGTGTTTTATGGCAACATTTTGAAATCAATTTGTTGCATTTTCCGTGCTGTTGTTGGCATTGTTTGTTGCTTGTTGTAAGTGAGTGCCTTGTTCGTATGTGTATTAAACGCGCTAATTGCCCCAATTAACGGTTAATATCTAGACATGTTTCCATTTGTATGTTTCAGTCATGTTGTTTATTTTGTAAAAATAACCAAATTCAGCATTAACCAATGCTATCAAGCTAAATTGAAGTTCATACAAAAATCACCCAGCTGATTTAGCAAAAACAAAAGTAGAAAGGAAAAAAAAAGCGACAACAACCAAGCCCAGACAATCTATAAAAACAACTCCCACTACGACTGTTTATATACTCGGTCGGGCCGATTCCATTGCTACGCATTAAAAGCATTGCAATAACTCTAGAACTACTGGCAATACCTGTCAGCTGATCTCGCTTCAAATTATTTGATGTTTAATCATGCTGCACACGTAGGCGGAGGCAGATAAAACACTGTTAATTGTTTTCATTAGTCATAACAGAAAAGCAGGAACAATCGCAGCCGCAGCAGATACAAATGAGATTTGCACATTTTTATACATTGTACACTGATTGGTACAATGATGTACAATATTATCATGACAAAAACGTACTCATTTTGCAGCCAAAGTCTGTTGACCAGGAGCAACAATTTGTAAATTTTACGACAGATCATTAACAAAATTCCGTATTCTAATGATTTTTTTTGTACTTTGTTTATTAGCACGAGACGAAAAATATTTGAAGAACGTACATTTTACAGTTTGACAGTCATTGCTTTATGTGAATTTTAAATATATTTGTTTTTAACAAATTTTAAAAGCGTCTGAAAAACAGGTACATAATTACGTTAAATTATCTTCTCAAAATCCTGTCTTGAGATCGAAGCGTTAAAAAAATTGTTTAAGCAAAAACGCAGTTTAATTTAATTTTTGTGTCAATTGAAGTATTCCGAAAAAAGTTAATAATACTGCGTATCTTGTTCGAATTAGCTTTACTTCGTTTTTTCAGTGTAGTTATGACAACATTAACTTAATTGTTAGAATTAAAGATCCGCATCGCTGAGTGTCACATAAGTGTACATATGTATACGTTCTGCACAGGGTTTTAAATGCTGATAAGTTTAGCACGTGAGCCAAGCCATTCTCTTTCGCCATGCTCCGTCTGTGCAGTATCTTTTCATCACTTATGAATGCCCAAAATCACAGTTGGCTGTCAATGTCAGTTCGTTGTTATGTTTATAAATTAGCATGCCAGGTACCAGGGCTCCTCCCTTCCCTTCCGCCCTGATCATCGGGCGGTGGCAGAGCGGATCCTGTTCTAGACAAGCGTGCGTTTGATTTATTTATAGAGAGTGAGCGAGCCATGTGGCAAGTGAAGCCCTCGCAGAGCTCTACACATTTTATTTATGTTTGGGGAATTTTCGTTGAGCTTGATCAGAACTGCCTCAGCACATTGACCGCTGACTGTTCTTAAGCGCTTAAGATCTTTTAGAGACGATCTGTTTTGTCATCGGGCAACGTGGGCTAGAGGGTTAGCCTGTAATTTCGCATGAAATGCCGACTACGTGCGTGGCATATCAAAATGCGAGAAAACACATCATAAATGTTTTGCATTTGTAACCGTTTGAAAGCGAAACCCCGCATGATTCAATTGGCGTCAAGACTCAATAATTTGCGATTTGTAATTTACAATTTAACCAGAAGAGAGAGAGAGAAAAAATTAGCAACAATTAAAACGCGCAATACACGTTTTTGAGTCAGACAAAGGCTGCACGGAATTGTTTAGGTGAACTTTCTGTAAAATCCAGGAACCGGTCGTGAGGCCATGCAGTGTGTGCATGCCTTAACTAGCCATTAACGAGTTTAATCAATTCTGTGCTTAAATTAGCAATACGGAAGTGAACACCAAACTAAAAATATATATCAGATCGATATAGCAAAAAGGGCGAAATAATGGATGCGTCTGCAGCCATAAAATATTCTTTCATCCTCCCAGTTCCATCATCATAAAACGCTTGAAAGTTGTTCAAAAAGTTGTTTAAAACATGGCAAATGCAAAAGCAACAACAATGGCGCAGCAACAACAAAAGACCTCATGTGACATCGGGTGGCTGAACAGGTAAAACGACCAGGTAATCAGTTGCCCATCAGTGACAAGAGTCAAGTCCAAGGTTGCACATGGAGCCCAGGTTAATTTGTTGGGTATTTTTGTTATTTTTTTTCATTTTGCTTACAATTTGCGAAAATTTACTTTGTTGCTGCAGTTCGTAATTTAAGCAAGTCGATTAAAAATTACAAGCACTCATTTAGATCATTTCGTGGAGTGTAATTAGCCGAAAGCATTAACTGTGACTGGAATACATAAATCAAGAGTAACATAAAGTCTGATTTATTGAACGCTTTCGATTGAGCAATGATCTCTTGCCATCAAAGCTTTTGTTCTTTTCATAGATATGCAAAAGAAAACAGTCGTCAAAGCTTCCCGACATAGAGTAATAAAGAACAATGAGGAGAAAAGTCGATCCGAGCTTTTATTACCGTTTCAAAAACCGCGGCCGAGAATCGCGATCCATAGCAAAGTAAATTCAAACACAATTTAATTTAACATTGGGTGCAACAACAAATCTCTGAAAAACAACAACAGTTTACATTGTCCTCTGTTTTGTTTTGGTCTAAAACGGCGGCCGGAGTGAATTCTCTGCAACAAGGGGAGAGGGGAGCAGGGTTTAGCAATGAAGGAAAAGAAAAAGAAGAGTGCAGATCATAGGCAGCAGTGTGCACGACGAAAAGAGACATACACTTTTGGCTTATGTTTTGATCTGAAACGGTGGCTGGCGAGCGTTCCTAGATCATTTCGGAGGTTACAGGGTGCAGCGAGGCGCAGGTAGCAAGAAATTTTGCCTGCCGGAGTAGCATAGTGAAAAAGGGAAATGGTCCATAATTCGGCGCCGCGACTTGACGTCACATCAGCTACTGTTCGGCAGGCCAAAATTGCACACTCACACAGAAAACTCAGATGTGACGTCGCGTGTTGAAAAAATATGCAACCTTTAGATCTTCATGCATATTATGGGTTGCGGTCACGCATACTTATGCTTCGGCACGACAATGTGTGTATTATTTTGGTGCATCGAGGCAAAAAATACCCTTATATATACACTTAATATAGAAAATGTTTATATAAAACATATTTAAACTAATGGTTTAATTGCAACACAGTATATATGCAGCCAACATTAACTTCATACTGATTTAGCAATTTTTTTGTAGTAGTTTTCGAATAAAATGTTGAAAGCACTAAAAAGTTAAACATACCCTATTCAAGGAAAGGGTGTACTCGCGGCTCGAAAATCAAAAATTATTAAAATTGGCCGGTCTGCTGCAAATTGAAACCAAGACCAAGAAGAAGAAGGTATATGTTTGGGACTTTAAAGAACATACCAATAGAAGATGGGCGCATAGGCAATTGGGCGATGTGTTTTCATTTTGTGTTTGGATCGGCATTCTACGCGCGAACCATTTTGAGTAAAAGCTCGTG
Organism: Drosophila paramelanica; assembly: GCA_035043915.1. Lineage (NCBI taxonomy): Eukaryota > Metazoa > Arthropoda > Insecta > Diptera > Drosophilidae > Drosophila > Drosophila paramelanica. Next base: position 7,107,522 of record JAWNMO010000354.1, on the reverse strand, counting down.
ATCAACTTTTCCGCTCTTTGTTCTTTATTACTCTATGGCTTCCCGACAAGCAACTGATATTGTCAAATGCAGCCCTGGTCACTTCAAACAATGTAAACAAAAATCAGCTGTCAGCGGTACATAGGAGAAAAGCTTTTGGTTTAAAAGAATTATGCAAAACTGCAAGCTATGCTCATTTTGCCAAAAATAAGGTTGCGTACTGCATTCTTGGTACAATAATCAAAACATATTGTAAAATAACAGTTTTGGGGTTTAGCAAATTGCAATTATTTTACTTGAATACTAAGCTGTTTGTATATAATTAGAATTTGCATACAGCCAAAAACCTGAATATATTGCAATCGTTGACCCAAAAGTGTAAAATCATTAAAACCGCATTTTATTTATTTATAATTCGCAAATACTTTATTGTATGTATGTATTTGCTTGGCATTGCGTTATTCGGCACAGTGTTGCCAGCCTGTTCGACAAATCAACAATAACAGTTGCAAAAGAAGTAATAGCACAAAACGTATGTGAAGAAACTTACCAACAATTTTGTGTTAGCTATTGCCGCTGTCGCTGCTGGTGGTGCTGCTAGCGCTGCTCCTGCTTGCAGTCAATTGGAAACTGGAACTGAGAAAAAAACCGCAAAAACCACAATAACACCAATAACGCACGGACAAGACTATATGCTCATATGTATGGCCGAATGTGCAAACATACTGAATTATTTCACAAGAACTTTGTGTAGAAAATCCAAGTTCTTTCGCAATTGGCTAATGAGCAGCGAGACTGTTGACCGAACGACAGAGTTAACGTACGTCCAAGCTTAACTTCTGAATGAAACTGAGCTGAAATTGTGCGGGACGGCTGTTAAACGCGCAATGCGACGACGCAACTGCGCAGCAACAGCAGCAGCACGACGCGACGCTGACGCTGACAGCGCTGCCAAAGCTGTGCTGGCAAGCAGGCGCAGAACCTAAATCGAAAACTTTAAAAAGCTTCTGACAGTGGAAACTTACAATGCAACAACAACAACAACAACAAGGTGCACTAGCGCAAATGCAGCGAATAAACTTTCCGTGAGGCAACTACAACTACCAGTTACGACCCACCCCTCCGCTTACACAGCGCCCCTTAAGTGCTTATACTAAGCAAACAAACACACTAATTGGTTTGGCCCAGGGAGCACTGCTCCTGTTCTCAACCAGATTGAAGTTCAAGTGAACAGCAACAGGTGGCGCACGACGTCGTACTTGCAACGAAGTTAGCAAGTCCGACTGCGGTTATCTAATTGACTTCGAGTGACACTCCGGATTGTATGCATAATGCTGCCAGTATTTGTTACGGCTGCCTCTCGTCCATAATTGCGTTGTGTTAACCGGGCAAATAGTGGCTGACGCTTGCAGTTCGTCAAGGTCAAGTGGGTGTTAAATATTTGCCTGGCCTGGCTGGTCAGCTGCTGCCATCACTTGCAATTTTAGTTTGCCAATGATTAGAGATGAAGTAATCGCTAATTTTTATGCTAAGCCAACCAATTATGGTTATTAACTTTTACTTAATTGCGGTTCCTTTACTTTTGGCCAGCCAAGTGGGCACGCAACCTTCACTGTTTAATACCGCGCTATGCATCCCGATCCACATTTTGACTGTGCAACGTTAATTTGCAGTCAGTTGGTCTGTGGGGTTTTCTTCTGGTAAAACATCAGCAACCCGACATGATTAAAAGCAAAATTTGCACATTTCCGATTTTATTGACTTGGAATCGGCGTGTTAATATATTTGTTTGCCTTTGTCTATTGACTGTCAGTCAACATTAATGACAACAGCACCCTGGTTATATCCAAAATGCACTAGCTGCCCCACAAAGTAGTTGGGGGCAATCATATTTACAGTTGAACAATTATACTTGGGACTTTGGGATCAGATGCTATGATTAGTTCAGCGCAGCGAGGTTTTAACTTGTGGGTTTTCCAAATGATAACTTAACGAATTGTTTAAAACCCACAGGTGCAAAATGCAAAATGCTAAATAATAATGAAATATATCAATTAAAGCTTTAGGGATTTTATTTTGACCAATTAAAAACAACGCCTAAAATTATACACTAGAAAAAAACATGAAAATTTTTTCATTTAATCAAATGTACCGTTAGTAGCATTGGAATTTATCTTTAGCAAGCGCCTTATTTACTAGCAATTTACTATTTTGAACTACTAACAGACTTCATATAGTATAAATTAAGTGACAAATCGGCAGAGTTTTAAATCGGTGTTTATTTATACAAAAAATTTGCCTCTTCAAATTTGATCTAAGATTGCTACTTATAGCTATTTGGACATCGTAAAGATTGAAATAATATATGAAAATTTTAAAAAATTTTCAGTAATAACCCAGAGACATATGATAGCAACAAAATTAAAAACAATTTAATTCCTTAAGGTGCATACGTGTCTAGAGGGCAAAGCATTGCCAAAATGGCATTAAACATGAAAATCGGCGAAGTTTGGACGAAGCGAGTTTTAAGTGTGGAACGAGAATGGATTTGGAACCATAAATAAAAAATTACTTAAGTTATTTGAGTTAGTTGCAATTTATAATAATTTGACACCTGTAACTTATTTAAACCACAATATAACGATTCTAAAATTTAAAATATAAACTCGGAAATAATAAGATATCCATCTAGGTGACAAATGACTAAAATGACATAAATGACATAAACATAAAAACCTGTTTAATTTTGTCAAAATCACGGAATTTGTAAGCTTTTCTGAATCATTTTGGTAATATTTTTTAATTTTACATATAAAAATGGAGATATTATCAAAGAATTTTTAAGTCTTCAAAAAGCGTTTTCTTCTATATTTTTTTTTACAGTCAGTATATATTTTAACGCTTGATGATAAATGCCTGTTTTAATGCGAAATAATTAAAATCGAGTCGATGTTTTTTGATATTTCTTTAATATAAATTAATAAGCTTTTTATTCATTTTTTCCATAGTTTTGAACTTATCAGCTTAAACCACAACTTAACAAAAAAACCAATGCACAGATTAACAGACTGTAGTGCAAATATTTCTAAAATGTTTCTTAATTTTGCTTACGCAAAAAAAACTATTTTAACATTTACAAACCAAAAATAACGCGTAACAAATAAAAAATACGCACATAAGCCACACCAAGAATTGATATGAAAATGAAACATAAACAAATTTATAATTTCTGTTGTTTTTTGCAGCGTTTTGCATAGTAGTGTTTAAATTTAGTTTGCTACTAATTTTTAAATGGGGTTCAACGCCGAACTGATTGTCTGTTCCTTCAGCTGTTTACTCTTAAAGTCTAAAGCTATTCCTCCATAATGTTTTGTTGTTTTGTTTTTTCAGCATTAGCATTTGTGCTAAATTTGTTTGTTAGATATTTTGTTTTTTATTTTGAGTGTTTTGCAATTGGCTAGCTAACTACAACATCGCACTATATATAAGTTTTAACTATTAGACGTTTACAAAATATTGCAACAAACATTTCCTCTCTCTCTCTTTCTTTCAATATACAAAAAAACAAGCTACAAATAGTTTAACGTTTAAGTTTAAAGCAGGCTTAAGAGCATATTTTGTTACTTTTATCGTTAGGTTGACGTCTCAGCTTGTTATCCAAAATTCTCATATAAAAGTTAATGCCTAGTTATGAGTGTGTGTAAGTGTGTTCTATATGTAAGTAAATATAATAATATATATATATACATATATATATATATTTTTATTTTTTTTTTGTTTGCAGTGTGTGGATGTGTACTTGAATATGTATAATAGTCAATATGCTGTATTGAATAAAAATTATACCTCTTGCCAGTTTAGAGAATACGCCTCAACTGAGAAATACAAATTGAGTTTACAAATATTTTTACAAAAAATATGTTCATTTATGTGGCCGTAAGAATATTATTTGGAAATAATACAATCGACAATATATATATAAACTCTTCTTTAGCGGTTGTTTTTTTCTTTCTACTTTTACCCATTCTTAATCTATTTGACGGCTTCGGCTACAGTGGTGCTAATGGTCTTGTTGGTGGAGGGAATTAAAGCTCCCTGGTTCTGGTTCTGGTCAGCCCCATATATACATGTAAGTAAATATAAATACATATTTATATATATATAAATATATATACATTTATGTTTAAGTACATGTATATATAACGACTTCACATTGTATAATTACATAAATATTTATTATAAATTATTTAAAATCAAATTTGTTATTTTTCTTGTTTTTTCCAATCGTCATTTACATATATGCATGGATGCACTTAATCTGCCGTTTGCCTGTTTCGATCTCTATGCTTTGCTCTAGCGACTCAGTTACATGCTAAACACTTAAAGTAAACATAATGAATATCATCGTAGTACGTCTTAGTAGTAGTTATTTGACTTTGCGCTGGTGCAGACTAGAGCTACTGCTGTCTGGATTCAAGATGGCATCGTTCGTAGATAGTACGCCCTCCTTAAAGTAGCCATCCCCATAGGCATTTACATGCCCGCTGCTCTTCACATATTCATCCTCCAATACGGGCTGCAAGTAAATATAGATATATGAAAAATGAAAATGGCGTTTATTTAGTAAAATACGTTTTTGCCACCCCCTATCCCTACCCTTACTATTACCCGTTCCCCTGAATAGACTCTAGCTAAAGTTCAAAGCGCTGTGTATTTGTGTGCCTTTCTAATGGCTAGCGGCCAATATGATTGGGCCTTCGCATCCGGCTTCACATGTTCACGCTAATTGAAACGTCCCCCGCGTAGTGTGTAGAGTTTGCAAGTGCTGTGCGTTTGTGCGTGTCTATGTGTGTGTGCGCCGAGCGTTGTTTGTTTAACTAAGCTAGTTAGAATTTTTAAGTTGATCAAAAATAAAGAAAACACAAGCAATAATACAACTACGCATATGCATATATGTATGTACATATAATGTTTATCGCCTTGCCTTCCAACTCGTGGGGTGTCGTTTTGAGTGTTTAGACACGGCTAATAACTTTCAAGGGCTACTTGATTTCGTCTCGTCACACGTTTGGCTTTTTCAATTAATATTTTTGTTGTTGGTTTTTTTTTGCGACTGTTGCGATTGCATATTGGAACTTACCATACAAGCTCCCTTGTTGCCGCCATTTGTTAGCAGTTGATCGCCATTGCCCAAATGCTTGACTTTGCCATTCGTGTGAACGCCATTGGTATGTCCATTGGCCTTAACCCCATCGCGCCGACGCCGTTTCGCATTTAGATATTTGGCTTTGTAGAAGTCGGAGAACAGAAATAGGAACATCACGCCATGCAGTCCAATCCAGACCATAAAGCCCTTTGGATAATCGCAGTCGCGGAACAGCAGCTGGAACTGATGCGTAAATATGGCCACAAATTGCACCTGTTATAAACGTAAAATACACATTAGCCTGCCTAATTTGCTTAATTTTTTATATATTAGCCATACCATTTGGAAGGTGGTCAAATATTTCTTCCACCAAATGAATTTTTGATATTTTGGGCCCATGGCAGCAATCATATAATAGAAATACATCACAATGTGTACAAACGAGTTAAGCAGGGCAAAGAAAGTGCTATGACCGCCTAAACAAAATAACAATCGAATTAAATTTTAATGTGCATGTCATTAAACAGGTTAAATGAAAAACAAGTACAAACCTGGCGCAAATTTCAGACCCATCCACACCGAGAACGGCATGCAGCCATGATGAATGACATGCAGCGTTGAAACGTGCTCGTTTTTCTTTCGCAATATAAAGAAGAGTGTGTCAAAGAATTCTGTAAACTTTGATATGTAGTACCACCAGCAGATATTGACCATCTATAGATGGAGAGGGGGAAATTCGTTTAAAAAAACAATCAATTGCATTTAGATGATTTATGCATGCAACCTACCCGCATGGCCATCGGGCTGTTGCTATAGTCAACGGGCTGACATTTGAAGCTATAGTGACCCCACCAGCCGCTCATTAAGTACTGTCAAGAAAAAAGAATAATAATTTGATTAGAAATAGTTTTCTTTTTATCATTATTATATTATATTATATATTACCTCATAGAAAATCCACGCACTGAATATGGTCTGTATTGCATTGTAGTAGACTAGCACCTTGCGCAAGTCCATGGCCTTTCTGTTGGCCATTAGCCTTGGGCCAAGGGATTTGCTGAAGTACGCATAAAATATGCACATACCAAGCGTGGGTAGCGGCGAGGAGAGAAGAAACATATTATTTACGCGCGGATCTGTAAAATAATAGACATAGCTTTGGATTAAATTTGATTTAGATTTACAAACATTTAAAAATACTTACCGCTTTTATTGTCCATTAGGTCCCTATACCAATGTAATGCATCGTGCATTAGTACTTCCATTTTGCAGCGCTGTTGTAAGAGTTGTGATGTGTCTGGTGTGATGTGATGGTGTGCAACTGCAACAAAATATAAGGCATTGTTAATACATTTATTTTGTTCTATGAAAATTACAATTACAATAGGAATATATCATTTATATTTTATTTTTTACAAAATTGACTTCTGTTTGTCAGATGCGGCACCAACTACTATGTTTTTGTTAAAAACTACAACTTTCAAAATAAATATTCCGGCGAAACTTATTTAAGATCCTTTTAAAATCCCATGAAACCTTTGGTAAAAACTATACTAATGCTATTATGGGATAATTCAAAGATAACTTCATAAAATTGTTTATATATTTAATTACCCTTACTGCAAGTATGGAAAGATTCTATTTTACAGTCAGGGTAATAGAATATAAACATTTTTTGAAGGTATTTTTGAAGTATTCGGTAATAGGACTAGTTTAGGTTTGGTTTTAAATTTGAAAGCTATCGAAAAGGTAGTACTAAGATCTCAGCAAGTTACACGTTGCATGACACAAAGTATTTTTGTTGGTTTCTGAAAAATATTAAATTTTTTCTAAAAAAGCAACTATTAACCCAATTTTTCTTTATGCTATCCGCTATTACAGACTACTTTAAATTAATAACTATGTCGTTGTTACATATTTTTATGGTTATTTTTATACAAGCTATAATATAAAAGATTACGTGACACAGGTTACATGATTCTCATTAATAGTATACTTAAGATTTTATTAATTTAATATAGTATCTGAGTTTTTTCGTTTTCATTAGAGCAGATTAGTTTAACTACAAAACCCGTTTAAAAAATAATTTGGATACATTTTCTCTAATGAAGAGTTTGAACTCTATTTTATTTTTTTATTTTACCAAATTTAAGAAAAAATAACAGTTCTTGTATAGCTATAAAATATAGTGTATAAGTCAACTAGAGTGAATGTTTCACGTAACGCTTGGCAAATCGATGGCGGAAATTTTTTAACGCCATTAAAAACAAATTAAGTTAGAGACTAAAACTAAGGCAATTAATGAATGGAACGATGTTTAAAAGGAAATTATAGTGTAAGAGTCTTGGAAAATACCCGCCAGACAAGTTAATTACGATAAGGAACACAATATTAAAAACAAAAAATTAATAAAAGAAAACAACAATCTAACGTAATTTATGCAATTGATCAGTACTTATCATTAAAATTATATACAAAAGTAATGTGTGTGAAAGGTTAACATGAACTCTGCACCCAGAGTACAAGTATCGATGCGGAATTCACTTAAAGAAATTGCATAATTGGAAAAATGCTTTTATTTTATATATTTTTTGTGAAGGCTCATTAAAATGTCAATGAATAGACAAAGAGTGCACATTGTAACAGCAGCGGAAGCTGCGACCTCAGCCAATTTAAGTAGTGGGTGGCATTTGGAATTCCGATGGCAAAGCCAAGCTGGGCTTGTTGCGTTCATTAGTCGCCGTTGCTCGAGCGCCAAGCGAACTGTTTTTCGTGGGCCGATTTGTTGTTTGTGGATGATCATGTCAGGTCAGCTCAGAGGTCTTAAGAAACAGACAAACAAACCTACATTAAAAATGTTTAAAATACAACACGAAAAGTCGACTTGCGAGCATCAAATATTCTCTGATTTATATCCCAATTTTTAAATGTTTATAACAATTATTCTTCGAATCGCACTAAAGCGTTCAAATTTAATCGACTAGGCAACAAACTGCATGTATGTATTAACGTATATATATAGATGTATATATAAACTTATGTAATTTTTCATTGATGAATTCAGATAAAATCGATTCACACTCGACTGCGCTAATGGTTATGGTAAACATGGATGCAAACTGGCCAGTTAAAGGTTTCGTTTTTAGTTGTATTAATGCGAATCGAGTCGAGTCGGCAAAACAAATTTGGTTATAATAAATGTGTATTTATGTACATATATGCAACAAACAAATTGTTGTTCAAGTACGATGAATCGTAAATTTAAGTCAAAACTTATTACATGGTATGTACTAGTCGTGTAACACTACTATAGTCTGCTCTATTAGAAACAATTTTTAAAGAACAATCAGTGCAAAGATAATTTATAAGAATTCATTGACTTTTGCACATGTTTTAACGGCCTTCCACAGCGGCTGCCACAGCGAGTCCCATGACCGTCGTTGTCGTCTAATGCCAATTCAAAGGCAATGTACTCGTGAGCTGGGGCCACTTGAAGTTTGTTTTGAATGTCATGAACAATGACTGGCAATGGCGCTGGGGCTGCTGCTCAGGCTGGTGATGGATATGGCGACGTAAGCGCCGCTTGCTCAATCGCCTCAATCGTTGACAAAAATGTGCCGCTAGTCTGTGGGCTGTAGCCGACTTTTTTTTTTTTTGTTGCTGCTGTTGTTGTTGTCTTTTATTACTGCCGTTGGCTCAGGCTTGGCCGCGGTCTCAACAGTTGTCGCAATTTGTTGCCGCGACTGTTGTGTGGGTCAGTGGCATGTTTTATGTGCCGCCATATCGGTGGAGTGTGCGTGTGTGCAACAGCCTCCAAAAAGCGCGAAGCGAGTCAATAAATTTCTTGCTGCGAATTATGAAACATTGACGAGACGCGGAATTGATGGGCACGGCCGGAGTGTGTAGTCAGTCACAGTTCGTTTTATCTCGCACCCAGTTGACAGTTCGAATTGTCAAGGTAAACAGTTACGAGCTGCGGCAACATGAATCTCGGTAGGTAACATCACATATACGATAACAACAACAGCAGCAACGCCACTTGGCTTACATAATAAGCCAAGAAGAATTACAACCCAAAGTGGAGCAAATAAAAATTGGCAAACAAGCGGACCAAATGGTAGTGGGCGCGTCTTCGAGTGGGGAACCCACTATTGTTTCTTGTTATTTTTATATTTTATACTCTATTGTAGTCACAAAATGTGTAACACATAGAAGACGGTTTCAGTTCGATGATATTTATTCATTATTTTAGACTTATTAAAGAAACAAAACGAGTAGAAACTAATCATTTTGCAACTTTTATATTTAGCTCAGCCACAAAAGGGAGGAACATTTGCAAGATAACATGCTCGTTGTATATGAGTAAAGTTTTAATCAACTTTACGCCGCAAAAAAACTTGAGAGAACGATTGATGTATGTATGCCCATAAAATTCGAACATAAATTAAATTGCAAGGGTATTTAGCCTTCGGCTTTTTGACGTTAAGCATTCTTCCTGTTTGTTTTATGTTCTTTTTTATTTAATTTTATTTTTTGCACACTTGCTGTGTCACCGTGCGCAACGTCATCGTTATTGTCGGCGCCCAAGTAAACAATCAATGAGCCATGCAACGAGCGAACAACTGCCGTCACCCGTCAACCCCTCACCACCCACCCGACCACTGCCAACAGCCGCTTGCCGCACTTATTTACGCCAGACGCCTGTTGCTTCCGGCTGTGTGCACCGTTGGGCGCGCAGGCTCTGGCGCTGGGCAAACTAATCAAAAAAAAAAAAAAAGAACTGGGTGCTGGCGTGGGATGTGGAGCAGCACGCAAATGTTAACATGCAGCCCAGTTGTTGTTCTTGTTGATGCAGCTTCCCATATTAATTAGAGCAGCAGAACACAAAATAAATAAATAAAGTACATGAAACACAACATTGAGCTTAAAACGCGAGACAGAAATAGTTTTAAGTTTGTTGATCTAATCGCGTCCAGCGTGTTCAAAGTGGGGGCGTGTTCTAAGTGGACAATTAGATTATGGGACCCATTGTTTTAATTTTATTTTATATTATTATTATTTTTTTTGTTTTTGTCATGTGGCCTAATCGCTCGTTTAGAGGACTTAATAGAGCGCAAAATTGATGCATAATAGCACAACACACACACTCACACACACACACACATACTTGGCGTGTTCAAGTGACAATTGCAACGCCAGGCTGCCTTATGACGCATCGCAAAAGAGTTTGCTGTCAACAGTTGAGTCACAAGACGCACCAAGGCACGCATAAATGATAAAGGCCCGGCCATGGCGATTTTCACTCTAATCGGTAATCAATAATGAGATCGCCCTTTTCTTATCACAAGCAATTTCTTTTAGCTGGTTGCTGAGTCAATCGGACCGAAAAATGATTGGCTGCCAACTAATTGGCCATAATCAAAGACTTATCAATGCCAATTGGCTGCTCAGGCTTATTATATTTTTATGCTACCCATTTTTTTTGTATTTTTTTTTTTGAGGTAGCTTTAGCGGCGTTTAATTGAATTTGAATTATGATAAAAGAAAGCACAATAACAACAGAAACGGCAAGAAACCGACTCGATAAGCATTTGGGACCCGGTGTGAAGTTTAGCCCAGATTACGGCAGATTAGAGATATATGTGTATATGTATACGGAGTATATATGTATATATATATGTATATATATATGTATAGCCCTAATCACAGTTGGGTTTGCAGGCCAGGCACGTTTGCGTACTTGGCGCGATTATACAATGCGAATTTTATAAATGTGTAAGCAGCTACAGACACAAATACAAATGCAGACACACTTATACAGTTACAGGCTGGTTAAAAAGTTCGTCTGTTTGACCACGCACCTGACTTTTGTGTTGTTCGTTATAGTTTTTTTTATTTCTTAATATATATGTATATTTTTTGTTTTTGGAAAGTTGTTCGCTTTTCTTTGCTATTATTTTTGGCGTTGGCTTGGCTTGGTTTGGTTTTTTGTTTCTTTCTTTTAATTATGTATTTATGTTGTATACGTATTTATAAATGTTGGCATGTATTTGGCTGTGTTTATGACGATTAGATAATCACAGCAACATTGGCCGCACATGCACAACAAGCAACACACACAGCACACCACACACACCGTGACAACAAACACTTGACGTTTTTGGTAACGTTTTCCGTTGCGTTCACGCGATGCTTCGCCTTGCGCGCTTTTAAGCCAACTGACGGCTCGCTGGATGCGCCTGTGAACCTTATCAGGCGGCGACAGCGATGGCGACGGCGACGGCGACGGCGACAACAGCGACACGACGATACGAAGACTGACGTGCCGAATCGATCAGTGAGTGCGCGCACGAGCAGAGCGATTACATTTAGCTTAACGGTGAATCATGCCTTAATGAGCTATCGAGAGAGCGCTTGCGATAGAATATTGCCCTTTGTATGTATGTATATACAAAAAAAAAAATGTATAAATAAATAAATAACGAGCCAGAGTGTAAATTGCAGCGTTTATCGGTTGTTGATTATAAGTTATGTTGTTTATATTAAAATCTTGACACAGCCGCCGTCGTTTGAGCGGACACAGCCGACAGCGTAAAGCGAACCGCTGCGTGTTGAACCGTTGGCCAGCGTGCCGAAAATACAACTGAGCTGTTGCCACAAATGCCAATGCGGCCAAAAGCTGCTGTTGCTGCTGCTGCTGTTTATGCTGAGTTGTGCAAAAGCGATCGCGACTCAACAGAGAAGAAAAACACTTTGCTCAACTCACACAGGCAGAGAAATGTGTTCGTGAGCCATTTTGTGGCAAGTCGCCATCTTCTACGGCAATGTTGACTATTGATATAACTGCTGCGTTTACTGCTGGCCATTTGTCTAGGCATTCGTTTTGGCCAGCGTATCGCCTGAGGCTATTAGAGCAGCTAAAAAAAAATCACTTTCGCTTTCCGGCTTACGATTGTCCACGTACGTACGTACGGAAACACAAATACAAATGTAGACACGTGTGTGTATGAGTGGCTTATTGGACGGCCAGAGAGCAATTGGTTAACTGTGCCACATGCATCACGATACAACAGGTGTGCAAAATACCGCTAAACGCGAACCGAGTAGAAAATGTGCCACACGAGAAAACGCTGAGAGCGTCAGAATATACGGAAAGCACAGTTTTCATTAGTGGAAAAGTGTGTGTGCGTGTTGTTGTTGTTGTTGCGAGCTGAGCGCGCCACAAACTCGTTTGAATTCAAGCAACAGACACAGAAACCGTTACATGCATACTGTAGAGACATTATTTGTTAACCGACTTCTGGTCCGTCTAGGCCAGTTGTCGGCGTCTGCTGCTGCTTCTGCCACTGCCCATTGCCCATTGCCCGTTGCCCGTTGCCCAGCCAGACTTGTCCAACTAGAAAAGTCAATATTTTTATGTCGCGTTATTTTCTATTCATTGCCTAATCAGTTCTTTTGTAGAATGCAAATATGCAAACGCAAATGAATTATGTATAAATGTGTTTACCTTAGGCGTTGCCAGTTATCTATTTAATAGGCGCTTTTATTGTTGACATTGTAACCGATTTTGAAAGGTGGCACGTGTCACTGCACAATCTAAACAGAATTTATTTATTCTTTTTTCTTTTTTTTTGCATTTTGCCAAAACAAAGTTCAAGTTCAATGCGCATTTGCTTTAAAAGAAAATGCACTTATACACATTAAAATTCAAATTAAATTTAAAATTTAATTTACATAGTGCTTGAGGTTAATTATTTATTACAAAAGAACTAAAAAAGAAATGAAGCTTAAAGTGCGATTAATGCTTGACTGGCAATGTGACAAATTACATCCCTATTTCTATATACCTGTAGTAAATAAAAATAATAATAAACTCAAATTCAATCAATTTTTATTGGACACACAATAATTGACACAGGTCGAGTAAATAGTTAATCAATAGTGTTTCCAGGATAATTATTGTCAAGTCAAATGCCAAATCGATTCAAAGTCAAGTTGATAATAACTTGGCCCTAAATCACTGATTATAGCATTACACATTCCGAACTGTTCTTTTTTTGTTTGTTATTATATGCCTGTTGAGACTTTTCGCCTACCTGTGAATAACATGCAATTAAATGTGGAACACAAAGCGGGTCAAAGTCAAAAAGACAAAATATAATTTATGTTGAACCTTTTGTTTTGTCGCGGGGGGCATGTGCAAAAATAATTGCACAGATAGATATAGATAAACCAGGCAACATTAAAAGCAAATTGGCTTTCTTACAAAACGGAAACAACAACACGTAGCAAATGAATTTCATGGTCAAATTTGGATGCCGAAATAGATATCTTTCAATTGCTACTTGGATGAGCAATAGATGTAAAATGTTGACCCTCAACTCGTTTTGACTTTGACTTGTTTTTGCTAGCTGCTGCTGCTGCTGCTGCGGTATTTGTCTGCACAACTCATTAGCGCTAGATGGCGCTGATTTCAAATGCAAACAAAATGGCGTACTCACAGGCCTTATTATGGAATGGAGCATGTGGATGTTATGTGGATGTGCTTGTGGATGTTGTTTTATTTATGAATGAGTTGGGCATACATACGGAGGTCGACGAAAAACCACCGGTATAAGAAAAACAAAATACATACACGCTTGTGTGTGTATGTAATGGCAAAGTCAATTAATTTGTGATGCGCTCGAAATTAGCGCAAGAAATGAGTTCACCAGCGATTTCACTAGAGATGAGCAAGCCAAAAAATACAAGAATAAAACAAATCAAAAATAGGTTCACTTGACTCGGTTTTAAATACAATTTTGAGGGTCGGCACGGTTTTTAATTAATTGACTTTTTATTCAGATCTGACACAGGCGTAGTTTCGATTGCAATCGAGAATCTGTGTTTTAGAGTTTAAAAAACTCAACTTAAAGAAATATTACAAATATAGTACCAACAATAAATGTATAATAATAATTGCTGTTTACGTATAAATAATCGTATAGTTTATTGCACCGTTTCACCCAATAATTTGTTGTAAATATTTAGCTCATCTCTCATGTAAGAAAGAGGCCGCAAAGTAAGCGCAAAAAATAAAATAAAATACAAAAACCAGACACAGCTAAACAGGCCAAATTAGCTCAACGCCCAAAACTGCTCAAGTGCGTGACGACGGGGGACTGGGCCAGTTGTATTGGCCACGAAAGACGTTACAGCAAAAATATACCGAAATACTTGGCATTCCACCGCTTCAAAAGTTAAATAAAGGCAGCGACGGCCGATCGTTCGATTTGCAAGCCAGCTGGCAAGCTTTTATTTATTCCATTTTTTTTTTCGGTTTAGGTTGTCTGATGTTGTAACGAAAGCGCAAGTAGCAGCCTGGCCCGAACCAGGTGCCCAGGTAATATTGTATTTTCAGAGTCGAGGGGCGATCATTCGAGCCCTTGTGCCTGCGACTGTTCGTTTCTGTTGATAAACACGATCAAAATGCACTTTTAGCTGGAAAGTTTCACTTGTTTATAGTATCGAAATTGTGCCCCAAACGCTTGCACATACATACGTACACACATAAGGCCACAGTACCATGTAATATTGATTTACCGTTTTACATGCTGCTTTTAGCCGTAATTTTGATGTTAACGCCCTTGCGGCATTCTAGGATAAAGCGAAATATATAAAATAAAAAACTTTCCAGCTGGTAGCTTGCGCAAATGCCTAAAGCTAGACAGCTGTGCCAAAAATTCAACTTTACCCGCCTAGGTTAGACATAAGACACGGCGAAACCCACATAATCAAAATTCAAAATTAAAAAAAAAAATCCCTGTGAATACATAATTAATGTTAGCCCCAAAACGAAGGCCATGAAATTAATGTGCGAAAAATGTGAAGTTGAGTCAACGCTATTAACTTTAATAAAATCATATAAACAAAATACTGTAAAAGCGAAACCCAGCAACTGCAAGAGCTTCCAGATGGTTCGTTGTTTTTAACCAGTTCGCAAAAGGCCGAAATGTAATACAAATATTGAACAAAATAGGGTATAATTTAAAGAGCTCGAACTAAAAAGGCCCTAAAAGATTTATAAAAGGGCAGTTCAACGAGTTTAGATCGCCATAATAAACAATTTTATTAGTTTAGGTTTCTCTTAAATAGTATGCAAATTCTTTGGCTTATATATTAGTTCCGAATGTGTCCAAATTAGGTATTCTATTCTACACGAACAACACAACTCGAATAACCGGCATCAAAGAAAACTGTCAAGTGTTGTGGCAGCCACATATAACGGTATCTTTTGTATTTACAGTCGATCAACAGGTGGTCGAGAAGGCAGTTATGTTGTTCTTGATATTATTATTGCTTTCGCGTTATTCAAACGTTTGTGGTCAAACACAATAACTGTAAAGCCGTGCCGCAGCAGCCAATTCAGATTTGGATCAATTTCAATAAAAATAATTTTTTAGATACCCTATGAGAAAATATTCAACAAGGTTATGAAAAATTAATGTATGTATGCAGAATGTCCTAAGTACATGCATGTATAAAATAAGATGGAATTAAATACAAATATAAAGCGTTTACAAGCGCCAATTAATAAATTAGTCCTGCGGACATAAAGAAAATATTCAGTATATTTGTATAGAATATAATAGATAGAGAAGAAGGAGCAATAATTCAATTTTGTATAGAAAATAAATAATAATAATTGGAGCTATGTCATATTGTAGTCCGATCCAGCCGCATCTGATATAAATGCTATCTGCAGCAGAAACACAAGTTTGTATATGTATGCTTAGATTTCTTGTGCATTACACATTTGACGGCAATAATGTAATAGCCACTGCAAAAATGATAAGGTCCAAAATTGCTTGCAGAGTATTTGTAATTCGAGCGGCATTTGGTTTATATTTCATTTCTAGTGGGCAAACCGGTTGAAAGAACTTCAAGCTAATGGCAGTGCCAAAGAGTGCTTATCAAGCATGAGATGCTCAATCCTACATATATGCGATATATACATATATTACTCGTACGTTGGCATCAAACATCATCAGACCAGGCCACGCCAAGACCCACATATAAACACACATACACACATAAAGAGAGACACACACATGCACATACATATGTGTATGGCCCATTCGGCAGCCAGTTGGCTTGGACTTTGAACAGTGCGGTGCTAAAATGAAATTTCTATATGATACGATATATTTTGAACGCTCTCCCAATTGGCAGTGCAGCGACCGCTCTCAGCTAAATTGGCGCACATCTCGGCGCTGAGCCGTAACAAGTGGCCATAGCATAGTCTGAAAAAAATGCGAACTTGAATCTTAGGACTTTTGATTTGGTATTGAAAACTTTGTTTTTTTATTTCCTAATGTATTGATTTAGTAATTTACAAATGAGATAAGTGTTAAACTATTCAGTTGACTTGTGAAGGGTTTTAGAATTCAATTAGCATATTGCACTTTTTTTCGTTAAGTTTGCATAAGCTAATGTGCTATTACTTCCATCAAAAAATTACAACACAAAACCCGCTGCAATGCAATGTCGCAACGCCCTTGTGAAAGCTTTAGCAAATATATATAAATAAAAAAAACAGCCTAAAGCTTTTACTCGCTTTACGCTTTTGGCGAATTAACTGGCTGACCCTCTCGCTACATTGTATATGAACTCGATTTGCGATTTCGATTATCGACTGCCGATTGGAAGCAATTTCCGCATTGCTGACAGGTGAAACTTTTTTCTTGTGATCGACATCGAAAGACAAAAATGCAGCGCAGGGCTGCGCAGCCGCGCTCAACTTGCAATCGCACTTGACAGTTTGACGTTGACTGGGGGAGAGGCGCATGATGCAACAAAAATTTGAATTGACAGAACTGAATGTGTGCCAAGCAATTGACAGCCCAATGAATCGGTGTCAGAGACCGCATTTGCATATCGTGTGTGTGTGCGTTTAACAAGGAAAATATTATTTGGAATTCGCAAGGCCCTTCTGCTTTTGCTTTTTTGCTGTGGGCATTAAAGCACTTCGGATTTACGTATGTGGACTTGAACAACAGTTAACAGTTATTAACGCACCTAACCCCTTTAAAAAAGGGCAAACCACATACGTACGTCCATGCCTAAGCGCTCTCACTCTCATTCTCGCGAACTCTCACACACACACACACATGTGAATAAGCTGAGAAATATACGGGCACGTGCACTCTCTTCGACTCTTAATTTGGCTGTTGCTTTCCTGTAGTCACTCTTGCGGTGCGTTACTGGGCGCGGCGGGAAACAGGAGACCGTTTTTTTATATACACTTCTTTTTTTTTTATTAAAACCACGCCGAAACTACTCTGATGACTAATTTTCACCACTGCACGAATATTTACAAAGTGCACAACAAGTTGCTAGCAGAAAATCGATGGGAACTTACCGCCAATGATTTCAGGCCGGCGAATTCGGCGAGCAGCGTTGGAATTTTGCTTAAATTTAAAGAATTTTACACACACACACAACACAAACACAATATGAAAATGATCGTCGCGCGTTCATAAAAATTTCTGCTTTTATTCAACTACGTTAACTGACCGCTAGGTGTTGGCGGCAAATGTGACAACGAAAAATAATATATTCACTTTTAATTAACACACACGTACCCCCACGCACAGAATTCGAATCTAAAAAATTATATCCGAATAAAAAACGCAGCAACAACGGAACCAACCATGCACAAAGAAGTCTAAAATGAAACTAACCGGACAACAAAAACAAAAAACCACAAGAAACTCGACGAAAGTGAGAGAATGCATATTGTCATGAATTGACAAGGTAACGCAAAAGAAATTTCGCTGTCACATAATTGTTTAATAACTCTCCATTCAGCATTATGAACATAAGGAAAAATTGAAGTCATCATTAACAATAATCTTTTATTTAACAAACTATTTTGTCCTTAAGTTGGGTAGTTAAAGTTTAATACGGCATGTTGTTGACGTCACTTTAACATACTTTTACGCTCTAAGAGAGTGCCAACTGTGTGTGTGCTGCGCATAGTGCGCCCTGTATATTAAACTTATCTTTAGGTAGCATGTTTACTTCAACGTTAAATGTTTTCGTTGATGTGGCAACTCCAGTGCATAAAATTAAGTGACCGTACTGAATAAATATAATACTATCGGTTCTGTAAAAATACTAAAATACCGAATAAAAGAAGATCACCAGAAAATTTTAACGGTTTTATTAATTTGAATTATTAACAAATAATTTTGTGTTGGGAAAACCCAAACACCGATTAAACTCAAGAACTTTGTTATTTATACAATTGTTATTAATCTTAATGCTTTGGCTAGTTCAAAGCTTTAAAACTACATATTAAAGTTAAGCATAGAGAACAAGTCCTAATTCGTTATGCACAAAAACATATAAATTAATGTGCTTAGTCAGTAATTAAACATGTGCCCAATCATGATGACAGATGTAACCAGGTCTCTTTGATACATGCAATACTACTTCAATGGTCGTACTCACCCAGTCATCTTAATTAACGACACATTATCTCTGCAATCTACAACAACTGTCAGAACTGTGACGCAATTTACTATCTAGCACTGAGGTCCATTTAATGAAAACACAGATTGAATCAATTTGTTTTTTTTTTTGTTCTTTTTGGAACGGTAACTAGCCCACCAGTACCGTAAACCAGTCGGTTTCTATCAATCTCGATTTTATTTATAAAATAAAAATCACATTTCACTTGAGCAAAAAAATGCAACGAAATAATAAACACGTATAAAAATGTTGCTTGTGGTGCCGATTAAAATTCAAATAAAATAAAGCAATAAAAGGCGGGTATGTATATGAAAAACATTTAGGTGACGACAATCATCTAACCACATCATATAATATTCATAAATTCGCTATATTTTAATATAAGACAGCAATAAGCCTAAATAATCAGAATGTCAATTTTCTTTTTTGATCTGTACATATAAAAATTAATATAAACACAAATGGCTGGCCTATACGTTCAATTTCTAAAAAAAATGGATTTCTAAGACAAAGTGTTTTTTTCTTCTTCCTCCTTTCACATATTATTCTTTATTTGTGCGTTTTTTTGTTTGTTTTCAATTTAAAGATCGTTTGTCGATTTGGCTTAGAATTACGCTTGGACTCCCTATGCTTATGTTTAAGTTAACGGTACGGTAATTGTATTGTTACATTTAATTAATTTATGCTTTGTTTCTTGGTTGGCTGGCTGGGTGCTCGGCTAGCGAAGGCTTCAATTGTTGCCCGCATTGGTTGGGACGCGATGTCGCGTCGTGGATGAGTTCAGCGCTGGATTGCACATCTCGGTTGTGAATTTGGTGAAGGTATTTTGGAATCGATTAACAGTGCCATTCACATGGCCATTACGCGGCGTCACATCCCCATCCTTGTGCTGTTTCAAAGCGCCATTGGCATGCCCATTGGCCTTAACCGCAGACTTGTCCTGCAAGTTCAAGAAATATATATTACTGACTGTCATATGTACTCATAAATATTTCACAGTGTATACCTTGCCATCGCGCTTCACGTAGGCGCGTTTGTAAAAGTTGGAGAACAGGAAATAGAACATGACCGCATGTGCGCCAATGAAGTAGGCAAAGCCAATCGGGTAGTTGCAATCGTTCCTGAAGAACAACTGGAACGAGTGCACCATGACCAGCACAAACTGAATCATCTGCATCACCGTCAGATATTTCTTCCACCACAGATAACGCTGCACCCGGGGTCCCATGGCGGCCAGCATATAGTACGCATACATGAAGATGTGCACGAATGTGTTGAGGAATCCAAAGAATGTCGAATGGCCACCGGGCGTAAACTTAACGCCCCACCAAACGGACACGGGCATAATGCCGTGATGAATCACATGCAGCGTGGAGACCTGATCGTACCGTTTGCGCATCACAAAAAAGAACGTGTCAAAGAACTCGGTGAACTTGGAGAAATAATACCACCAGCATCCCCATGCAGTCTGTCAAAAGATAAGAACACGGATATAAGCAACACAAGGAAAAACGTTGCAGTCGATGGTAACCGACGATCCCAAGATATATGTACGTATATATAGATATAAACGATTTGATGTGCCCCCACTGGGTTACTTTATATATAAATATATATTCAAAATTTCATGTTTTTATCTGCATACGGATAGACGGACGTACTTTCTTTAAAAGGAAAAGAACAGAGCGCCTACAACATTTGCCATTTCTGTTGAGCCATGCAAATTTCTGGCTTTCTAAGTTATTTTTTTTTGGCACTTTCTTTTAAGCAGTTCTTGACGACACGTGAGACTTTAATCTAGGCAAGGCGGTCTATAGAGCCGGCCGGCATCAATTGATTAGCATAAGAACTAGTTGCCGTTACGACTTTTTGTCCAAGCCAAAAAAAACTGGTTGCCTTAATACAAATAAATCTGGCACAGAGAGCAAACATTTGCTGGGCTTTGCTAACCACAAGCTAAATCATAAAACCTAACATTTACATAAAAATATGTATATACTCACACGTATCGCACGCGGTGAATAGGAATAATCAACGGGCTCGCATCTCAAGTTATAGCCATTCAGCCATCCACCTATGCAAGACTATAAATATAAAGTCGATTATTTAGTGAAACTCTTTTTAAGGGGTGTTCTCTGCTGTGGCACTTACCTCGTAGAACAGCCACGTGCTAAAAATAACTTGTGCTGCATTATAAACAATCAAAATTTTGCGCAACTCGAAGGGTTTTCTGTTTTCCATAATTTTTGGACCAAGTACCTGAGAGAGAGAAGAGATTTTAACAATTTGTGAATTTATGAGTTTAAAGATGTACACAAGAAAAACCTTCCCTCCTTTTGCCTTTTACATACATTTGCTTTTTTTATCCATATTCAATGGGTTCAGGGTATAACACGAGGAAAGATGCCAAGGTGGCATTTGGGATTCGAAAAAATCAGTTTAACTATCCGAACCTACAGACTGAACATTGAAAATCATTAATATATATTTTTAAGCCAAACCACTGAAAGCTGAGGAAAATTGTATTTGCAAAGATGCTTACAATATACATAATCAACCTTTTTATGCTTTGTATATACTTTTAAAGTATATATGTGTTTTTTTTTATAGTTATGTTAATATGACGCTAACAATGTGTTATTAGCAGAACCGGAAAATTTTTGTTGCGCTTCTGGCTGAAAGCAGCAAAGAGATCCGGTTTAAGCTTAAAACCTATCAAATCCAAATACCCTGTTGCGCCGACCGTTCCACTGTCATGGCTGAGATGCCACTTGAGCTGGGCGGCACTTTGGCTGCATGCGTGTGGCTGTTCGGTCCGTTGGGAAGAGCGTGGTGAGCACTGCTTTTAATTGCCGTTGCCCAGTTAACATATATAATCAAACAAAGGTGCGATGCTGCAATTATCAAATCAATCGGACGGTCTCTGTTGATTTTGGGACACAAGTTCGTTGCCTAAGTCTTTTGTCTATGCGGTTTTCAGCGGCTATGTGAAAGCCATTTAAATGATTACATACATATGTATATAAATGTAAAGCAATGCAAAGCTGAAACCTAAATAGAAATCGGTTTTTTCGAATTTAGCTGCTTTTTTCTTAAATATTTTTTTTTTGTCTTTTTGCATATGTAATTTTGGCCCACTTGGGTCACCATTTCGACATCAACGTCGCTCGTTTACCGCTGATTGGCTTTGATTTTGAATGGGGCGACTGGCCCTGAACTCTTTACATTTTTTCCATTTTAGTATTGCTTTTTTTTTGTTTTTATTTTGTTGTTTTTTTTTTTTTTGCAAACGAAAACTTGTTTTGCTTGACGCAGGATCTGGAAATGCATCCGGCTGGCAATGCAAGATGAAGATCGTCAAATGTATGCGGCTTCTTTAGAATCAACTAGAACAGCCAGCGGCATGCGGGTTAAGTGCCACATTTTAGCTGCGCGTGTCCATTTGGGTTTTTTCCTACACCGATCAGCGAGGTAATTATAGATCGAGAGCACCTGTGCCCGGGTGCTTCCCCTTTCGCCCCCACTTACCTTTACAAAGTATGCGTAGGCCAAGCTGATTGCTATCGTTGGGAACGGCGAACTCATGAGCGGATAGTCGCGGGTGCGCGGGTCTGATTTATTGTCCATAAGATCCCGCCAGCCATCGTAAAACTGTGAGAGGTACTCCTGCAAATAACGAAATTACAACAAAACAATATCATTAGTCAAGATCTTAGGCAATGCGCCCAAAGCACTCAGCCAGCCTTGGCGGCAAGAGGGCTCAAATGTCAAATCAATATAAATGCACCAAATTGCAACACCTGCCAATCTAGCCAAATCCAACAGTTTGTTAATTTTACAGTAATGTGCCCATTGTGGCTGCGGCTTATGTGATTATAATTAAAGTTGGCCGCTAATATGACCTGTCTGATTAACCACCTACCCACTGATCTTTGCTAAATCATTTGGCCGAAATATGTGTGCCGATCCAAAACGTTAACGAAACCGGCTGACCGACTTCCCCGTCTGTCAGCTATATGAGAGCGAAAAGAAAAATCGGCATGCCAAACAACATTCTCGGCGAATTTCCGTATGGAGTCGATGCGGCCCCCATGATTTTCTATAATATTTGTGCGCCACTTTACGTTTTGACCAAAATAAAAATTAACCAAAAAAAAAAAATCGAAACTGGTCTAAACTGTTGCAACATCCTTGGCGCGAAGAATAACACGACAATACCCCAACAGTGGCACAAACGGGCAATTCGTTATGCATATGGGCGCAGGAACCGGAAAAACATATTGCCATTGCACTTTGGAATGCACTGTGTAAATTATAAAAATAGTAGTAAAATGAAAAATTAAACATGTTATGCTAATGCTAATCACTGCTTAAACAGGCAGACAATTGTAATTACAGAGACAACACGGCTGTGTTTATCGCGAAGCAAAGAACGGGTTAGGTTAATTAGCTGTAAATTGCAGAGGCGTGAGTTTCCTTGCGTTATTGGGGGTGGGTGAGGGGACATCGATTAGAGAGGACTTGTTTTTGAGTTGCTGTACATATACTTAAAATCCAATGTGTAAATATAGAAAAGGCGCAATTGAGTGCAATTATACAAAAAAAAAAGTACAGGTAAAAATACGTTAATACCACACGGTCGGAACGCAATTCAATCAATTTTCTGGAATCCGTTAACGTCTAATCAGCAATAAAATGATTGCCAATTACAATTTTAATTCCAATTTTATAATTTGGCTTATATAACTATAATTGTTAACAAAAACTTTATTTTTTAAATTTATATTGAAATGTATTAAGTATTCTAATAAATTGTTTAAGCATTTTATTTAAAATATTTTTAGCATATTGAGGAATTTAAAGAAATTAAAGAAATTTTTTTGTAAATTTATATGTAATGTTTATGTTATTTTTTGCAACAAGAAACATAAAAATATAATAAGACATAAATATTGAATGTAATTCAGATTGGTTATTCTGAATAAATATCAAAGTTTTATAATAGATAATAAGAGTTTTAATGTATTGTCATAGCTTTTATATAAAATATTTAAAAATTTGCCACTTTAAATTTAAATGTCATTTGTAAAGAATTCCACACTTTTACATAAGCTTTGTGCCAAATTTCATAATTTTAAGAAATTAACGAACTAATTTATTTTGCACTCAGTTAATTATTATTTTTGTTTAACTTTTCGACGGCGCCACCTGTCCACCTGTTCGCCCATTGCATGTCATGCAAAACATTTGTATACAGAGTCAAACTTAGACAGGCAGTCTGTCTGTCTGCCAAAAAAAAAAAAAACAATGCTTTTTGTCGCCTCGTCTACACACACACAAACACACACACACACACACACACACAAATATATCGACACTTAGTAGCCGAAGCGTCAAGTCATGGAGTTTGCTTGCTTCATTAATGCACAGTGCCTGCCATTAGGCAGCGCACGGGCTAGCCTGGAGGCGGCGTTGCAACTGCGGGTGTGGTCACTGTCGAGGAGTAGCTGTAATTATTGGCTAGAGAACCGCATCAGGTTGTTTGCTTGGCATTTTTCGTGATGCATTCGTTGCTGTTGCTGGAAAAACTGCAGTGCGGTCATTTTTATTGTTATCGCAGTTGTGTGAGTGTGTGTGTGTATGTGTTTGTGTGATTCTGTGTGGCAAGACTTGTATTTAGCTGCCTTAATGACCGCCTGTGGTTCACTGTACTTGGGCTTGAACAATTGTACTTTTGCACAATCGCCTTCTAGTGGGTAGATCCCCTGTTCCCGTCACATTGCACATATCACGCATACGCACCGTGTGCCGTCTCCCGCAGCGAATGACCGGCACAAAAATATAAACTTCGCATAGCACACATGACGCAATTATAGTATAGTATCTAGTGAAGCGTTTAAACATCACTGTTAGCCCTATATCGAACTGTCACCATGGCTCCGTGATTCATGGCCTGTGACTCATGTGGGACCAAGGTTTCCATCGTTGCCGGGTCCAAAATGCTGCTGTTGATTGCATCTAATTACACGCAGAGATTTTCACTTTTTTTTTTGTCTTTTTATATGGTCAACAACTGGCTGCTGCTTTCGACATGATCAGCTGCGTGTTTCAAGCGGCTTAATTGAATTTAAAGTAACAAGATGATGAAAAAGAAAAGAAACTAAATTTAAATTTAATAAAAGTGCTTCCGGTGCTGCGGCTATTACCATCAAAATGTTCACCGGGCAGCTGTCTTTCGTCCGCTCACAAAATAGTGGCAGACATTCTAAACTGAACACACATCATATTCATATCAATTGAGATATTTACGGTATGCAGCTGACGTAGGTCAGTTACAGCCGTATTAATTTCGCATATTTTATGTCAATTGATTGAGGAAAATTACTACAGACTTATCTATTAACTGACTGGGCAGGGCGCGTCATTAAACCAGTTTTCTCACACTTGCAACCAGACTGTCAACAGATTAAGGCTTTAATAATCATATACATTTAACTGGTATTAAATTGTAGTCAACACCGGCCACTTAGTGCAATTAAAATTAATTGTTTGTTTTGTTTTCAGTTAGTTTCAGCCTGTACATATGTCGGTCCGTCTGCTCGACAATTGCACTGATTTAGTCGGTACATTTCCGTGTAGATGCCGGCGCACTCATTAGAATCACTCAGCATTGGCCAGGCTCAAGCTTGGCTTTCAATTTTGTGTAACAACGGAAATCGTAGGCAACCCAATCAATCAATTCGAAATGCTATCGACTGTTTATCAAAAACATAACATTTGTCAAAAACAATTGTCTGTCCCAATGATTTCATCAGCATCAAAACGCAAAGCGCTAAGCCGCCAAACAAATTATTGATGTATCTAGACAGTTAACAGGTGTAGCGTAATATGTCTGTGTGCAGGTGTTGTACAATACAAATACAAATAAAAAAATAATAAATCCGCAAGTCATATGTTGAATGCGACTGCTGTTGTTGTTGTCGTTGTTGTTTTGCATTTCTCTAATAAACATTCGCACTAATTGATTGCACATGTTCGCACTCATTCGCCACAGTTTGAGAGCGATTTTATTTTGACCAATTTAATCTGATCGGATTTAATAAGGCGCCTTTAAATGCCACGCACATTTTGGCTCAAATATTAAGTACGCGGCTCAAACGAAAATATGCAAATCTTTGTTGGCTTAATTTCCGTCGGTTTGTTGTGATAGAGAACAACGCAGAAAATACAAATAAATAAAATAATTGCGCAACATATTTGTTAGCACAATTAAATGCAATCCTATTCTGGGTGGGCCAAAACATTAAATCAGCACTGAAAGTGACAGCAATTGTAAAAGAGGCTATTTGTAACCTGAACAGACAACCTAATTGAATTATAATATTTTTTTTTTCGATTTATTGACGGTTTGTTGAACTTTTCTCAAACAAATAAAAAAATAAGCGAATCATGAAAAAATCTATATAAATAATTAAAACACAAACAACAGTCTGTCAAAATGAAACCGGTATTCATAAATATCGTCTGCTAATATATATATTATATATATTTTTTAATATATATGTGCTTAGCGCTAATACATAACTAAGACAAGACGTTTACATGTTTTTGCCAAATTCTGAAAGCTCACTGGCGAATATCTACATTTGTATTTGTATATATTAATGAAGCTTGAGTTTGTCTTTATGCACACACACATATATTCATTAACGATTTATATTATTACTGCCATTTCATTTCGCCAATTCATGCTGATGTTGTTTGTTAACACGTCAAATGTCAGAATTTTGCCAATAGCCGCTCAATTGCCGTGGACTTTGCACCGCAAATATGCCAGTTAAAAATGTAATATCACATTTTTTCTTTTTTTTTTTTGTCTTATTTGTTGTATTTTTCTGTATGTGGTATTTGTATAGGTGCTGGTGCTGTTACATAAACCGAGATACTGACCAGCGGGCAGCGGGCGCTGTTTGCGTAAGCGTCCGCAGCAGCATCTCTTGTCTTGACCCTCTTTTCGCTTTCTTTGGTTCACACGCGCTGGCCGCGCCAAATGCTTTCCCAAAATACTTCCGTCAGCAGCGGCAAGTGTAAAGAGGTATTTGTAATTGTTGTGGCTGCTGTTGTGGTTATTGCTGTCGCCGCTGCTGCCACCACTGCTGCTGCTGCTGCTGCTGCTGCTGCGCGTTACATTTTAACGCTTCATTATGCGCCATAAGCGCGCTAAGTTGCCGGAGACGCAGTCAAACAGCGCGATTGGCCCAACAAACAACTAAAAATTTACCATGTCAATTATTGAGACTGATGCTACAGCCCATAATGACCATTCATCAGCATTGTTTGGCTGTGGCGACATCAACAACAACGACAACTCCTCAGCTGGGCCTAACCCAGAAAATGCAATGGCTTTAAAGCCGTGACTAACACAGCCACTTGGCACGGCCAACACAATGAGCTTTTTTTATGCCAATCTACCTGGCTACAGCTGATTGTTCCTCTAATTACGGAAATGCTCAGATAACTTTAATTTCTTTAAGCTGCAAATAGCTTAAATTAATAAAAGCGTTAAGCTATAAAACTATATAAAAAAATACTAAAAAAAAATTTTTTTTTAATTTAGTAACATTCACTCGCACTCAAGGCTCTTAAGCTGGGATAACTTTCATTGATAGTATTTGTATATATGTTTGTTTGTACTCAAAAGACTGTTTGTCATAAATCGGAGGGTTTATACTTGTTTACGAAGTGAAAAG
Organism: Drosophila paramelanica; assembly: GCA_035043915.1. Taxonomy (NCBI): domain Eukaryota; kingdom Metazoa; phylum Arthropoda; class Insecta; order Diptera; family Drosophilidae; genus Drosophila; species Drosophila paramelanica. The sequence continues at coordinate 7,080,132 of JAWNMO010000354.1, read as the reverse complement.
AATGTATATATGTCTGGCTTGATATCCATCTGTCTGTTATTTTCCCATTTATGCATTTTTAAAAATAATTTTTTCTTAATAGGTTGGTAAAATTTCGGTATTTCAAATTCTTTTGTCTAAAATTTCATACTCTCAAAACTTTGTCAAAACTTTGTCAAAACTTTATCGATTTGTATGTCTCTCTCTCTCTCTCTCTCTCTATCCCTCTATCTATCATTATTTATCTCTCTCTTACTGTGTTTACCTCTCCCTCTGTGTGTGTGTAATTTTATACCCTGTATGTCTAAAAACATATGTAAAAAATGTGTTCACACGAGTTCAAGGCTCTTATGGACTGATATTTAGCATATTTTCAAAATACAATACAATAAATCGAAATTAAAAGGCATTTAAGCAAGTTCAAGGCTTAGGAAAAAACTCATTTGAATATTAATAAAATTTGTATTATATTATTATAGCTTTATTTTAATTTAATATAACAAGCCAAATACATATTTTAATAAATTTTGTGGTTTCTGCATTAAACGATTGCAAAATGAATGAATTTTTGATGTCTAAAAATGATGATGGCTTGCACAATTTAATACAAACAAACATAAATCAAACAAAAGGTTTGGAAAATGAATATAACAATGTATTGTGCGTGTTGCAAATCAACCCAAGACTATTCAATGACTAAAAAAATGCCAAATCCTAAAAGAAAACATTAAAAGATGTAAAACAAAGGGCAGCCACAAACCTGGCATCAATATTATTATTAACACTTTACGACAACTTGGCAATTAATTAAATCAAGATACTACCAAAGCTAAGCAGCACCCGTCTATAATAATAGCTCGGCTGAAATTAACAACAACAACAACAACAACAGCAAGCAAGACAAGTTTCAAATGCAAAACTGGGAATACATCAACATCCACCAAGATGATCAAAAGGTGTTGAGGTGGCGATGAAGTAACATGGACAGTCCAAATTTTGTATTATGCCCGTACCTATATACACACATATTTATTTACAAGGCCAACCGGCCAGGCAGTTGGACTGGCTTTATTTCTGTTTTTTCTTTTCTTTTCTTTTTTTTTTTTTTTTTTGTTTTTGCCAACTACAACTGTGTGTTTGTCTCGGCATCGGAGGCTGGGGATTGAGTTTGAATGCGGTTGGGATTGCGACTGCGCTGTGGTCACTGTCTAAATATCTTCTTCTTTTATTTTTTAATTTTATTGCTTTTTTTGTATTTTTTTTTTTTTTTTGCTTTTCACTTCATTTTGAATTTGATTTATTTTAATGGGGCTAGCGGTGAACCTTTTATGTAAGAAGTGTCATCCGGGGTGGCACTAAGTAATTTGCCATGCTATTAAAAATATGAATTCACATTTGTAAATCCGTATAATTGTGCAGCTCAACACTTTTACTTTCCCTCGCCCCGCAGCAGCCCACCCGCTAACCGCCCCCTAAAAGAAATACAACAACAACAACAAAAATAAAATAATAATATAAAAGATCGCAACGCGGAAAACTGGTTTAAAATTGATACAACGGACTCCATAAACAAAACTTGGGTCGCACTTGGTGATTTTTGGGGTATTGAACAAAAATACAAATTAAAAAAATTGCTTTGAATAGACGCAAAAAGCGTAAACCAAAGAAATGAAAATGAAAGAAAGACACAACAGAAAAAAAATAAAATAAAAATACGAATTGTGGAACCTGCACAACATAAAAATCAATTTATAGGTCAAGTTGAGCGCAGCGCAACTGTGTGTGTGTGTGTGTGTGTGTGTGTGCAACTGGCTTTTGAAGCCAAAATTCAGGTTCAGCCTGAGACTTTTACTCCAGCGGCATCTTGTCTAATAAGACAAATTATGCAACAACGAATGGACCAACACACGCACACAAGCACACATGCACATGCAGACGCATGATTAGGCAGCTTGAAAAAATCGTTTATGCCACATGCAATTAGCTTCGCATTTATTTGAGTGAATTTTTGTAGAGTTATAAAATTAAAAGAGAAACATTTAAAAATATTTTGTGAACGCAAATAAGCATTTTCCGCTGATGTTGCAGTTGCAAATCGTATTGTGGGTCAAGTTGAAAATGCAACGCGATCTACACAACATTCACATTCCCTCGCAAGCACACACGCACACACACACACATACAGAAAAGACAAGATTAACGCGGGCGACTTGCACGCGAATAAAAACGCTTTGGCGACTTTACCTGGCAGACATTATTTCATCATACGTAGCTTAAATAAAACCGCTTTGCTGCATTTGCCGCACCAAATTCACCCAAACATTAACTGATATGTAGTGTGTATATATCTTGTCGTATCTTGTTTGTCTGCTCGCTAAGGAAGACTTTGAGAGCGAACGCGCGCGCGATTTTGAGAGCAACAAAATCGCGTTAATTTGGCAATCAAGCAGTTGGACGGACTTGAGTGCCGCTGTCTTGGCCTAAACAGCCAAGTAATTGGTGCAAGACGCCCGTTGTTGTTCTTGTTAAATGTTGTTGTTGTTGTTGTTGTAGTTGTTCTCGCTTTAGCTTTCGTTAATTTACTGCTTTTGGCTCACTGCCGTTCACTGTATGTCCGTGTTTTTGGCGCGTTTTTTGTTGCAAGTTGCCTACAATTTGTTATTGCTGCCACCGCAGCTTAACTTTAAAAAGCCAAAATATGGTTAACAGTCAAGTGCACCCAGCTGCAAATACCCAAGAGATGCGTAAGCCATTAAAGTTAAAGCCCCTGTCCTGAACTCATTTATCTGCCACGGTTTTACATATTGACAATTAGCGAATGCATTATTAAACAGCTCGTTTAACCCCTTTCGAATTATGAATAACAAATTTTCAGTTGTATTTAATGCTTTAAAGATGTCATTTCATTAACTGGTTCTAAACAATGTAATTAAAAATGCAAATGTATTTTGACATTTCGATTTCGAAATTTTGTGCTTCTTATAAGTCTTGGCAACTGGAGCCAGTTGCTGTTATTGTTATTTTAACAACTTTATATACCTCAAAATATTTTCATCCAGTTGCATTCCTTTTCAGTTTACAAAAGTACTTAGCTTAATTTGATTTAACAGCCGCGAAAACATTGAAAGTGTGACAAGGTTAAATTCTGGGCTTACTTGCATTGTTTATGTATATATATATATTGCTTAAGCAATTTCATATGTTAAATCCTGAAAATATTATGCGTCAGTCAATCTTAAACACACTTAAAATTGTTTTTATGGCATCTGACCACCTGATCTACAAATTTTAAGTATGTATATCGTATATATGTACATATGTACATACATACGTACATATCCATGTACGTTCCCTAATCTTAAGCAAGTAGAATTAACAGAACGACACTTACTTCAATAACAGCACGATAAGAAGTCGACGTCAGCGTCACAGTCATGCTACACACGTTTTTCGAACGATTTGCTTTTTAATTTTGGAAAAAAATATAAAACAAAAACAAAACGCGTTTTTATCAGTTTTAGCACTAACGCGCGAGTTTACACCAATACAACTGTTAACTGTTTGGCCACACACACCAATGCAAATGTAGAGAAAAAATGTGCTGAAGGCACGCACAATTTCAATGTTAGACAATAAACCTTTGGCCAAATTGCACTATTATTGCAAAACGCTCTCAAAGCAGCTCCTCGCCATGTGCATCAGTGTGTGTGTGTGCGTGTGTGTGTGTGTGTGTGTATACAGATGCAGCTTTGATTTTAGTAACGCGCATACGCCGCGTTGTACGGAACGAAATAAAGCGATCGAGTCACATGCAACTCGACCAATACACCAATAACAACTACAACAACAACAAGAGCGGCACCTTATCGCCCTCTCTCAGCAATAGCACAACAGCTGAGCGTGCTGGCAGTGGCCGAGAAGCTAGCGTCGCCGTCGACGTCGCCGTTGACGCCGCTAAACTGTCTCTCAAATGTGGCGGGTCGAACTGTTGCTTACAGCAATTGCAAGCAAATCGGTTGATTAAAATCCAATTTTTTTATTATGATTACCGACACTTTGGGGCGATTGGCCTAGTAAATGGCCCAAGCCTATAAATCCAATGCACATTTACCTAAACAGCGTCAGCGTCTCTAAAATCTCTCAGTTTTCAGTGTCAAAAGCGCAATGCAAAATAAAAAAAAAACACCAAAAACAAAAATTGTATTAAATGCCACAAAAGAAAGAAATAAAATAGAGCTGCAATAATTATTGTGCAATTCGGGCAAAGGGAAAAAAAGCACCACAACGAGCCAAAGATTTGAATACATTTTTGTAAAGTGGTGCAATGGGCACGCTTGGATCATTAGCCAGCTGCGATTGGTTACCAAAAGCACATATTTTTTTGGTTTTTTTTGTCGAATTTGCAGTGAAGCAGCTGAATGAATATGAATATCACGGGATTTCTTCACAACCGCCGCAGCTTCAGTTGCGATGATGAGTACAAATTTAAGTTGAGAAAAAAAAAATAAGACAACATGGCGAATAAGCAAAACAAAGCGCACAACAAAAACAATGCCACAGCAGCATCAGCAGCAACCAGCAGTAACTGAGGCAATCACTTGTTGCCGCTGCTGCTGCTGCAATCGACAGTCCCGAGCCGAATTCAGACGCGAATGCTGACCATGAAACCTTATCCATTTCACTTGCCCATCAGCCAATCGCCAATCACCTGCAGATAGTCGTAATATAAAGCCAAAATGTTTTTAAGTGCTGGCCACAAATGGCAACGCTGTGTAGTAACTTATCCAGTTATCCAGTTTAAATTCAAGGTCAGGTGGCTGCGCTGCATTTCCGTGTGAAATGTTGTCAAGCCAGCAGCCGCCCAGTCAGTCCGTGTGGCACGAACGGATCACTTGCGGCCTTCACTTGGTCAACAGGGGCAACAAAAAACAAAACACCAAAAAAACTAAAAAAATTGCTGAACATGCTATTTGACCGATTACTGTGAGCACACTTAGTGTGTGCGTGTGTGTGTGTGTGTGTATTTACGTTCACACTTGTTGCAAAAGTTCAAGTGCGAAAGACTTTAGCAAAACAGAACTACAAAATATCTTGAGACCAGACACCACAAAAAAATCTAAAATCAACAAGAATTCAAAGTCGCGTAGAAAGTAAAAAGTAACAAAATAAAAAAAAAATGATAAAGAAGAAAGCAAATTGCAAATTGCTGCAAATTGTTAAGAAAAGGCATTGAAAACTTTTGAAAAATTGTACTTGATAAATATAAACTCTTATTTTTCTACTCTCGTTTGCATTTCTGCAGAAACGAACGTGTAGTAGAAAGAGAGAGATAGAGAGAAACCAAGAACTTGACACTGGGGGAAAACCCCGAAATATAGGTGTCACAAATAAAGAAGGCTTTTCAAAACCGCTATTCACGGTTAACTAGAAAACGATTAATTACTTAATACAGGTGCTAATTTATCCCATGGGCTAAGCTCGACATTTTACAATGCTATGGGACTGGACTTATAAGTAGATGTACAAATAAGTGCTATTTTCCATATTCGCATTAAATTCAAGTTCAACGTTTTTCGATTTGCTGCCTTTTTTTTTAATTTTATGTTACGGAAATTGAAAAGTTGACAACTATATACATGTATAAATTATTTGTTTGACAATTATCACATACAGGAATGTTAAAATTGAAAATTTTTGCACAACTCACCATTTCAACACAAATAGAATTGTCCGCTAGAAGTCAGTTGAAAAATTTTCCTTAACGTGTTTTAATATTTCACTGGCAACAATTTATACTTTTATCGACATGCAAAATAATTCACTTTAACTTGCAATGCATGCAATGCACACTATGATTATCCTTAGGCGTGCATTGAAATTGAAAACTTGTATTAGGAACAGTTATTGAATTAACTATTTAACACGCGCACCAGTCACACAAATCATATATTCAATTAATTAGTTTTCAATTGAATGTTGAAAATAACGTATACGTTAACTAAATCACAGTCACGTCTATCTATCGTTTTGCCAACTCCGCTGCTGGCCAACTGAATGGATTTGACCAACTGTATCTAGTGTCTCTGGTCTTAACTGGACTCGACCGGGCCTGGGTGAGCGCACGTTTTACCATTCAAATCAAAAACACTGAAATAACTTTGATTTCTTGCCGTCGCTTTACTTTTATACGAAGCGCACCGTGGCTGCGACGCCAGCGTCGACGTCGACGTTTTTGGTGAGCGAAGCGGAGCTTTTGATAAATTCTGAGCGGAGCTTCAGTTCAACACGACAGTCCAACAGGTTGGCAGCTGTCAGCGGTTTATGCATGTGTGCGTATTTTGGAGCGAATGCTTCGACCGCTCTCTCACTTTATTTTTCGTTCGCTGCGTTCGAGTTTTAGGCAAGGATGCTGGCCGAACTACCGAACTGCCGAACTGCCGAGCAGTCGCAGTCGCAGTCGCATTCGACTTTGGATTTGCGCTTGAGCTTAACGACTTGCTCGGTCACCCTATCTTTCTCTCTTTCTCTTTGCTTTTTGCACCCACACAAAGGGCAGTGCTAATTATAAAAATGTTATGAAGTACTGTGGTTTTTGTTTTGTTGTGATGGTTGTGATGGGCGCAGAGTGCAAAGTTCTGTGAGAGCCCATGAAAAGTCGCTGTTAACCTTTGTTTTTATCTTTTTTTTTAGCTTTGAAAAAAACTGCATATGCGCTTTCAAAGATTAGGAGTAATATGTTTGCAAACGTAATATACGATCTTTCTATTAAATATCGATGAAAAATAACAATAAGATATAAACCAGTTTGATGTTTTGCGCACATTTAATATTCCTAATACCTAAGACCCAGACTAAGACTTCGTCGGCATGTGTCGCTGGCCGCATTTTGTTTTTATTGTTTATTCAGTGAGTATAGTTTTGTTGTTGTTGTTGTGTTTCTTATTGGCGAAACGATGACCAAAACGACGGAAACGTTCATCGGGCAAATGAAAAAAAAAACATGGCTATCGTTTATTGGCGCCAACATGAGCGATGCTGTGACAGAATCAGAACAGTTAACAGCCTTCGATGGCCACCTGTGGCTTCCTAATGCATAAACCACCGAGCAGTCCACTGCTGTTCAAGCCAAGCCCATTGTAAAACCCAAATTCGAATGCCTGCAAGTCAATTTTGAGTTTTTTATTATTTTAGTGGATAGTTTACACATTACACCTGTCACAGCCAAAGAGCAGTCGAACACGTGTAACTTTAAGGGACAGTTTCGAATTTGCTCGCAAAGTTGACATATCTATTAAATTTCCCTTAGATCACATTATTGTTAATTCATTGTAGATATTTCATAATGCCAGTTACTTAACTAGTTATTACGCCTTAAGTTATACAAAGCAGCAAAGTACGATTCTTTAAATGCTTTTACGTTATTAGAATATTTGGTATTTTATTGAATATTGCCATGCCCGTAACTAAATCCCTTGTTTTAGAAACTATATGCCCAATAATTTATAGCGTCTAAAATAACGTTCTTCTATTAACTTTTTATACACCTTATTGGGCAAATGCTTAGCAACCAATTTTTAAATTAACATATATTTTTATTGCATAACATTTCCCGACCTCTTTGGAGGTCTATTCTCCTACCGTTCAACTGCCAACTCAACTCACCTGCCGCCTCCGCCGTACAGCGACCACTGATCAGGGTTCAGTTTTTGTGTGCCTTCAGCTTCCGGTGAAGACAAAGCCGCAACAATCAGTTAGATACAATGACATTTAGTTCAGCAAAAACGCCACTGTTGTATTAGGTTATATATGTTTGTCTTTCTTTAAATAATGATTTCTAAAGTTCATATACTGGCACAATACCTGTATGCCCAATTAAGCAACCTTCGGGCGCTGAGGTAATAGCTGCAAACACATACTTACCGGTCATACTGGTCAAGTGGGGATCGAATTTTGGCAGATGATGTTTTTAGATGCTGAGGCCGTTGTCCATCCATTTTTGGCCCGTTTTTTTTGTGGGTGTTGTTAAGGTTGAACATATTTTGGCGATTTTTGTTTGTTTATTGTAAACATGTTACGAACATTGACCTTATTTAAACATAAACCAGGTTTAAATACAACAACAAGCATATATGTGTATTAATTACAGCATTCAGTATTTCTATAAATGTTCATATATAGATTGAACGAATATTAACTTTTTCCGGATTTGTAATCTTATATTAAACTTACATATATTTACCCTTTCAGTATATTTCATGCCTACTACGGCTGCTTTTCCAGTGTGTGGAGTTCAAGGCCGAAGTGGTTTTGCAACGTGTGCACAGTTAAAAAAACAATTCTACGGCTAGCTGCTAATGAGTAACATCTACGGCCACGATTATTTCAACTTTCCGTAACTGGCACTGTTGGCCGCCCCTTGCCCAACATTGTGCAACGTTCAATGATTGATGCGTTGATTTGGCGCTGCCAGAGCCTCAATAGCTCTTCAAGCTTTAAATTCAAAGACAAAGGCAGCCGCTGCGGCAGCGACTGCAGCAATATTGCAGCAACACACGCGTGCTGTTGTTGTTGTTGTTGCACTTGCTGCAGCCATTATTGTTGTTTTGATTATTAAATAACGGTTAAGTCAAGCGCCATTTTCTAATTCTGCAAATCATTCTCACATTTACTTGGCATTTGCGTTGAGCAATATAATCGAAAGTCTGTAAAAAAATAACAAACAAGAGTGTGCTCTAGTCGGCAGTGCCCGACTAGGGTATGCTCTGTATACCACAATCATTCGTCTAGGCGCTCATCAAAAACTTGCAATATTATCTGTGTAGACCAAACGTGAACTGACATGACAAGTTTCTATATTTTTATAATTTCTTATATTTTCTGAGTAACTATAAAAAAATCATGTCAAAAAAACTCTTATATCTAAAACACATGTCTCACATAATCATAATCTCAGAGTAGGACGGATAGTAAGAGGGACAGACAGATGAGCGTGGCTTATCGACTTGCCTATTGATACTGATACGTCGGAGATGCCTTTTCTGCCGAAAATATGCACAAAACCATTATACCCATTTTCAATTTAAAAAAAACTTCATTGAAGACAAGAATAATACAAACAGTACCAGTCATGAGCAAAACCTGTTTATGCTTTGCTAAAAAAAAAATATTGAAAAACAATAAAACATTGAATTAACACGGTTACTGGACTTTCCATGCAACAAAACGACGAAAAACGTGCTGCGCGTCCATTTTTAACAAAACATTTGTCAACAGCCCAAACAAGTTCAAAGCAAATCGATCAGCAGCAACAGGCAACAGGCAGTAGCAGCAGCATCAGCTCGAAGTGTGAATGTAAATGTGAATGCGAGAGTAAAGATGGCCCATGATAATGATCATCAGCATCAATGAAGTTGATGACCACTGCGATGGATTTGGTACACACACACACACATACAACTTACAGGGGTATTAGAAATTGCGCAAGAGTATTTTAACATCGGCAATGTTGGAAATGATATCAAGGTCAACACCAAGCTGACACAAAAACCTAATGAATCGGCTAACTAATATTAATTGGTCATTGTATCGATCTCTTATTGAACAATTTCATCAATTAGCACAAATGTTTAGATACCCATAATTTCCACCCCACAATAATGAAAATTTACATGAGAATTTAGTAAATTTAAGTTCCATTTTCGTAATATATTTAACTTTACTCATATGCAAATGAGTAAAGCTTATAAATAACTTGAATAAAAGCGAAACTTTTTATTAAAACAACGGCACAAAAATGCATTTTATGCATATGCACAAGCTTTTAAATAATGTATGTTTAAAGAGATGTAGATTGATTGATTTCGGTGGAAACTTATGTAAATTTTAATAGATTCCCTTAACCGTAATATTAATGATACTTTAACATTGCAATAAAAGCTATCGATATTGTAATTTTATTGCATATTTTACAAAAACAAGCTGATTAATACAAATATAACTTCATTTTCGAATACAGATCGAGTTTTTATCAATCGCAGTATATCTACCTGGAACTGCTGCTGCTGCTGCTGAAGAGCACACTGCCAATAACACATTGCTGTCTACAAGCCTATTAATTTAAAACTTTTTTAAATTTCCCTCGTTATAAAAAAGGGTTTTGGCGATTTGGAGCGTATCGATACGTAATGTAATCGGCATATATCGAGCATATCGAGCTATCGCACTACTCGCGACAGCAATAGTATCGATACAATATCAACAAATGAAAATACTCGAATGTTGGCTGCCTGAAGAAATAGACCCAAACAAGCTAAAATGTTGCAACAAAATATTTTAGACCAGCTTAAACAATTTATAGAAACAGTTAGTAATGGACACACCAATCCAAAGCTCCTAACGACACCCTCACTGATCAAAATTGCGTAAGTGTGTGCAACAACTTTGCTTCACCTATTTTAATCAACGCGTTTTATGCATACAGGTTGGGTTTTCTCGATGAGCTGCCGGCCACTCGCGATATTGTTTTTGATTACTTTGGACTCCTGGCAGAGATCGGAGTGCAGCTGTATGTCTCTCCTGAAATGATCGATCAAAAAACGGGTCTGCCACTATCGCAAATGAAGCAGAGTGGCAATCAACATCAACAGATTCGTGCAGAGGAATATGAAAGCTTTAACATAGTTAAAACATCGCTTCAGAATTTGGTATGGAAAGGTCCCCCGGCGTGGTCGCCGCTTATAGCAAACTGGAGCCTGGAACTGGTGGCTAAGCTATCGGATAAATACACCCAACGTCGTATGACCATACCTGCCTCATGCAACTATTGGCTGGAATGCAGTGCAATGCATGGTCTCCTTACGCTGATAAACAGTTGCTTTCGCAAGCTGAACAACACGGAGGCGGAGTCGTGCGTGGAGACCATGCTGAATGCGTTCCATCGCTATCCTATGACATTCGACTGGATTGTGGCACGGCTGGGCGGCTGTTTTCCCTACAAGATCATCATGCAAATACTACAGTGCGGAATTAAACGGTTTGTGGAGGATTATCGCTGTCATTTGGATTCAGAAGCGGGCATCTTGGACTACATGACGTCTTGCCATGAGCAACAGCTTCGCGCTGCATTCTGTGAAATGCTCAAAGATGGTCTAGCACCCAAAAAACCACTTGATGTGGCTATTGTGCCATTTTTGCTGATTACCACAAATTACTCCGATGCTATTCTACAGAGTTTGGTCAATGTTTTCATAGATATATGTGAGTGTGTGACATACACTAAGGCATAAGTTAAACTTTATTGTGAAATTTGCTTTACAGACACTGACGATATGTGCGAAGCAATCGTGCAAAAGGCGCCGCTTTGGCTAAGTAACAAAATGTTTGCCGATATGCAGCCATCCCTGAATAACGCTGTGCTACGTCTCAGTCATCACGGCGCCAAGTTACTCCTAATGGTGGCCAAAATGGCCGAAAAGTATGTCTGGTGTCAGGACTTTCTGGATACCTCCATGCAAGAATTGGAGCAATGGGTGCTAAATATGCGTAATTTTCCATTACTTGCCGACTTGGCTTGTGAGAAAACCAAGTATATGCTCTGGAAAAGCTGCCTGAGCACAAATCTGCTGGAGCAACAGACGTCAGTGCGTTTGCTGCTGGTAGTCTGTAAGTATTACGACTTCTAACAATGCTGAATGACAACAACTGATTCTTAATTTCCTTTACAGCTTCACAGCATCCTCATATTTACTATCAGACCATATCACAATTGCTTCGTAAATCATATGCGCAAAATCCGAGTACTATTGGGGCCCTGATGCGCCTGCTGGGTGGCCAGAGTGGTGTGCTAAACTTTCCCAACATTAGTCAGGGCTTCAAAATGGTGCTGGAAGACATAACGTTGCAGGAGCAGGTAAACAATCGTTTACCCGTGGAGCCAGGTTCACCAACAGAGGCATATAACACGTTTTACAATCTCAATTTACTGGCCAAGTAAGTTAGCCACGGCAGCCATTGTTTAACAAATTCTAATTTTTTTTATTAATTTTGGACAGAATGCACAAGAAGAATCACTTTCCGCACATCAAGGCTCATCTGCTGACGCAATCGTTGAACGAATGCATGCCAAAGATAATACAAATTCTCGACTGCACGATTCAAAAGCTTGTCTTGAAAATGGATAAGCTTGCAGCTGAGCAAAGCGCCGAAAAGTTTAAAAAGCAGCAGGCTAACAACAACAATCATGAAACCCACGATATGTATAATGGCAATGGCAATGGTCTCAATAAGCGCCCCAGACTGGAATCAGGCAAAGTTGAGGACACACCTGATGCTGCACGCATGCGTTTAGCGCATCTAATTGTGGAGCTACTGAACAATATCGAGGCTGGAACACGCAACAATGTACTGCGAACGCCGCTGGCGCTTAAACTGGCTGTGCTCAGTGTCAAATACTTCTTCATCGGCCTCACCGAGCAGAGTAAACGTCTAGTTTAGCTAACTTTTGACTTGAATGAACAGCTAATAAATATTTCATCCCCTCAGCTGTCATTCGCCGCGCCGCAGCCTCTCATCGCGCCTATGCGCTGCTACAACGTCAATGCAACGCCCGTAAAATTGCACGCACAGTTTGCTTACGCGAGCTAGTGGAAAGTGCGCTCTTTTATCATGGTCATCTCCTCGGTCAACTGGAGGAATACGAACTGGATGAGCTACAAATACCTGAACATGAGCTGCTTATAGTGCAGAACTTGCACACCAGCTCCGGCACGAACTCAAATCGTTCTGTGCTGCATTCAGGTATCATTGGACGAGGATTGCGACCTGTACTGCCCACCAACAACCGAAGTTGCGATGCCGAAAAGCAAGCTTTGTATCTAAAGGCGCTCAATGCATGTTGTACCGATCTGGTAATATTAATATATATATATTTATATATATATATATATATATATATTTGAAACAATTATCCGCAATTGACAAATTTCTTGTTAGGAAAAACCCAACAACGTGGAAGGTTACTCGCTTGTCTCTCTAACGCTGGTGGAACTGGTCTCAACAGACGTGATGTACAATGGACTTCCTTTTCCCGATGAGGAGTTTACTCGTGTCACCATGGAACGGGATATGCAAATACGTCGTGCCTTTATAACATCACCTGCGCTATGGGCAGTGCTTGGCTTAATGGCTACTCACAGGCCTGCGCTGTGCTACTCCTCGGTGCTGCTGCGTGCGCTGTGCGCGACATGCCTGCATCATTGGCGCGGCAAGAATGGTGAGCCTCATGCCTGTGCTAATCGAGTCAAAGTTGATATCATGTGTTGTCTTTTACAGTAAGCAAATTCCAGCCAACTTCTGCCAACGATGAGCTGATGCTATGCACCAAGAAACTGCTACAGCTGCTCGCCATGAGCCAGCTTATACCGCCACCGCTTTCCAACCTGCACACCATTATTGAGCACTTCGACGCGCCGGAGGTAAGCTTTAAGAACATTAAAAAAAGTTTAAACGCTTAACGTATTTTTGCACCTCTATAGATTGCGGTGTTGCTGCGCGAATGCATCTGGAATTATTTAAAGGATCATGTGCCATCGCCTGCGTTATTCCACGTTGACAACAATGGCTTGCACTGGCGCAATACGAGCCAGGTTAAAGTGGCACCGCAATATGTCGACACGCTGCGTCATCTGATGCAGAAAAAGCTTAGCAAGCTGGGTTCACACTATCATCAGATGTTCATCATGAGCGATCTACATATAAAAGCACCCGCTCCAGCAATATCAGAACCAGTAATGGTCATGCCCAAAGCCAGCATCGAAGTCGTAGAATTGGAATAGACTTAGTTAAGCTATCTGTTAAGTTTAAAGTTTGCAATTGCCAATTAAGAAAAATTAAAATTTGTCAATAAAGGCAAAATATATTTCACAAGTAAGCACTATTTTTGAACTGCGAGTATTTTTGCAATTGAATCAAATCACTTTTTCTACAGGATATAAAAACAAGTAGCTAAGCTTTTGTATAAAAAACCAACCAAGCAATGAAATCAAAGTAATCCAATGTTGTGCCATTTCGTGCTATTTATTTTTGTTTTTGCAACTCCCATATGGGATATCCCAAATTGAAGGCAGCTTGTGTGAACTAAATGCAATTTTTTATATTTAAAATGTTTTCAATTTTTTTTACACTTTTCATTGTTCCATTGCAAATACTGTCCAGCAGTTTGTGTATTAGTCGCCTGTAAATTGCTTTGATTTAGAAGTTATTAAAACCAACAAAATTTCTATTTGAACAATTTACTTTTTTTCATTTGTTTGCGTTTTGCCGACGCGCAGTTTACTTTAACGAATCTTTACTAATTGCAATTATTCAACGTGTTTGTTCTTTACATTTAATACATATCAACGACCTAAATAACTCTCTCATATAATACACGGTATTGTCACTTGGATTTAACTTGCATTCTGCTGCCTACCCGCTTTCTAAGCTGATTCAAAGTCTCGACTCTTGATGTAAACCTGGATAATTCTCTCTTTATCTTAATAAATACTTGGCGAATGTAAGACAACAAAAACAAAAACAAAAAAACCAAAATGTTGCTCACAATTTGTTAACAAGTTATTACTTTTCCGAATTACGCTAGTAACTAGGGGGAGGGGCTGGGTAGAGTGAGCGCCTACGATGTGCGACAATGACTTAGTTTACGCACAGATATGCAGGACGCAAGTTTTTTGGCTCGACGTTTAAAACCAGAGCCCTTTTTCTTCACCACCGTCTCCTCCCTGGAGCCATTGACCATGCCACCAGCAGCCTCAGCACTTGTGGATGGCTCGAACAAATGGCACGCAGCGTTGGCAGCAGCCGACCTGGTAGCGCGAATCTCAGCGGCAGCAGATGCAGCACGCCGCGCCAATTCCTCTAAAATAATCAAATAATAATTATTTGAAGGAAACTTAGTTAACCATAATATGTTTTACATACGATTGACATCATGCTCAGTAAAATAAACATCTTCCTGGTCCTGTTCGTTGCCATAATGATAAGCTTCCAGGTAAGGCAGTACTGTGGAACGTCGGTATTTATCGCCCTTGAGTGGAGGAATGGGTATCGGTGGGCCAGTCACCGCTGGTGCGGACAGGAACCAACTGCAAGGGCACAAATTAATTATATTTAAAATAAATCGTTGCATTTTGCATTTGGATCACTTACGTATCTTTGCGTATCTGTTGGAGCGAAAGCCGCTCGTTAGGATCTGCTTGTAGCATTCCCAAAATTAGTTTGGCGAAACATTCATCCATATCGTAAAGCCAGTCGGGTGCAATCCACTGACTACGTCCAATGTTCTCTAGTAACCGGTAAATGTTATCGCCCTCAAACGGATACAGACCCGTGGCCAGATTATAGCTGAAAATTCATAATGTAATGTAAAAATGTACACAGATTAAGAAAGTATTAGCTGCTTACAGGGTAACACCACTGCTCCATATATCCACCTTGAAGCCAGCAAAAGTTGCATGGCCATTGGCAATTTCCGGCGGTTGGAACGCAGGAGAACCCTGACCCGTGGTACAGGAGTCGTCTGGGGCAAACATATCCAGCTGTTCGGCAACCCCAAAATCGGATATCTTGAGCGTTTGGTCAAGCGTGAGTAGCAGATTACCCGGCTTGATGTCCTTGTGAATGACCCGACAGCTGTGCAAATACTCCAGGCCATCCACCAGCTGTTGAAAATACCGATGCGCCTGATAAAGTGGCATCTTTTTTTCTGGCGCTTGCTCCAGCATATCCTGCAGGCCTCCAACGCAATACTCCATAACCAAGTACATTTTCTGTTTCTCCTCATTGTAAAGCACATCCACCAATTGCACCACATTCTGGTTTTTCAGCTGTTTTAGCAAATGGATTTCGCGCGTTACATTCTGCTCGCCGTTAGGTATGCGGCGCAATTTGCGCTTGGTGAGTATTTTAACGGCCAGCCTGCAGAGGTTCTCCGAATTCATGGCCTCCTTTACCTTACCATAAGATCCCTCACCGAGCACATCGCCCATCACGTACTTGCCCACCATTTTTATGTTCTTCTTTTTCTGTTGATAGATAATGTCCTGGCTGTCGACGCGATTGAAAAACATATTGCCAATGTCGAGTGTGACACGGTCTAGGGCATCGATGGCATCGTCGTCCAACCAGGTGACCTGTGGATGCTCAGACTGATCTGCACCACCCGCTGCCGCATCCAGTTCCTCATCCTTGTCACCATTGAGCTCCACAAAAGCCTCTTCTATGTCTGACGTTGCGTCAAAATGATAATTTTTATTTGTTAACAAAACGGTCATCTCATCATCCGGCGCGCCAGCTAAATCAACATCCTTGCCAGCCACATCGACCGAGTGATGCTGCTGTTCCCCGCCCCCGCCGCCAGATTGCAGATGTGTTGCTTTTACTTGTGCCTCCATTACATGTGTGCTGGTCACAGTAACAGTCATTTGGATGCGTTGCGCTCGCAGCCGAACACGCCAAGTTGTGTACACCTATTATATGAACGTAAAACGGCGCTCTATTGCCGTTGCCTTTGTCGCTCTTCGCTCTCCTTGTTGTTGCTTATGGGCCAAACTAGAACATTGCATAAACCTTCGAACTGCCCACAACACACAGTTCACATGTCTATGGGCAAGCTTTGATCGAACCTTCGGTCCGTTGTGCACGAAGATTGTCGCAACGCTTACTAGATTCTCACTTCTCGGCAGTTCTTGCTTTTATGCTATTAATTTCAGTGTTTACTTTAGACTAGGAATATGATGTCTTTAGGTGTATGTGTATGTAAATTGTTGATTATATATCGATATTTACGATATTTTACTGTGTTCTTTTGATATTTTTGTGATGTCTCTCCGATTCTCGATAACAAGTCAGTATTTGATCCAACGATTTTAAAAAAATAACAAAAGAAAAAGCAAATGCATCGTTACAAAAAAAAAAAAAAAACATCAAATGAAATGAGGGAATAACACTATCAAACTAACACTATTAGCCAATTTTTTAAAACACGATTTAAAAAGAATTTAGATTTCGATTTAGAAAAGAATTTGTTATATTATTGAACTGTGACGTCACATTTTCGAGATTTCATGAGCGCGCGGTGCTTTTGTAAAAAATATAAAACAATATGTATAAAAAAGTGGACCTATTAAAGTAGAAAGTCAGTAAAAGTAAAATTACTTCCAGTTTTGTCCAAAGTCTTTAAAGTTATGAAGTGCATCTTAAAATGGATTTTACTTAACGAATAATTTAGCCAATATCAACGCAATGTAAACAAAGCACAAACTTCAATTGTAACCTCACACTCTCTTACAACGCTCTCTTCTGTTTCAACGGCGAATAACGAAGTGCGTTCAGCGAAACCTCTGGATCTAAATCGTGCCGAAGTGCGATAAGTGTGTTTTGCTCAGGCCATCACTAACACAATTTATCGGCACGGCAAAACAAAACAATATTGTTGTTTGTTATTGCATTTCTACTCGAATCCTTGGTAAGATAAACGCAAGTCATGGATACGGCAATCTCAACTAAAACGCGTCTTGAACGGCTTATGGCCGCTAAGGTGGAGCTGGAGACTCAAATCAATAAAAATGGACAAATATTAGCCGCGGTAAGTTCATACACATAACTATGCGGAAAAGATGACAAGAATACAAGGTGTCGCAAAAAGTTATGTGATATGTGTACTAATATTCAATCCTTACAGAACGACAATGTTGGCATGAACGGTTCACTTGTTGATGCTGAGGGATTTCCCCGCAACGATATCGAAATTTACCAAGTGCGCCAGGCTCGTCAGACGATTATCTGTTTGCAGAACGACCACAAGGAACTGATGAACCAAATACAAACCCTGCTCAATCAATACCATGCCGAAATAGCTACGACAGATCCTGAGCTTGTAAATCGCGCCTCCTCCCTAGAATTAAACAGTGAACGCGAAGGCGGTGGTGCTCTCATAACGCCACTTAATACGCGTGCTATAGTTGTAGTAAATCTAGTTACACCCAACTCGCCAGCCGAGGAAGCGGTTAGTAGAATGTCACATTTCGCTCAACTGCTAAAATGCTTATGTCCTATTATTGCAGGGCTTGCGTCCGGGCGACAAAATATTGCGTTTTGGCTCCATTAATGAAAGCAACTTTAAAGATAGCCTAGCACAAATCGGTGAAGTTGTGCGCAACATGCAAAACCAAAATGTACAGCTAAAGATCAAACGTGGTGAACAATTTCTCGATCTGGTGCTGGTACCCAAGACATGGAACGGTCGTGGCCTGCTTGGTTGCAATATTGTACTGCCACCAGAACCAATGGAATATTAGCATTAAAATATGACATATTAATACGATTTTAAGCTTTTAATTTGTTACGTACAAAACTGAGCAATGTAATTTTAAACGTTGAATGAAGTTGACCTGAAATTACGATAAACTCAATTCAATCTGTCATTTCAATGTGGATCTCAATGCATTGAAATGACAGGCCGAAACGAGTGCTGAATAACTATGCCAAGTCATGACACCAATATATCCAAGGCGCATCGGCCAAGGGAGAGGTGGCAGGGAGGTCAGGCAGAAAGAGAAAATATACATAATCCTTGTGGTAAAAATACAAAAATACAATTTTTTCATTTTTTTTCCTTCATTACAAGTTTAATGTAAATAGTAAAGCTTTATATTTTGCCTGTGTCGATATTACAAGTACCAGAAAACATGGTAAAAACATAAATTCTTGAAAATTAAAAAAAACCAAAAAGTTGGTAAAACAGAACATTGAACATTGAAAACAAGCCTTTGAATATACCCCAATCTTGTTATATTTTTTTGCTAGTTTATTTTGTTTAAAAAAAAACCATTATTGTTTTGTATAATTTAGTGAATGCTTTACAGGCTACTCGATATATATCAGCTTTTTAATAATTATCTCTATTTTTAAATAATTCGTTTATAATTCTTCAACTCATTGCTAAGTCGAATTCCATAAAAAGCTTGTGAAGAAGGGTCAAATTAGAAAATATTGTTTGACTGCTGCTATTCAAATGCGCGCCATTTTGTAAGCTTTCGCAAGTTGGCAGCCCCAGCTTGCGCCTGCCTACTCCACTGTCGTTGCTGTTGCTGTGGGATGCTCAACCCTAATGCCCGCAAAGGATCCAGCAGCCTGCCAGTTTGTGCGCCGTTGCCGTTGCCAGTTCAGTTGAGAAATACAATCGAACGTGCGTGCATTGCGAACGGGCAAACGAGAGCCGCAGAGAAATAAATTAAGATGAAATTATTTTAGTGAAAATTTGTGCAATTAACCTAGGAACAATGCTGATGGCAAATTAAAGAATGTGCTTAAAAAATTCCACAAAATTTCAAAATAAAAATTTGATAAGAAATCTAATAATTGTGTATGTGTACAAGTTTTTATATAATGAGAATACATGTTTTTTTTTCTTTTGTACTTGTGTGACTGATGCTTGCTTGGCTTGCGTTTTCGCGAGTAGCTGTAGGGAGCGAAGAGGGACATCAGACAGTTAAATAGACGGCCAAAGGATTCTTGATAGTGTCACTGTCATTGCCAGTGCACAGCAAATGTCAACGGCAGAGCACAAATAATTCGAGCTGGGGAGGCTGCGCGATTAAGTTTGCGGGTGGCGCAACAAATAATGAGCACAAGCAGAAAAAAGAATACGTGAAATAGAAACCGTAGCATAGGGAAACTAGCAAAAAGTTAACTAAGGGCGGCTGGCGCGTCCCACCTTCAAGGACTCTGACTGTAACTGTGGCTGCTGCACAAATTTCGACACACTTATGTGTTGTGGCATCCACAATGTTGAACCACCCTCTCGCAGTCCGAGTTCTTTTCTTACGTTGTGGCGTGGCTCCATAAATTATGAAAAAAAAGCAAGCATGTGGCAATGAGTGTGTGTGTGTGATGTACGCTTCAACGCGTAACGTTGACGTATCGAAGACAGCGCAAAACACACACAAACACGCGCACTTAAATTCGTATACAAATACAGAAGCATGAATAATTTAATGGCACTGCAATGCTGCCTACTTGTTAGCCAAATTGAAAAGCAGGCCAAAATAAAGCATGTCCGTAACAATAATATGCCTTTAAATTTGCTCACCAAACAACAAAAAAAAAAGCGCACACATTCAGGCAACACACGGATGAGCTTTTTTCTCCATTTTTCATCTCATTATGCGTTTAAGCTTTACGCAGCGTTTGTGTATTTCTTGTTTTTTTTTTTTAATAATTCAGGACTCTACTACCGTTTGCCGCGAAATCTGAGAGTTGCTTACAGTTTCACACTTTGGCCCAGTTTAGGTGCCAAAAATCTTGGCGCTTATCTGCAAAGCGCGCAAATACAAATGAATATTTCATGATGTGGCCAATTTGCTAAAACATACATATGTACATATATGTATATTTGTACATATGTGTGCATGTTTGTATGTGCTAGTGCTCTTTTGTGTGTATTGGCGTGTGTCATGTTATGTGTCCTTGTACAGTTGTCACTGGTTTGTTATTATACTCTGAATATAATATTTTTTTTAAATGTAAAAATAGCCATCTGCGACTTCATCCTGGCGTCTCTCCGTCAGTCTCAGAAATTCGCTTTTTATTTGGTTCCGGTTTAGCATCAGCATTTTAAATTATTGATATTATTGTACTAAAATTGATAAATATCGGTTCTTACCTGATTTTTTGGGCATACCTCAGAAATTATAGAAGCTAGAGATAATTTTGTATGTAAGTTCATATAGAGTATACATAGATAAGGAATATTTTACTTCTTGGATACCCCTAATTTGATGCCATATTTCAAAGATCGAAGACCGATGTTCGCATTTTTCATAGAAGCAGCTCCGCTAAACAAAGTTCGCAGCTTGCAGTGTGTTTGTGAATGTCCTTTTACTCATTTTTATTTTCTTCTGCGTTATTTGACGATGACAGATTAGGAAATTTGAATTATTAGCCGTCAACAAACAAGATGTGGCCAAGAGAGGAAAAAATACTTACCACATTTTGCATTCGTTATTTTCCATAAAATCTAATTTATGCCGTTTATAAATTACCCACCCACAGGATGTATGTCCTGTACGCAGCTGCAGCGTAACTGTTGTCGAAGGACATGGCAGCGACACAAGATGCCGCTGTGTGCACAACAGCAACAACAACAAAGTGTTTGCATTAACCGTCCATAGCAGCGACAGCCTCGAACGCGCTGCTTCCATCATCAGCAGGACTAAATTGCCAGGTTACATTAACGTTTACAGTTATGGTTGCCTGGCCGCCGCCAACAACTTATTGGTCACAGCTTAAGCGTGATAATGACGCTGGTTATGCAGTTACAAATCATCATTACAGCGGCACAGCAGCAGCAGCAGCAGTACTGCTAAAAATAACACAAGGACATGGATGGGGCGCAACGAACGCGAATGCGTCGAGGACAAAGGCACAGGCAACAGCAGCAACTCAAGCAACAACAACTGCAACGGCATGTGTGACAAAAATAAATGCATTTGCAAGTGCTGCTAAAAATAAAATACATATAGTTGTGTGATATAATATTTAATGCGATTGTGCTCGAGTGCACCGACAAGTGACAACTAAGTGAATTTGTTGAGTAATTGCCCCGTGCGCCAAAAAGTAGGCAACGAAAATTAAAACGAACACTGAAAGACAACGCACACACACAAGACTTTGATTAGGCGGCGCCAGCGTGTGTGTGTGTGCGTGTGTGTGTAAGATAGAGAGAGAGAGAGAGTGTCTGTGTTGAGTGTGTGTAGAAAAAAAAGCGAGATAGAGTGAAAGTGGCAAGCGGCCAAGGTGTCGAGTTTCAAGTATTTCTGTTTGTTATTTCGCGTTCGCGAGTGTGTGTGTGTGTGTGTGTGTGCGTGTGTGTGTTTGCTAGTTTACTGTGCTTAACCTGATTTAAAAAGTTTCTGTCCTTCCAAGAGCACGTCGTAAACGACCAACACACACACACACATATGGAAGACAGCAGCCGGATTAGTCAGAACAGCAATAAACCGTACAATCGCAAAAGAAGACGCCGCCAGCAATCGTTATTTGTGAATTGAATGCAAGTTTTAAGCCAATTACCTCGCCTAAATGAAGCATGAAGAAACAAAATGTGCGCACGATATCCCTGATCGTGTGTACATTTACATATTTACTGGTCGGTGCCGCCGTCTTTGATGCCCTCGAATCGGAGACGGAGAAACGCCGTTGGGAGGCGTTGCAAGGTAATTAAATTGAAATTAATCAATCATTTAAAAAGTTAATATTTTGTGTACTGTGGCAGGTGTCGAGGATCGGATAATACGTAAATACAATATATCGCAGGAGGATTTTAAGGTCATGGAGACAGTGGTTCTCAAATCGGAGCCACACAAGGCTGGCCAGCAATGGAAATTCACCGGCGCATTCTATTATGCAACGACAGTGTTAACAACAATTGGTAAATGCAAAAAAAAAACGTCAATTTTTAATATATTATTTTCGTTTATTAAAAAAATTCGAATAATTTTTTTCCAAATTAAAAATAATTTAAAAAACAAAATATTATTTGCAAAAATTTGTTGACTAAACGAATCGGTTTGGTTCGAATTAGGTTCGCCAAAAGATCAAACGAGAGTTCTCTAAGTGTTCAGACATTTGGAAAACTGAATGCTATTGAAAATAAGATTAGGTTGAAAATTAACAACTATATTCTAGAGCAATAATTAATAGTCCAGAAGTCTTACAGCCTGAAATTTACAAGTATGCTAGTAATGTTAAAAATTTCACTCTCAGTCAAATTCGAAGGTTTAAAGTTATATATAGGAATCTAAATTAAGACTCTACAAAAATCAAATGTATTACGTGAGTATTCATAACTTTTGCTCCATGAGTTTTATAAATAGGTCGTATTTAGTTGTTATTCAAAACAGATTCTTTAAAAATCAAATATTTGAATTTAAGGCTATGGACACTCAACGCCAACAACCCGTGGTGGGAAACTGTTTACAATGTGCTATGCCATTGTTGGGATACCCTTGGGTCTCGTCATGTTTCAGAGCATCGGAGAAAGAGTGAATAGACTGAGCAGGTGCGTGGTAAAGCTCATATAAAAATCAAACATTAATTAACCGTTCACAACTATTGCATTTCTAGTTTTGTTATCCAAGCGGTGCGCTCATCGCTGCGCTGCAAACGAACCATTGCCTCTGAGGTGGACCTAATATGCGTTGTCACGACGCTCAGTTCACTGACGATAGCGGGCGGAGCTGCGGCTTTTTCAAGATTTGAGGGCTGGAGTTACTTTGATTCAGTATACTACTGTTTTATTACTTTAACCACAATAGGTAAGCGGTTGCATGATTTATATAAATACAATAAATATGTATAACTTATTTTCAATTTTCGCAGGCTTTGGCGATATGGTAGCTTTACAGAAAGACAATGCGCTAAACCGAAAACCCGAATATGTTATGTTCGCACTGATATTTATACTATTCGGATTGGCAATTGTTGCCGCCTCACTGAACTTGTTAGTACTAAGGTTTGTTACAATGAATACCGAGGATGAAAGACGCGACGAGGCCCAAGCCATGCAGGTGAGCTCAGGTCTATGTCCGAAATACATATCTCAATATTGTCCATGCCATTCCTATTTCTTCTGTAGACTTGCGGACTGTTCCGAATTTTTTTCTTATACAATTCAAGTATATTTGTCAAATTGACAAACTGGTAGAAAACAGTTTTCCTAAAACCTTAACCTTATATCTATTAGTCTCTAACTGCGTCTTCAACTGTTCACTGCGTACTTATATTCCTGACCCTTACTGATGAGCATTAAGCAATGTACTTAAATATACGGCTTTAAACCATTTTCCACAAAATTATTTATATATATACTCCTTTTTTTTTACCTAATTGCTTGCCAATTTATTGCACAATTTATTGCCTTATTCGAGCACATTTAGTTTTATCAATACTTGCCATTGTGGCATTCATTTATTTATTCAATTTTATTAAAATTATTTAGTCAGGTAACAACGAAAACTTTAATCGAAAATCGAAAAAATATAAATATATATATATTTTTTTGTATCTTTTTTTGCATATTTTCGGTTGCTTTTGACTTAATGATATGAAACAAATGCAAACGCGCGCTTAGTTTATGACCAAGTCCACTTTATGGTCCAATGAGGTGATTGCGGTTTATTGAGATTAAAATACATATGACTTACCAATACTCTTACTGCCCAACAACTTGATTAACACTGAACAAACACAATTTCCAACCGAAAACCAACAACTTTTAACAGCAACAACAGCAAACAGCACTCGAAAACACTTTCCATTCACAAAATACGCCTCAATCCATTCTATACCTTTAATGAAATATCTATTAATGTACTGATTAAGATTGATTTGATATTACAGGCACTACAAGTGGCTGTCAAACTGGAGGGCGATGTGATAACATCCAACGGGTCTATACTAAGCGGCTACGAAGGACACGACGCCCAATCGCTTAACGGCACGAATACATCGTCAATGTGCTCCTGTCGTTGTATTTGTCTGAATGGAAACCGGCACAAAAAGTATGTTATCCCCACATTGATTTAGATATAAGCTGTATGTTGGATAAAAGCCGAAGAAAACGGCTTAGGCATAGACCATAGCCCATTGACGAAGGGATGCAAAGTGTGTGCTTGTACGGTTTCCGCTTCCTAGCTGATTTCCTTATCCTATCCAAAACTGAGAACGTGGGGGAATAAGGAATTATGTGACTTGCTTCGTGAGTTTTAATCTAAAGTAAAAAACAATTTAGTATTTGAAAGAATTGATTTTTTGCTCAAAACACATTTGAATGTTGTTTTTATAACAACCTGAAATCGATTAAAAATATAAATTTACATTTCGTAAAACGTTTTTCGAAAATAAGTTTGGGGGTCCACATAATTTTTTTACCGATAAAAATGTATTTCTAAATACACATTTTATGACCAAAATGACATCAAACATGGAAATCAGTTCCGTATTGACAAAGTTATGGAAGAGTTATCGAGAGCTTTACATTGATTAAAAATATATATATATATGAGCAAATCTTAATTCTGAAAAATAAAATTTTTTTCGAACATGAGTAAGATACGTACATGATTTTCCTCAAAAAAATATGCAAAACATTTTCTTTTCAACAATGCTTATATTTTGAATGCAGAATCAGAGAATAAACATGGACCAAATTGACATTAAATATGGGGTCAGCTTAAAGAAAGATGTGGGAGTTTAGAGTATCCTAGCTATGGATCAGAGATTTATATATGAGAGCGGTGGATCTAAGAACATCATCAAAAATTGTGTCCAAATTTGTGTCAAATTTAATCTGCCGATAGTCAATAATGTAAATATATTTGGTCTATGCCTCTACCTAAGAAAATCTTTTTAAACTCTATATATGTGTTTATATTATATATTTTTTTTCTGTTGATAATCTGTGTCCTTTGGCTTGTTTGATGTCTCAATGTATTGTAAACGTGTGTTCTAACTGAATACTCTGGCAACAGGCAAAATAACACGAACAGTGAAAACGTTGCAGAGTAAGCACATTTTCTCATAATTTGTAATGAATTCCATTTTGTGTCTTATTTAGCTTGCAATTGTTATATTAATTTTCTAAGGTACATGTCTGATTTCTTTTGCTCCCGCAGGAATCAATACAAGCTGCGTCGTTCGCCAACACACATACGTCACCTGCTGCCGGAGGTGGTGCCCATGCAGGATCTCAACTATGATACACAGAGCATGCACACGATTGGCGCCCTCAATGGCAGCGGTATCATGAGTGGAAGCCACATGGGCATAGGCCTAGACGTCGTGGATGATACGAGCAATCGTTCACCAGTAAAGCATCCGCACAAATTGCTCAAGCGCAATGTATCACTTTTATCTTTTCGTATTTAGGAGCTAAATTTGGAGCAGCAGCAGCAGGAACAACGAATGTGGCCACATCCACGTGTGTGGTAGATGCCCCTTGACCTGCCCTCCATAAACGACATGAAAATTAAAGTGATATACTTTCTCTGATTATATAGTACTTAAAA
This sequence comes from Drosophila paramelanica, assembly GCA_035043915.1. Classification (NCBI taxonomy): domain Eukaryota; kingdom Metazoa; phylum Arthropoda; class Insecta; order Diptera; family Drosophilidae; genus Drosophila; species Drosophila paramelanica. The sequence continues at coordinate 7,054,033 of JAWNMO010000354.1, read as the reverse complement.
TTAATGGAAGTTTAAACTGATGGGTAGTGAGTATTAGATTGTGAATATTGGATTTAAATGTGCAAACTCATGTGCGTTCGCGAATTAATGTTTATGTGCATTTACAATGTAAATTAGTGCAGTAAGCATTATAGATATTAATATCTCTCCTATGTATGTCTAAAAAAAAAAACAAAAACAATAGCAAACACATTACCGAATTTGGGCACTAGAAAACTGATCTAAACCACTGCCATTTCCGAGCGATAGACAACAGATCATCACAAAGGATCATTTAAACCTTCTGTCTCACCTTCTCACGGTTTTAACATACAATATAAAATTGATCAATATCGAAGTAATTGCGAGAAACCCTAGACTAGAACTGCCTCGTCCAGGCTGCACAACTTAGATACATGCCTACACCTCCACCAAAAATAAAATAGAAGCTCAAAGTCGTGTCAAATAAATGTAAATAATGAACATTGCTTAATATTTTGATTAGTGCGTAGCCCATTTTATTCATATATATTACTTATGATTATGATTATGTATTTAATTACGATACGAGATATTAGTTTAATAATATTGTATTAAAGTATACATAATGGTATAGTTTGTAGTCGCATCAAAAACGCCAAGGTAAATTTACAACCAACTACTTGTCTTACCAAGTGCTCAATTGTCTCCAAAGAGTGCCAAACATAATATAGAAACAAGGAAAACGAGTGGCTCTACGAACACTCTATACCTGTTTACGTAGCTCCTTTAGCCCGCCATTTGCAATCCTCACTGATTGAACCCCTCAGTCGCATTTAGGCGAATCAACGCAAACGATTGCATTTGGTTTAAATTTAGTACATAATACCCAACTACAACTACGGGATATAAGAAAAAAATTAGATTCTTCCATTTTATTAATTATTTCTTGATATTACAGCCATTGCTCAGTTGAGAAAATAACGCTTTCTAAAACCCCAAAGTAAATCCTTATGTGCTTTGTAAATATTTTATTAATTGAACGTAATAAGAGATATACTTTAAAAACTTTTTAAATAATAAAACCGAAACGACCGCAGTTATAAAGTATAGTTATGTATCTGATTCTGTATTATCGCAACGCATGAAACATTATATAATGTACGACTTTTTAATATTCCATTTATTTTAAATTATTAGTAGTTATCGTATGTATGTGTTTAAAGAATTTCACAAATATGGAATTTAGCTACTCAATTCTAAATGAAAATAAAACAAATTGTAATTTTAATTCATGAAAATAAAGCAAAACAATTCTAAAAAGACTTTGAAATAAACATGAGTATATTAAAAATCGAAAATATCAAAATTATAATTATACTTGAAAAAGAGGGCAGAGCAGGGTTGCTTAGATCAGCGAGCAAACTGATCGATTTGATTATTAATTTTCATTTTATTACCGATCGGCCTCCAATTCCCATTTTCCATTAAAAGTTTAAAAGATTTAATTTATATATAATGAATCCGTTCAGTTTTTATTGAAATATTTGTTTACACAAATGTGTGATAATTTGGTTTAAACAACTTGTTGGGCAAGAATTTTGTTGCCTTTTTACAAGAGATAATCAATGGAAAGATATTCGACAGATTATGTATTACTTCTTTTTAAAATGTCTACAATCGCATATTCAATTATAATACATTTGATAATCATGCATGTCGAAAAAGTTCTTAAACATAATTTTTAAATATTAAAAAAATGTTTACGATGCTTGGTAGTGGATTAAAGTTTTGCACGTTGTTTTCTTTTGTTTCAAGTGATTTTGGTGGATAAGGTGTCTGTATTGGTTTTTCTATAGTAAATAGTCGAAATCTAAAATCAATATTTTTATAATTAATGGGACAGCTAAGTAATCTAATCGTCCATGCTTTCGTTGTTGCGATCCGGTGAAGCGTTTCCATTCTTCGGAGATGCTGAGCGCGAACGAGAGCGAGAACGTGACTTGTTATCCACCGATGCGGAGCGATCGCTGCAAAAGAAATTCGGGAAAATACGTTTTAATGTTGTATATTAAATATTTGGGGCCACCAAACACGGTCTATACATCCAAACAAAATTATTAGAAAGCACGAAAAGAAAACAGTTGTCACATAAAGCTCACAGAAATAAAAGGACATTAAAATTATATCGCTGAAACTTACCGTGAACGCGAATCGCGGCGATTAGACTTCGAACGTGAACGAGAACGTGACTCACGCTTGGAGTTGGAGCGTGAGCGAGAATGAGAGTCACGCTTGGGCGAACGGGAGCGTGTGCGCGAGCGGGACTTTGACTTTGACTTGGACACATCACGAGATTTGCTAAATGGAGATGAGATCGAAGAAAGTTGTCAAGATCATGTTTAAAGCCTAAACTTAACTAATTGTACTTACTTTGAACGCGAACGTGTGCGAGAACGCGATTTGACTGGTGACTTGGATTTGGAACGTCCGCCGCGTGACTTCGAGCGGCTGCGAGACTTTGAGCGCGAGTGCGACGAGCGGCGTGAGCGAGAACGTCTGCGCGACCGTGAGCGTGAACGAGAGCTGGATGAACGGGAACGACCACGTCCACCGCCACCACCGCCGCCACCACCACCACCGCTGCGTCCACCACGACGGTCCTCGACCAAATGAACACGTCGTCCGTTCAACTCGGTATCATCGAGTTTCTCAATGGCAGTCTTCATGTCTGACAAGGAGGCAAACTCTACAACGCTAAAAATTGAGTACAAAAATTAGTTATTGAATGGTTCTACACACAGCTAAACTGTACACACCCTTCATTGCGACGCTGCTTGTGGGCATCAGCGTAGGTGACCTCGCCAGCCTGGCGCATGTAATCCTTGAGATCCTGCAGATAGCGCACAAATAGTAATAGTATATTAGTAAAAAGGTAACCACCAATAGATTCGTGCTCTTCAAGGCAAGGCAAATAAAATACGACGTGCAGACCAAGCAGTTTGAATATATTCCCGAGCTGGTATCACTGTATGCGCAACATTACTCGTAACGTAAAATTGGGCCTCCTAACCAAATAGCCTCGCTATATCTCAGGTTTGTATGTGATCACACTCGCATCGCCTGCCTAAATGGAAACCTCGGTTTGTTTTTGGAAGGAGTAGGGGAAGAAATGAAAGTGCCCGCGGCGCCGCAGCCAGTTCAGTCAAGTAAGCACAACAACGCCAGTTCGGTCGAAATATTCATTGCTTGTTTTTGCTGCACGCGGTACAAAACGTAAGCATAATTATATATATATATATAACATATATTTGTAATTAATATAGTATATTTTTTTTATAATTTTTTTTTTTTTGGTTTCTTGATCAAAATGATAAAACAAAATTTTTAATTGAGTTCTTACTTAATGCGCTTTCAGAGAGAGTACACACACATCGCTTTAATCGCACAACACCGAGAGTTTTGTCTGTCTGCCTAGTAACTGTCGACCAATGGGGGCAACCCTCAGCTGGACCGCAAGACCTCATCGATAGAGCAGTTAGCGAGATCGAGAGCTCCACATCTCTACATCGAATCATTTGATCAGCATGTTGGCGATCAGGCCAGGCCAGCAACCAGACAACCGCACGCAAAGCCGGCACTGCCATGCCATTAGGCACACAGGTAGTTTTTGGCAGATGGGCGAATTAGCCAGGAAATGCTTGTTCATTTTTCTTGTGTATATTTCAACTTGAATATTATATTGAAATGATGTATTTTATGTGCTACGATTGTGAATTTAAGTTCTTGTATTTGTTTTTTTTTTTTAATTTTTTTTATTTTTGTGTTTAGTTTGTGGGACCCAAAAAACGCACGGTCAAAAACAGCTGCCGGGAGCCAGGACCACTGCCGGGGCCGGGCATGCAGTCGGGGATTGTGGGTGAGAGAGCGAGCAGTGGCAGTGTAGAGCAGCAGTACGCACAGTACACAACAGTACGCAACCAGGCAGTCAACCAGGCGGCGGCATCTCATCTCTCCCACGGCCTCACATAAACGAACTGTAAAAATAAGAAATACGTTTTGGGGGCGCCTCTGAGGCTCGAACGTTGGCGTCGGTGCGACGATGGCGCGTTAGCTGCTCCCAGAATCTCTAGTTGATAGTCAGCCAAAGCCAAAGCCAGAGCCAGAGCCGGAGCCAGAGCCATGCCAAGCCAGGATAGGCCGGGGCCATGCCAGTAAGGGGGAAGAACACAGACACATAGAATTGGCAAAGTTTGGCGCGCTAGTTTTGGATGCAGAGTGTTGCATTTTGCCTAACCGAAGATGAAATTAACGCGTTAAAGAGTCAGCCAGTATGATCATCGTCATGTCATCATTGGTCATCATCATCATTATCATCCCATCGCATCTAACTGTTTGTGTTTTTTGTTAACGTCTCTCTCTTTCTCTCTCACACGACCTCAAACTCTCACAATGGCTATAAGGAATTTGACAATTCTTTATATAATTTTGTAATTAAATTGTGAATGCTTAAACATTTAAATACCTAAGCCTCAGCGTACAAGAGGCAAGCCTACGCAATTGGCGCTATATAACATGTTCTTGGCATTTTTGGGCACTTCGCGTAGGCTGGCCTTTTGTTAGCCCAAATCTCAGCAAATTTGGCCATCACAATTCACATCAGTTGTTTGTATTTGCATGGATGACGACGAGGCTTCAACGACGACGACGACGGCGGCGACGGCGATGACGACAGCGCGACGACCAAGTGTGTATGGAAGGTGGGTGTTAAGGGAAAATATCGTTTTTGATAACCCAAGCGAAGATCTTTCACAAAGCGACCGACAACGATAACGTGGGATGCTGTCAGGCGTCGAATCTCTTTATGTAGCGTGCGTGTTTCTGTCTTGTTCTTTTTTTTCCATTTTTTAAACATTCTTTTTGAAACTAGTTGCGGCCCCCGGCCATGACATTATCTTGTCTGTCTGTTCATCGACGAAGTATTTGGCATAGCTCGTTTTTTATTTTGTGGTTTCAGCTCGGTTTGTGGCACCTTTTCTCTGGCCATTACACATACACTGCCTGTTTTTTTGTCACTCTCTTCTAAGCTCTGGGGCGGTTCAGTAACAGATACACATCAAACTCTTTTTGTTTTTTGGTTGGTGTGAAAAAAATAAGTGTTGGGATTGCAACGATCAGTACCAATATTTAAACGTACATTTGCAATGTTTAACGTTTGCTTAACTCTAAATCAACTGTACAGCTTAAATATAATAATAGACAAACGTACTGTTTATGGAGCTGGGAAACAATCGACATGCCTAGAGTTTTTATTGAAATTCCCATTATGTACTTGTTAAATAAATGTTTATAAATAAGCATTTATTGAATATTCACTCGACTAGTTTAATACACAATCGTTGGTTTTCCAGCTCCGAAAACTTAAAGAGGGATTAATAAACTACTAGGACAGAAACAAAACGCCAAACGTTTTGGGGAACAACACCAACTAAAAGAGGTGGAGTTTGAAATTATAAAAAAAAAATAAAATAAAAAAGCAAATATAGAAGGGGGGATTGTTTGATTTAGATTTATAAGTATTAAGGTAGATTTATTAGCTTTTCAGTAACGGCCAACTGACGCGACATAAATCAGTTAAAATGTTAGATGGTTGTTACTATATATATATATATGATCGAATCTACTGTTTGGGCTATAAATATATATGCAAGTAGGGAGATGAATAACTTACCTGCCAGCTGACGCGACTGGACAAATTCTCGACAATCAGACGATACTCAGTGCGCAATGGCGGTCCATATCGGGAGGATGATCTGGAATTTTTGTTTCTGGTGAATAATTTAATGAATTCAAAATTAGTATTGACACTGCGCTGCTGCTCAAAAGATTTATATATATGTACAATATTGTGAAAATTGTAAATGCTACTCCCTAGCCAAAAGGCTAAAGTATCAAAGGGGGGAGTTAAACATTTTAGAACGAAAAATTGATTAAACCAAGGATGGGAAATGGCACTCGCGTGAAAATTAATAATAATTTTAATTATATTTAGTGCATTAAGTAATTAAGACGTGCATAAGTTATATAAATTAATATGTTTTGAAATTAGAAGGTCAGAGAGTTATATTAACATATATATAAACAGCATTTCAGTGTCTTTAGGAATTAAGTGGGACGATATTTAAGACTATTACAGTAGACCCTTGAATAAGTAATCTCCATAGAAATAATAAAGCAAAGCGCATTTGAATGAAAAAAAAAATATCGAAATCAATCTAGTTATTCTGTCATTCAATAAAATTGATTTATATTGACTTAGCTTTATCGGAAATAAAAATGTTTACCTTCTAACTATATAAATTGCTACCAGGAATATATTGAAATTTTCCACATTGTATTCTAAGTACAGTCTATACGAAATTCAACTAGCAAATTAATACTCGTGGGTCTACTGCATAACGTTAATCGATGACTGGGCAAAGCATATAGCATAATCTGAATTTAACAGTCGCAACTCTACTTACTTATCATTGTATCGGCCGCCTCCGCCGCGGCGTCCGCCGTAGCGATCATCGTAACGATCTCGATTACTGCCACGAGCTGTGCCTCTGGCTGGCTCAACAACCACACTGCAGAAATATTTGATTTTTTTATAAATATTTAACTTTGTATTTATTATAATAAACTATAACATACCGTTCACCCAATAGCTCTTTCCCGTTTAATTCGTATACAGCGTCGTCTGCGTCGCGATAGTCCTCAAATTCCTGTTAATTAAGTACACATTTGGCTAATATCGATTTACCAATTTTGTATTTGTTTTATTCACTTACCACGAAGCCATAGCCATTCTTGATGAGTATGTCACGAGTGCGGCCGTAGCCTTTGAAGAAGCGCTCCAAATCGCGCTCACGTACGCCGTACGGTAAGCCACCCACATAAACGCGTGATCCAACCATATTTCTTGTTGTTCTTTTGCTGTAGAAGCGTAGCAAAAAAGAGAAGAAAAAAAATATTTTTTTTCTAATTTTTATTTTGTCAAAACTCAAAACTATACATGCGCATATATATGAATGTATGCGTGCCTCATATCTATTAGTATATATGTGCGTGTGTGTATTTGCCAAGATGGCGGCGCCACCGTCAACGTTGTCTACCGGGTAGAGAACTTTTCAGCACAATTAAATATTAGGCGATTTTATAGCTGTTTTCTACGTCCTTTAATATTCAAAATATTCACATACCGTTTATTAACAAGTATTTATTGCTAATATTTCCTCTGTCGGATAAAAACACACTTTTTTCTTGTTTTTACGCACTGAACGCCACACGAAAAATAATGCAGACTAAACCTCAACGCAATTTCTACGGAAATGACACTGAACTCAAAGCTGCTTTGCCGCCTCAATGCGGCGTCAGCATACTGTCATAAAATATTTTTATTTTTTTTTTCAGCCCTGGTTTTTGATGTTAAGCAAAGATATTCGCGTGCTTGTTACTTGTAACGAATAGTTCATATATGAATTTCTGTTTTACGCGTCATTTTAGCATATGTTTATGTATGTTAGGTGGGAAATTACACATTTCTTTTTCTATTTTGTACTCCTATGTCCCCGTGAATAAAATATGGGTAAGATAAATCACGTTTACCGGTAACTGTATATTGTAAAAAATAGTATTCGCTAGTACTATCGCCAGACCGATTATTTCGACCGGCATCGACTGTCAGATACGTGGTCGCCATTTTTCAGTTCGTTTTCAGCACACTCAGGTACTTACTTTTTCTTTTGCTGTACGTGTAAGTGAGCTGGGCGTTCGCTGTGAAAAATATTTCTACTTGCTAGAAAACAATTAACATAAAAAAACAGGAAACCTAAGTAAAATGACTGATTTAAATGATTCAAATGGAAACTATGACGACAATGATGAGGTGAGCGTAATGTTTGTAATATTAATGGATCTCCATATTGCTGATTGAACATATTGAAGATTGTAAAACGCATTTTTTTTATTTTCCTGTAATATAATTTTCTATAATTTCATACGGCATTGTCAGTAATTAGCGTTAAAAGTAAAGAAGAATTAATATTGTAAAAAATAATGAAAAAAATGCGTATGTACATGCGGCAATGCAAAATTGAAAAGAAAATGGCGGGCGGCGTTTTTTATATTGATTTCACTTGTGACTAACTGTACCGTGGTTTTTGTCTTTTGTCTTCAGCAAATTTCTGAACCCGAGCAGCTTCGTAAGCTATTTATCGGCGGCTTGGACTACCGAACCACTGATGAGGGTCTGAAGGCGCATTTTGAAAAATGGGGTAACATCGTTGATGTGGTTGTTATGAAGGACCCTAAGACAAAACGTTCCCGCGGCTTCGGCTTTATTACCTACTCGCAGTCTTATATGATTGATAATGCACAGAATGCGCGTCCCCACAAAATCGACGGACGCACCGTTGAACCAAAACGTGCTGTGCCGAGACAGGAGATTGACGCGCCCAATGCCGGTGCCACAGTTAAAAAATTGTTTGTAGGTGGTCTGCGTGACGACCACGATGAAGAGTGCTTGCGCGAGTACTTCAAAGAGTTTGGCCAGATTGTGGGTGTTAATATTGTATCCGATAAGGACACCGGAAAGAAGCGTGGCTTTGCGTTTATTGAGTTCGATGATTACGATCCCGTGGACAAAATCATCCTGCAGAAAACACACAACATCAAGAACAAAACACTCGATGTGAAGAAAGCAATTGCCAAACAGGATATGGATCGCCAAGGTGGCGGTGGCGGCGCTGGTGGTGGTGCCGGCGGAGGCCGTGGTGGACCCGGTGGCCGTACCGGCGGTCGAGGTGGTGAACGCGGTGGCCAAGGCGGCGGCTGGGGTAACAACCGTCAAAATGGTGGCGGTAATTGGGGCTCTGGCGGTGGAGGCTTTGGTAACAATGGCAATTTTGGCGGAAACCAAGGCGGCTCTGGCGGCTGGAACCAACAGAGTGGCCCCTGGAACAATCAGGGTGGTAACAGTGGTGGTGGTGGTGGCTGGAACAACGGCGGAGGTGGCTACAGCGGCAACGGTGGTAACAGCAACGGCAGCTGGGGTGGCGGCAACGGTGGCGGCAGTTTCAGCAATGACTATCAACAGAGCTATGGCGGTGGACCACAGCGCAACAGCAACTTTGGTAACAATCGCCCTGCGCCATACAACCAAGGCGGTGGCTTTAACAAGAGTAAGTCTAAGGAGTACATCTTTATTCGAGTGTCTAATTATTTACATCTTTCAACGTTCTTCAGGTGGTGGCCAAGGCAGCGGAGGTGGCCAGGGCGGTTTTGGTGGTGGTAACAATTATAATACCAGCCAAGGTGGGAATATGGGCGGCAATAGACGTTACTAAGCAAGGTAAATATAATATTTTCAATTAATATCTTCTTTTTTTTGTCAATATGTTTAATTGTTTTTAAAGCGTTCGGACAAGCCATAAGTTGTAGCGAACGACAAAATGTAGTTGTTAATGAAAAAAAAAAAAAAACAATCAATTGTTAACAAACAAAAACCCTATTTTAAAAAGTGCTAATACAAATTTTCTCCTTTCTCGCAAATAGGTAAACACTTACAGAATCAGTTCAAGCTAGACAAACAGACAGTCTAGGCACAGGCAGAGACAGGCTGAGGCAGGCAATCAAGAGACAGTGAGAGGCAGTGAAATTTGGGCAAGGCAGGCAGACGGCAGGCAGAAGATAATGAAAAAAGCAAATAATCAGCAGCTATACAGAAAATGCAGAGTATGCAGTTATCAGGCATTATCGACATTGTGCGCCCTCAAGACCAGCCTAAGCAACTAATTAATCCCGATCAAAATCAAACCAAACATTACAAAAACTAATTGTTTGATAAGAACCTGAGAAACTCACTTCAACCAACAATATCAACAATTAATTGCAAATGTCTTGTCTCAATTATATATACATTTAATTTTTATGATCAATTCGTGTTTAGGATTTTAAGAACCTTGAATGCTTAGATTTAACTAAATTAACACCGTACAACAAAAAAAAATTTTTTCAAACAAAAACGAAAAAACAAACCTATCTGAAAAAATATACTAAAACTATATAATTTTATTTATAAAATTGACTACTGAAAATGCATCTTGTGCAAAAATTCTCTTTGAGAACCGATTGTTTCCATGTGGATTAAGTTGGCCTCATGCCTGCAGTGTGTAAAAATTAAATACACTTTAGATCGTAGTCAACGATGCTCATTTTATAAAGCACTCGTCGTACTTTCCACAATTTAATTTTATAGCAAATCAGCAAACAATTTTAAGTAAATATATAGAAAGAAACTTATTTTGTAATAAATTTTTTATATATTTAAGCTTTTTTATATCTATGATTTACATTACATCTGAGAAATTTCCAAAAACAAAGAAACAAATTATTTGTTAAACTGTGCAGAGAGCCGAAATATGTTTACACTAATTATCTACACATCATTTTATTTTCTAACAAATGCAGAATATGAATATGCATTAACGAAACATGCCAATATATTTGTTAGCGTATAAGTATTTAGCTGCTACACACTGATTGATTTATGGTACCAAGATACAAAAACAACAAATACCATGAAAAATTCTGTAATTAGACGTTACAAGGTACAAAAAATGCTAAAAGAAAATAAAACTAATGTTACCCACCCGAAATTTGACTACAGAGTGCAGCTCAAAACCCCCCCACACCCATCCGCATCAAGAGGAGTATCTAATAAAGAGCAATCCAAATTTGTAGTGAGTTCTGCACTAAGGTAGGCAAAAACCGAAACTAAAAAAAAGCCAACAGAAGAAAAGAAGCGCTTGTGTAGATGATAGCAATACCCGCACTTCGCGTCAAGTTTAAATCCAAAAACACTTTGGCAACAGCTTACTAATGCACTACGTATTTCTTTGCAAGACTGCCGTTCTACTGGTTCCGCCAAGGAGCTCGGGCTCACTTAGGATTTTGATTGGCTGTCAACAAAACTGAAGCTCTTGCTTCAGTCGAAAGGTAAGTGTGTAGGTAAATAATGATCTGCATTGTGCACTATTTATTATTATTTTTATTAAATATAAATAAAAATTAAATTTTTCACAAACGAAATTTATTTTAATGTGTTTGGTGGGCGGCTTTATGCTAAACATCAACGTCAAACATGCGAATCGCATAACTGAAACAGCTAGGATGAATTTCAAATTGAGATTCGAAAAGTTATTGGCGGTAATTGGATATCGATAGCTTTTGTGCGTTACAGTTGAGCTTAAATGAGGCAGCCGCCAAAGTTTAAAGGATAATAACAATAACAATATACTGGCAGAAGGGGAGAAATTGCCTCATTGCCCTTAAGCGGCATGCAATACTGTTATTTCGATATACGTGAAATCAGTCATTGGGAGCCGTGCATACTAATAGGGTTGCCAACTGGCATAGGAGTTAATGTAGGTTAATATTCAGATACGGCACAACACTTGTTTGACGTTTGAAACTTTTCCGGCTCAATCGTTGTCATTTAATTTTTAGCCAGTTCAGTTTTTGTGCTTTTCTTTCAGTTTTAAGCAGCAGAAATTAGTTTTCATGCCAAAAATGGTAAATAACTCGGTTGTTAATGCCCCCTTCTACCAAGAGGTATGTATTTTCTTTTATTATACGCATTTGTAACTATGATGAAGCGCCACAAATTCTGCATATTTTAGCAGAAGCGCAAAATAGGTGGTCGTTCTGGTGGTACCAGCACGGACATGGCCGATCCGGATCCAAGCAGCATAACTGTCTCCGAGAATAACGAACATTTGCGTAAGATTTTCGTTGGCGGCCTGTCGATAAATACTACGGCCGACACGATGCGCAAATTTTTTAGCCATTTTGGTGCAGTATCCGATGCCGTGGTCATGCGTGATCCAATATCGAATCGCTCGCGCGGTTTTGGTTTTGTCACCTATGTTGAGCCGGAAGCTGTTGAAAATGTTCAGCGTGCGCGTCCCCATATTATTGACAGCAAGTAAGTTGAAGGAGATTCTGATCGTGGAAATGTTGGATATTTTTATAAAATTATTGTTACCTGCAGAACTGTTGACACCAAACGTGCATTTCCACGCCATGAATTCAAAAAGGCAATTGGCAATTTGAGCAACGTTAAGACAAATAAAATTTTCCTTGGTGGTCTTAAGGACTGTCACGATGAGAGCACATTGCGAGAGTATTTCGCACAATTTGGCACTATCAGCAGTGTCAAGGTGCTTCTGGACAAGGAAACTGGACGCAAGCGTGGCTTTGGCTTCCTCGAGTTTGACGATACAGCAAGCGCTGCCCGTGCCTTAGGTAGGTAGCGCCAATTCCACTACGTGCTATATTCAGATTACATTTTTGAATAGCTCAAAGCAAGCACTCGATTAAGCTAGTAACTGTCGAAGTGAAGAAATCAACTCAAATGGATTGCAGCAAACGCATTCGCTTGCCAATTGGCGGAGCAGCATGTGCGGGCTATGCTCCACCGCAGCCGACCATTATGGATAACTTGGTGTACACTCCCAATTACAATCCGTATCAGGCTCAAACGTCTTTGCCGCCATCGGCTTTCTTTAATGGATGGGCCTCATATGTGGCACCCACAATTCCAACAACAATGATGAGCTACCATCAGCGCCAATTGTCTGGCTATCCACAGGGCGGCTGGTCTTATGGCAATCCATCGTATATCGGCTCGGAGTGGGCCAGAAACAGTTACAGTTCAACTGTTGGGCAGCCAAAGTCTGAACAAAAGTCCAACTTTACACAACCTCTGCAGACTGAGCGTCCCAAGAATGAGTACAAATCTGTGCAAGCTGAGGAAGCCACTAAGAAGCAGGCGTCGGTGACAGTTGGCGATGATAAATTGGAAAATCATGTCACTATTGATGTTGAAAAGAAATGGCTCGCCAAGGAGTACAAGGTCTTTAAACCAACCGGCAGATACAATTTCGGGACTCCTCAGGTTAATCATATTAGTTCCTTGACCAATGATATCTCAACACCTGCTTATGGTATGCTCTGTTGTCTGATTTGTTTTAGGAATTTAATAAATCCCCTCCATTTCTTTTTTCAGGCATTTAAGAAGTCTGCTTGTCAATAGAATTCACAATTAATTTAAAATAGTATATTTGTCTATGCGTTGCACTGTACAATTCATCTATTTACTAAATGTATTTAAAATACATTACATATTTTATCCAAACGCCCATCACGAATTTCAACACCACACAAGTGACTTTTTAAATGTACCAAAAATAATGATTGTGTTTAGCAATGCTAAGACTTTTAATACGCATGTAAAAGAATGTTTTCATTCGATATTTATGGATCACTGTCCAAACTCATAAATAAAACGTTTACACTTTTTGTAGACTTAAAATCGCAAAAACTCTTTTTTCTCACTTTATTTTCAAACATAATTTTCTTATTTAAATTAAACGCATTTTAAGTGTTACGATTTTATGTGTTAATGTTTTATACCCAGACAGATATAAAACGCACCACTGAATTGTAATTTGTAGATTTCAATGACTGTGATTTCGGTTTAAAATGGTTTTATGAATTCTTATTAAAAATTATGCAAACTAAATTGTTTGCTTTTGTGCGCATCAATTTCATTTAAATGCCAACTTTATTCGCTTTTTAACAAAAAATAAAATTTTAAATAAATATAACTAAATACAAAAATGTTTGTTGCTTTTGTTGAAAGTAAATGGGTTTTATTTGCTGCACAAAATGTGTTTTTTTTTGTTTTTTCATTATTGTTGGTGTTTCTTGATTTTTGAGTACGATTTGTTGAATATTTGGAACTAGTGGGCACTAGCCAACCAGAATACTCTGCTTAACTCATTTTGTATGTATTTTGAATAGTTTATTCCGATGGCGAATCCCTAGTGTACTGTAAATTGTCTAGGTTTTGTCAATATAGTTATAGAGTACAAAGATGAAAAGTAGATATCAGCTAACAAAGGCTTCTGGTAAGCGCACCCAAATATTCTGATTTTTCGTTTTACAACTATTCGTAATTGTATACCTATAAATAAAATTAGAGTTACTCTTATTTTTGTTTTGTTTTTTTTTTTATACAAACTGTGTTATTTCTTTTTTTTTTTTTAATAGATTTGTTACTTAGAAATGAGCATAAACGATCATTTTTGTTTATCGTTATATATTTAATATATTCTGCTTGTTTTTGATTTTGCAAGCACTTTCAACACTGTTTTTGAGCTAAGATTTGAACACTAACATTTTGTTTAATTAAAAATGTTCTAAAAATTGCTTTTAGCCTCGTTAACAGTGCTAAATTTGCTTTCTGGTACAAAACAATTGTTGACATAACAAAAAAAAAAAAACAAAAATTATAAAAATATGATTTAGTTATAGCGCAATTTTCAACGTCGCACAATTAAACAAATGATATGTTTGAAGCTAAACAAAAATTAAATTTACTAATCGTGTTTAAACAATATTTTTAAATCTGCACACAATCTACACAATTTGTTAGAAATGATTTTTAAAATACGGAGCTTAATGTGGTTTGCAAGTTTTTGTTGCTGTATTACGAAATACATATGCATTATGGTTTTTGTTGGTCTAAAAGTTAACATTAAATTTTATAAGTTTTATATGTATATATATATATATATATTTTTATATATATAACTCTTGTTACATATTTGCTTGCTTTACCTTGAGAAAATTTTAGTTGCTTGAGTTGTTACATTTTTTTTCTTTGTTTTCTTTTTATAGATTTTATTAAAAATATGTACTAAATTTTAGTTCACAACTGCGTTGGAAACACCAAATCGTTTAAGTTGTTGCTTGACTTAGTTTGGTTAACGAACTCGAATTCATTTTAAGCAAAAACGCGCCGACCGCCTATTATGCATGCTGCGGCACCGCATTTTTCATTATAATTTCAATAATTCATTCTTCGTTCCACATTTGTATAGACTAGCTAGGTTTTACGTGCTGGCAAAATAAACTGAATTGGCAATATGTGTTTTTAGGGGAGCGGGTTGGCATGAAAATGCGGCGACGCTGACGTTACTGCGCTGGTTTTGGCTGCATTATGAACTTATATTTGAGTGTTTGTTGTTGAAGTCTTCTGCTACATAATTTAGTTGAGTGTTTCTTTTTATCGCTTTTAGATCATTTCTGTCGTTACCATTTTTTTTTTTTTTTTACTTTTTTTATAATAAGTTTTTAAGTCTTTATTTTGCTTTTTTTATTACATTTTTTTAAAAAAGTATTTTTCTCTTTTTTGTTTTTTTTTTTTGTTTTAGCTAAGTTTTCATTCCTTTTTAATTGTATTGATTCGCATTTAATTTAATTTAAATTATTAAGTGCTTAAGTAAATTTATAATAAAATTAAAACAAACAAAAACATTAGCATTTGAATTTTTTTCCTTTTTTATAGCATTTCTCTTAACTTATAGTTAAAATTTTGAAAATTATGAATTTAAACGACAGTTGAAAATTAAAGTTTACATTTATACTAAGATCTGTGACACTGTGGGAGTGTGTGTGTTTGTGTGAGCGTGGGTTATGGGCATGTGTATTTTATGCGAATTGTGGTGGGCTGCATATGATTTGACTTATAATAGACATGTTGGCGCGTTACTTCCTAAGGTTTTCTTGGAGGTCGTGCTGCAGATTGTTTGTTTTCTAATAATTAGTTTTACAACGAAAATTTGCACAGAATTTTGCTTTTTGGCACGAGCTCGCTAAAGAAAGGGAACAAAAAGTAAATAAATCGCGCAAAAGCGATAACTAAAGGACGACCCAATAGCATAAACAATATATGTTATTGCAGCACGATGCCTCCAATTATGGGTTGCCATCGCTGTAGCTATTTTCGTTCTAAGGAACGTTTAATCATGAAGAAAATTCATAATGTTTTGTTTTTGTATCTCTTGCGTTGAATGCTGTTGCTGCTGCTACTGCTGATTGTGTGCGTGTGTGTGGTATGTGTACGCGTGTATAGTGTTTTTATTTGTGTGTTTTACTGCATGACGTTGATGATGGTGATTGATTGATTGCATTATGGAAGAAATCGATGCTCTGACGTTGGGTTGTTGTTTCTGCTCTGGTGGCCCATCCATAGTCAGGCCTACCGGTTCTTATAATGGCGTACTATTTAACGGCGTCCATAATTACCGCCACCGCTCTGCCCATTGCCGGCACCGCGCAGCGGTCCGTTGGACTGATTACCACCACCACCGCCGTTGCGGTTTTCATTGCGCTGTCCAAAACTAGCGCCACCATTACCGCCCATGCGCGGGCCATTGTTACCGCCACCTGTCCGCATGTTATTGCGTCCCATGTTATTCATATTGTTTCCGCCAATGGGCTGACGTGGTGGCATATCATTGCGCATGCGTGGTTTCTTTTCCTCAACGTTCAGTTTCTGAGCGTCGGTCGAATTCTCCGGGAAATACAGGGGCTGCACGTAGAGGTTAACAATTAATTTTTATATGAACCCAATGCTGTAAACTGTTTGTTTCTCTTTTATACATACGCAATTGGCCAGGCACTTTTGTACTGCATCGGGATCATCATAAGTGATAAAACCATAGTTTAGGGGGCTGCGCATGCCAGGCAAAACTTTGCTGCCGACCTTAGAGAGAATACGCAAGTCAATAACATTTCCAAAGCGCGAGAAAAGCTGACGCAGCTCCTCTTCGGAAGCATGGTGGGGTATATTGCCCAGGAAGAGCTGCTGATTGTCGCCAAACTGTTGTGCATTGCTAGGACGACGCTGCTCGAACTCTGTAGTTTTTATAAAAAAAATTCAATGTATAATTAAATGAAACTTATCACTAAACAGTGCACTTACCTTTGTTCCTAACCGAATTGTTGCGCTGTGGTAAAGGACCGCCATTGTCGAGGCGAGAGTTGTTGGTATTGTTATTGCTGTTATTGTTGTATGAGGAGGATGCGGTAGTAGAGTAGCTGGCCTGGCCGCCGACCGATGAAGACGCTGTGTATACATTGCTCTGTGTTTGTTGCTGCTGCTGTTGCTGCAACTGTTGCTGTTGCTGCAGGGCGGCATTTACAAATCCACTGGGCGACGAAGAAGTGGACTTGAACAAATTGGCGTAGGTCTTCGGCTCGTTCTGCTGCTGCTTAGTTGCCTCATATTTCTCCTGCTGCTGCTGCTCGTGTATGGTTTTGAAATCCTCTACTGGGGTTGTTGCCCTCTGGATGTGGCTGACCTTCGCCTCGCTGTTAATCGGCTCTTCTGGCTCTAATGGCTGCTGCTGCATGGGCTGAGGTGGCTGCTGCTGCTGTTGTTGTTGATGCTGTTGGGGCAACATCTGAGGAGGCGCCGTCACGAGCGGCGAGTGTTGGAAGGCCGCAGCTGGCTGCACTGGCACTGGTTGAACAATGCCCACATTGGACGGCATCACAGGTCCACTTGGCTGCTGTTGTACCAAAGGCGAGACATTTGCCTGCACCAAAGCCTGTGGAGGCCCTTGTTGCTGCTGTTGAGGCAACTCATCGTGTGCCACAATTCCGTTCTGGATTGGCGGCGGCGGGTTGGTGAATTGCGCTGGCAGCGGAACCGCTGCAGCTTGTGGAGCAGCTGGTAATACTGCCACAGGTCGTCCGGTAGCAGCTCCTGCTGGCAGTGGATAAAAGATTTGCTGCGGCGCAGCAGCAGCTCCACCAGCGGCAGCAACTGGTACAACTGGCTGCGGCAATACCACCTGAGTGGGCAGCTGTTGTGGTGGCTGCTGAGCGGGCTCACCTACAACCTGGACGGCCTGGTCAACCACTTGCACCTGAACGTCATGCTCCTCATCGTTCTCGGAACGGGACTCGCCATCCTGTTCGTCCTCGATATACAGATCCTGGTAGCGGAATATATCATTGTGCACATAGTACTTCTTCGGCGACTGGGCGGCCAACACAAAAGTCTGCGTAAAGCGACGCATGGGTTGGCCATCGTTGGACAGCTCTCCAGTGACCTGGACGACAACGCCATTGCCTAAGGTTGCCTGGGCATCTACCTGGCTGATTTTGGCATGGCAATCATTGAAGTTCAATTGCTGTATGCGATTGTGTATCTCGCGTTGTCCCACAACCAATGTCGATTCGCCGTGAATAAACGACGAGTTGTTATTGTAGAAGCGATGCAAATGATTGGGCGCTTTATTCAGCAGCGTATAATACTGACGCACGAACTCGCGTCCCACCGACTGCGGCGAAGGCTGTTGCGATTGAGTCGCATCCATGACCATTGCTAGAGTTCCAAGCGTTTGGCTAAGCGTCCAAGTTTAGTCCCAATGAAAGTGAGATTTAGAATTTACTCTGTTGTTGTTGAGTTGACTTTTATGAAGTCTGTAAAACAATATATATACATGTAAATACATACATTCACATATATATAAATATAATACATATGTATAAAAACAATATAATACAGAAGAGTATTTATAGCTTTTAATTTAGGCAAATTCTTATTTATATTTCAAAGTCTACTTAGTTCATTTTTAAAATAAAATCCCTATTAGGAGTTGCCCCAAGATTTAGAAAAGTACTTGCAATATTCTGCATTTATTTTACATTCAACTTTGTTTTAATTTATATTCGCAATTTTTTTTTTTTTAGCAGTAAACGTTGTGTCTGAAGATCGGCAACACTGATTGATTGCGTATCTATGAGAAATTAATGGAAATTCAACCCACCGCACTTTCAGAAGAAAATAAAAAAAAGAAGTAAACGAAAATATAAAAGGAACAAAATTTTACTGCAACGCAGGCAAAAAGATCCAATGCAGTTGCAATTTGACCCACTTTCATTCCAACCACTTACACACACACACACGTATAACGCCGAAAATGCAGAAAAGGGAAATGTAATGTAAACTAAAAAAAAGACAAAAAAAATGCAGCTGTCATTGCCTGCTTTTATTTTTGTTGTTGTTTTTAGTTGTTCACCTTTAGCGTCATTGCTTTTAGAATTTTATAATTGTAAATAAAAGAACTGAAGGATTTAATATTTAGCTGCAAAGCAAATGACCTCATACATAGCCACCACCAGTAAACGCTAAAAGGCGCAGCAGAGAAAACGTCAAGTTGTTGTTGTTTTTTTTAAGGTTATGTTTGCGCTTCAAGGTTGCGACGCATCGAAGGAGAGGATATTTCGGTGACCACTAGTGCACGTGAGCTGTCGTTTGTGTCTCGTTCAGGTAGCTACCGTTTCATTGAACTCTTGGGTCGACTGCATATATACGCAAGCTACGTTGCCTGCTGCGATTTCGCAACAAAGGCCAACCACAAAAAACATAATAGAAATAAGTAGAATTGGTTGGAACGTGATGGTGCGTGCGCGCGTTAAAAAGCCAGTCTGATTCAGTTAGAAAAATATTTTCCTTTTAATTACGCCCGTGTTCTATAAAAATTAATAAGAACAAGATTTCTTACCGACAATCGACAATAGCAGACCAATCGCGCGCACACACAAAAAACAGCGCCAAACACGAGTGTCTCTGTGTGCGTGAACCGCGTGTGTGAGTCAGAACAAAGAAAGCAATAAAAAAAGTAATATTTAAACAAACTTACAAAAACAATTGAGCACAGACACTTTTAGGTTATGAGTCGCCAAACACAAGCGATAAAAAATGCCGCTAAGGCGAAAATGAGCAGGCGGCCGGCAGTAAAGAAACTGGAACACGTCTGTGTATTTGTAACCCAACCGTTTCTGGTTCTCTGTTTGTCAGTTTATTTGCCACCCCAACCGAAGTTGGTATTTTTTCTATGCGGAACTTTAAATGTGCGCCAGCATGTGGCCAACGCCGGCAACTGGTACTCACCTCAGCAGTTGACTGATGTCTGTTTCTAATGCACAATATTATTGCTTATATGTTTTATCAGGTTGTGTTAGTGGCTTGTAATGGCTGTTCTACTCCGCCGCACAGGTTTATTGTGTTTGTTTACGGCTTAATTTGTAATTTGAGAAAGGCTGAAATATATGTATGTATATCTCGAGTTTAAAAATCAGTTTTAACTGCAACTTATTTTTATATGGAGGTACAAACACACACGCGAAGATTATTGGTTTGGAGCAGCCGCTTTAATCTGCTTCTTCTTCCTTTGCAGTCGTCTGCTTTGTTGCAATTTTTTTGTCAAAAATTACAAATTTGGAAATTCTTTTCGCACATTACTTGCTTAATATTTTAGTTGTTATCGATCACAGTTGTACAATAATTAAGTTTGAAAGCGTTGTTTTTGTTTAATTTATGTAAAAAAGAATCGCAAACGCAATGAAATTTAACAAGTGTTGAATTGAGAAGAGAACCGACGTTTATTCGTTCCCCTTTTCAGTTTTATTCTCTGTGCATTTGCGTTTGTGTATGTGCGCTTTTATGATGGCGGCGATGTCGTGTGTTCCAGTGTGACCGCATATAACCAAAACAATATATATAAAAAAATTTAAAATATACCAAAATACAATTTAAAGTAAAAACATCGCTAACATTTAACTTTTTATTTTAATATAATAGCAGAAGGCTTTGAAATATAATAAAACTAATGTTGTATCAACCATTCATCCATCCATCCATTAAATAAAAAACGGGCATACAAAAATCTGACTGAAAAATTGACTTTTCTCTAGAACCGGTAACACGTAGTATTGCCAGATTGTCTATATATTCTAAGGAATGATTAAAGCAATTTTTATAAGATTAAAATTGTCAACCACAATAAATTACAACATAATTTAATTATTTGAACTATCGGCCAGTCCGAATGAGGGATATCAAAACCATCACAAGTACAATTTTATTTTCGAAATGCCAAATTATGCATATAGTGGCAACGCCCTTACCTTATACACACGCCGTCTCTGGACTTGTCATTTTCCGGTCGTCAGCGTTCGCGCGAGTTTTGGCGAGAGTGCTAAGAAAAAGATTGCTAAAATCGCTAAATAGTGCTATTTAATTAATATTTAATTGACAACTAAAAACACATACACACCACCAAACATAATGGCAGACAAACAAGTTGACAGCGAAATGAACGGCGAAGATTTCACCAAGGATGTTACCACCAATGATGTGGCGAGCTCTGAAAATGGTGATTCGACTCCCGCTGCCGGCGCTGCAAATGGCAGTTCTGAAACTGCAAGCGCTGCGGGTAACCAGCGTGATGACGACAGGTATTTTAAGTAACATATATGACTCTCATCTCGGTAGCCACAAAGCTGAAAAGTATAGAAATCATGTGCCTAACTACACAGTTTTTTTTTTTATAACCACCTACTCTGTTACGTAAATGCAAAGTTAACGTCGTCGTCGTCGAATGTAAAAAATGGTGTTTGATGAAGCGGCGGCGGCGGCGCGAGTTAGCGCGCCGCTGACCCCTTCAGTATTTGCGCGCGTGTCTGCGTGCGACTGTACTTCGCGTACCATAGCAAGACCAACTAAAATATACATAATTATAATAATAGAAGCTGATGGAAAATTTTTGAGTGCCTCTTCTAGGAAGATATTAATCTACCAAATCTGCACATGCAAACTATGTTTTATTACTTTGGTATTCCATTATGTTTTATAATACATTGCTGTGGATGTATGTACGTGCGTATGTACACTCATATGTGTATGTATAAGAAGGTGTCATAATTTTAAGCATATGCATCACATTTGAACTTGAAAGAAAAGTACAAAAATTCCAGTCGCAACAAAGGCAATTTAAGCACATTTCCCGCAGGTGTGAGGTTATGTCTATCTCACTAGACACATTCATACATTTTTTACCTAGGTATACCTGTGTATGTGTGCAAAGCACAGAGCGTGTGCTACTCCCTCTTTCAAGCCCCACGTTTGCACGCCTTTCACTTGTAGAAAAGTTTTGTTTGTATTTGTAAAAATATATTTTTTTTTTTGCATTATTTTGTATAGCCACTCGTTGATATTTTTCGTTCGTTCGTTTTTGTGCTCTTCCAGTTCGACCCAAAATGGCGGTCTCTGTGCTCGCTTCGCAGTGCCGTCTCGCTGCGTGCGTATGTATGTAGTTTTTTCTTTTTTTCTCTTCGTTTTCTCAACATATTTTGCTTGCCGGTTACGCGCTCTCTGTTGCTGAGGCCGTCGCCATGCCGGTAGTGTTGTCGAGTCAATTCAAAAACTACTTCACTTAATGCGTATTTTTTCTCGCTTGGATTTTAATTGTTTCAATAATAATGAAATCTGAATTGTTCTTTATATAAAGTTTTGCAAGTTATTGATCCCATTCTTTTTAACTAAAGTTGGTTTAGGCCTAGTTTAGTATGCCATCGAATTGCATATTAAGGTTTAAGTTAACTTTAAGTCAATCAAAAAAGTTATACAAAACAGATAAAAAAAAAAAAATAAACAAATTTAATGGAAGCAGCCAAAAGCAGATGGAGCCATATCTTGCGTACGATAAACAAATTACAAATAAAACCAAAACAATTCATAGCTTATCCTGTTGTGTTTGAGCGAACTAACCTTGTTCCTCTCCGGCAGGTCTTGAGAGAAGTTAAAAGCCAAGATAAGCTATTCTCAAGCAGCCAAAGTGGGCCAAAGGATATTACCCAAAGGATGCAGCGTGCGCAACGGATGCCGGCACTGTTGATGATGGTATTTATCTAACCAAAATAAAAAAAAAATACTATGTACACACAAAATTATCAACAAATTATCTCGAGTACTCAATTGGATCATATAAAATATATTGTGTATATAAATAAACGTAAAGTGCATTTTATTGTTTACCAAAAATTAAAGAGAAAGAAAGACAGAGACAGAAAGAGAGAGAGAGACTCGCATTTTTTGTTTGTTTTTGCCTACTTAAAGAAGCGCATCCGATGAATGTAACGTAATGATAACGATAACGATCACGGCCCCACAAAAACCGAATTGCAACCGATAACGAGTCAATACATTTCATAAAATGCCGACACGCGGGTACCGTCTAACTTTTCCACACTTTAAATTCCGCCGCCGTGATGAGATTGTTCCAAAATTGCATTATCCCCCGCAGAGGTATTTCCAATCTCTATGAGTAACGTACGTCAAGAATATTTTAAGTGTATCAATTAAATTATTTTTTTTTTTGTAAATTTTAGCCCAAATAAAGCAATTACCAAAATCTAAAGCAGCATTAAAAAATCTTTGCATTTTTCTCATACTTAGCAATAAACAAATTTAAAAAAAAAGTTGTAATAAAAAACGATAATTTTATACTAAAATTAAAACTTCACTCAGCATATATATATATATTTTATAAACTGATTTTTCGCTCGTTTGTGACTCTGCTCCCTCGCCGTATCTTTCGCTCAGTTTTTCGATGCATATTTCGAATCTTGATTGAAAGTTCATTAATTAAAGTACAGTAATTATAAGCTCTATATATTCTCATTGAATTTGGTGAGTTTTTTGTTTTGTTTTTATTCTTGCTCCGTCTTTAAATCTATTTGCAGCAATAACAAAAAATAATTTTAAGAAAAAATGTAAAGTAACGTTTTTTGAAAGCGCCAAATGTGTGGGCCGAAAACAAGTCCAAAAAAATCTACAGATATGCGCATTAATAAGTTTGCCAGATGCATAAGATAAAACTTTTTGTCGTGCCATTTTGACCAACTTTATAACACCAGAGTTCGCTTTGTAGCATTTATAATATAATTTATAACAATATATTTTATAATTTATCTAATTATCAACTTTTCCGTAACCTTTCGCAGAAAACTCTTTGTTGGTGGCCTCAGTTGGGAAACGACTGAGAGTAAGTAGATCGCAATAGATAGTTGAATATGTTGAATACTAAATTATCTTTTATTTTCCTTTTGCAGAGGAACTGCGCGATCATTTTGGTAAATTCGGTGAGATCGAGAGCATTAATGTAAAAACAGATCCTCAAACGGGCAGGTCGCGTGGTTTTGCCTTTATTGTGTTTACTAACACGGAGGCAATTGAGCAAGTAAGCGCCGCTGAGGAGCACGTTATAAACAGCAAGAAGGTTGATCCCAAGAAAGCCAAAGCACGTCATGGCAAGATATTTGTGGGTGGCTTGACCACGGAGATTAGCGATGAGGAAATCAAAACCTACTTTAGTCAGTTTGGAAACGTAAGTGGCATAAGTGCAAGTCTATTAAGGAATTACTAATGCTTAGTTTTCCATTTAACAGATTGTTGAGGTAGAGATGCCATTCGACAAGCAAAAGTCCCACCGCAAGGGCTTCTGCTTTATTACTTTTGATTCCGAGCAAGTGGTTACCGATTTGCTGAAAACGCCCAAACAGAAAATTTCTGGCAAAGAAGTTGATGTGAAGCGCGCAACGCCAAAACCTGAGAATCAAATGATGGCCATGCGTGGTGGTGCGCGAGGTGGCATGCGTGGTGGTCGAGGTGGATACGGTCGTGGTGGTTAGTATTTCAATACAAATGAACGCGTAAAGAATGGTCAGTAATATCCTTTTTCATTTCCCATTTTCTAACTATAGGTTATTCCCATCAATGGGATGGCCAGGGTTCGTATTCGGGCTATGGCGGCTATGGCGGTTATGGTTCCGGTGGCTTTGCCGATTACTATACCGGTGGCTACTATAATGGATATGACTATGGTTATGGTAAATACAACAAACAACATAATAATGCTCATAACAATTATTATAATAACACAACGTCAAGTAATTATCATCAAAACAAGAACAATAGCAACAACTATCAGCAGTTCTAATTTAGCTAAATGCAGGCAACAAACAAAAACAAACAACAACTACAACAACAATAAACAAAAATGCCATTATACAATATTTTGAAACAATTTTCCCATATACCATACAAAAAAAAAATACATTTTGTTGTTTGCCGTTAGCAAGAGACAAAAAACCAAAACGGAGAGAAAAACAAAAACAAAAAACGTTTTGCTGCAATTCTAAATAACAACTTAGAAACACAAGAACATCAACAACAAAACAACGTCGCTAAAAACAAGAAAACTTTTTAATTCAAAAAAATTTATATATATAAAACATATTTTTAATGCTTACATATAAATTTTAAATTCATTTTAAAATTGCAACAACAATTTATATATATGTTGATAAACATAATTTTATAAACATTCAAATCAATAATTTTATATACGAGTTCATATTACAATTAATTTTAAAATCTACAAAAATGCATATTTAATTTTAAAATTTTAAAGCGTAATTTTAAATCGAAAATTTATTTGAAAAGCTATACATTTTTCAACAAATTTAAAATCAAGCATGTTTTATTAGTGGTTTAGCATTTAAATATTATATAAAACTGACGAAGCGTGTGTATTAATGATTGTGTTGTTTAAGGAGCAAAAACGAAAGTTCGAGAGAAAGAGAGACGGAGATAGAAAAAAGAATAATTAATTAAAAAGTTGACGGAAACGTTTACTATAATTATTATTGTATACCAGACCAGACTAACAGGAACAACAAAAAGAATTACTAAGTGTGCGGCCGCGAGAGGTCGCGTTCAATAGACTTTCCAAAGATGACAAATACCTCAAACGCGAAGGCAGCAGCAGCAATTAGAAGAAAATAAATAGCCAACCACCAGAAAACACAAATTAAAACAGAAGCTTAAACTAAACACATACAAGATCATGTGCCAATTATGTAAAACAGTGTGAATCGCCAGCGTTTTGGCATTTTGCATAATTGCAACTTGTGCCTTTTATTATTGTTAACTAACTGTTATTGTTTGAACAAACTGAAACCAAAAGCTGTTGACACACTCATAAGAATCACATACACACACACACACACACACATACATACACCATACTTACCCACATACACACTCATTCAATCATATAAAAACTGATAACTGCATTCTCCCCGTTATCTTTATAATAGTTATATTTTAATAGTTTTTCTTTTGTTTTGTTGAACAAAACGCTAAACAAACGAAACCAACCAACAAAGAAATATAAAACAAACAAACAAATGAAACGCGTAATCAAAGCTTTGATTCAACTTCTATTTAAAATATATATACCTATATATAGCATATAAATATATTTTTAGATGTATATTATTATTATTTCGGCAACGGGATAATATCAACGTTTTTGCAATGCATATGTTTTCGTATGCACGTCAATACACTATATATATATTTATATCAGATGTATATATACAAATATACAAATGTTGTATGTATATTTATCCATTAAATAACATTTTACAAATGGGTACTATTTTTGATAGTATTATTTTAAGGCAAATCCTTGTAAAAACAACAACAACAAAAACAACAACCACCAACACGCAAAAGAAACGAGACAACCACTTTAGGGCCGGGCTTGAATATTAAAGTTAAGCGTAGAAATGGGTGTGGCAAGGTTAAAGCAGATGATTAAATCAGATTCTTACGCCAAGCCACTGCCCACAGTCCGCTTTTACTGCAATTTTCCGAAATTTTGATGAGGCGGCCATTCATTCTTTTATTTGCTTTATTTGCATTTCTGCTTTGCTTTCTTGACCAAATGCATTTTGCTGACAAAGAGAACAAGACCAAGAGAAAGAGAGTAAAATTAAACAATGTACAATTTAATTTCGTAAAAACAAACTAAACACAACACATTAAACAATTACTTGATTTGAAAAGAAACGCGCGCGCAGTGCGGCATTTTGCACGTTCGTCTGTTGATTACCGACAACCAAATCAACAATAACAACAACAACGACAACAACTACAACAACTATTACAAACACAAACTGAACGAAAACAACAAAAACAACAATTAAATCAATTTAAATAAAAATACTAAGGGAAACAAAGTAAAAACACACTTCGTCAATTTTAATAATTTTAATTAATACATTTATATAAATAATTTTTCTTATTGTTCTTTTTTTAAAGTATTAAGTACAATAAACTCACACAAATACACGCATATATTGCTTTCAACAAGCATACATAAATAAATAATAATATATATATCTCTTCTAATACATTTTGAATGAAAAATTCAGCTGTATAAACTTTAAAATCTGTCAATACAAGCCATCAATTTGACGTATCACAATTAAATGTATACATTTAAACATATATTTACAATGAAAAAAACAAAAAACAAGATATGCATAAACTTGAGTAAATTATTTTAAAATATGCATGTTTCTCAATGTTTTTAGCTAGTTGTCTAACTACAAAAAAAAAAAAAATAAAAAAATAAAATAAAATTAATAAAAAAATTAAATATTATAATACCACATTTATCTACAAATTTATATTTATGCTATATTTTATATACCAATTATGCTGATTCATAATGATAACGATGTTTAACTGTGCAAACAAGTTTTTTCATACAAAAAAAAATATTTTTTGTATATTTTTTAGCAATAATTTTGTGCTCACTTTATATATTAAAACTATAACTACAATATATTCATAATTTTCTCTTTATGATTTAACAACTTTATAAACCTAACTATCCAACAACAGCAAAATGCTGATGGGAGCCATAACAATGTGCAAGCGATGTTAACAGTGGAAAAACTTTTATTGCAAACAAACTAAACATAGCAGTTACCAATGTTATGGGCCCCAAAAGCAGTTCTAAAAGTTTACAGTTTAAAATATGTACTATTCCTATTACCTAAATATTGTTAATTTTTAAATTATGATTTTGAACATACGTGTTATATATTTACCTTTATGGATATTATATCTATTGTAATGCCGAATTTTCCGATGTTTCGCCTCACAAAAACAAAAAAAAAAACCTAAAATGAGAGTAAAATTCAAAACAACCAATACGACTACCACCCAAGCAAATATCCAAAACGATCGCAAGCCAACCGCGCAATTTGTCTTGACCAATTTTGTTTCGTAACGGTTGCTGGTTACCGATGTCGTCTGGTGTTGTCTTGTCTGTGCGTCAAGAATATGTCAAGCAAATGCACCCACAGACACATACAACCAACGACTACACAAAACAACAACTATTTCATTTCGCTTAAATGTAACGTTTTTTCTTTTTACTCCTTTTTTTTTTTTATTAAATTTAAAGGTTATATATTACAAGTAATTTAGCGTAATTAATATCTGTTTTTAGTCAAATGAATTGAAAAATCTAAAAAAAAAATATATATACACCTAAAGTAATTTTAAAACACTTGGAAATAGTTTTCTAAAGCAAATCTTTTAAGATATAAACAGTTTTCTTGTTTTTAACAACAAAATACAACAACACAAGAGTAAATTATAATAATACCAATATTAACTCGTATAAAGTCAAATTTGCTGACAATTTGCATTTGTTTTTGTTTTTCGCAAGACGTTTTTACAATACTAAAATTTTGCGACAAGTCCCATACAACTTTCCCCAAACCCGAGTCCCGAAACCCCTTTAAAATCTCTAAAAAAAACCATATAAAATGAATTTGATTACTTTTTGCTGAGGTGAGACATTCAAACACACACACACAAGAGCAGCAGATTATTCCGTTTTTGGCCATTCATTTAAAATAAAAATAAAATAAATAAATTGAATTTCAAAATATTTTTTCCGAAACATTACAAAAAATAAACTGAAAATGAAATGCTGAATTTGTTGTGTGGAAAATGAGGTAAAAATTAAAACATTAATGCATAAAGAGTGCGTCAAAATGAGAAATGAAATGAGAAATTAATTGCAATACATTGTGAAACATGTTTATAAGTCGAGAGTGAACAACTAACTAACAAATACCCAGAGACAGCAGCAATTTAAGAGATACAACAACATCTGAAAGTACATCTGAAAGAACACAAAACAAAAAACCGCGCATGTATGTGTGAGCGCCGCTTTGCGCCTGTTTTTCTCAACTTGAGAGACAGATAGATAGAAGATAAATAACAATGAGACAGAATGTGTTTTTAATTTTTATTGTGTAACAGCAACAATCCAAACATTTTTTGTAATGCCTGTGCAAAAGTAAACAACATCAACAACAAGAACATCAGCAGCAGCAGCAGCAGCAGTAAAAACCACAAGATCAGAACATTTTGTGTATTGATCTACAGTAGCAATCATTTAACAGCCAATCAATCTTATAATCAAAATCCGCAAATCGAGAAATGAGCAAATAAAAGAACAAAAAAAACCTATACAAATTGTGTGTTTTCAGTGGAATTCCTTTTCCAGCTCTCTGGTGTGCATTTGAATTGTCTCCCCTCGGCGCGGCGTCGTCGACTCCTCCTCCTTTCTCTACCCATAACATACAAAAAATTTTGACCAAAACCAAGCAAAGAGCCATTAATAGAAAGTTTAATACTTATTATAAAATTCAATTCATAATCTAAGCCTTTTTTGTGCTCATCATCTACAACTTTTTGTGTTTAAACCCTTTACAAAAACAAAAAAAAAAAAAAACAAAAATCTAAACTCTGACTCTAAACAAAGACTACGGTTATGGCGGCGGCTTTGATGGTGGCTTTGGCGGTAATGGCTACGGCAGCGGCGGCGGTGGCGGCGCTGGCGGGCGCGGTGCCGGAGGTCCGCGCGGCGGTCCCAAAGGTATACACAATACATGGCCGTTAAAAAAAAAAAAAACAAAAAAAAAAACAGCCCACAATTAAATATTTTTCCCAACTGCATTTTATCTCTTTTATGTAAAACTATCCAGTCTGTTACTACTTTATCTGAGCATTTGTTTTTGTAATTTAACTAATCTTTCCTTGTCTTTAATTTCGAGCATCCTCCATTAGGAGACCAAATTATGTTACTAGACATTGTTTATCCTTAGATTTGGTCAAAATTTTCATCAGTCGCTTAAATCGTTTGGCGTTGTAGTAAATCCTTAAATAAATATAAAAAAAAATATTACCGATGAACAACAATCTCCCAGCAGCTGTGCATGCGTTTATACATACAATTTATTTTCTAATTGAAACCCTAATTTTTCATGTTCATCTCTTGAAACAGGCGGTGGCGGCGGCTTTAATGGAGGCAAGCAGCGCGGCACGGGACGCCAGCCTCGACATCAGCCCTACTAAGCGGGCCGTTTTTGGGAGTCCGACATCTGCAAACAATTTGAATTTTACTTAGTTTAGTTTGTTATGGTAAGAAAGTTGTTGAACTTATAACTAACGCAATTGCCCCTCGACTTGCAATGGGCAATTGTGTTAAAGCAATTGGTAAACTCGTTGTAATTGTATTTCATTTGACTTGACAGCATACTACAAAACAACACACATACACACACACACACACACACTCACATACGCACGCATCTATAAACGTCTATAAAGCGACTGCAGAGCAGACCACATATTCTCATGGCATAACGCAGTCTAGCAGAGCAGACATACAACAACCGTACACAATTGTTGTGTAGCACCATTCCAACAACAACAACTACAGCTGAAGCGGCAACTACATCATGGCCAAAACCATCACATCATTTATATACACACAAACACACACAGATAGAAAGGCAGAGAGAGAGAGGAAAAATATAAATGAGAGAGTTAGGCTTGGAGAAATGTAATTTTTTAGCAAGCGGCTAATTTTTCATAGCCACACGCTCGTTAAGCCAGCATTGCCCACCAAGGAAACCCACTTTGTACCACATAACATTGTGCCACACCACTTATTCTCTCTCTGTGTGTGTGTTATGTGTGTCTCAACTAATTTGTTTTTTTTCTAATGTAGTCTCATACATTATGCGAGGTAATTGTTTAACTTGTAAGCAGGGTCAGACATACAGAGATATACCACATACAAACACACACACACACACACACTCACATATATATACATACACACGCACATGCATACAAATAGAAATAGACACACACATGCAAACGGAATGCAGAAAATACACACGGCAACAATGTTTAATAGTAACAGTAAATACATTATATAAAATACAATAGTCATTAAGTATTTGTTTAAACTTAATTAATAACTGTAATATGTAATGCATAATTATCATAAAGCAACGCTAGGCAGCCGGCGCTCCTGCGGTGCGGGCGGGCTGTTTTTTAAGCGGGCGCACCACAACGGTATCCGCCTCGCATTGTCCAAGTCCGCTTGAAACTACAACAAACAACAAATCCACCAAATTACAAATAACAAATGATTTTTCCAATATAAACGGTAAATGTTTTTTGTGTATGTATTTGCGCTCATTAATAGTCTATATATATATATATATCTTTATATATATATATATAACAAAAAATATATATACATATTTAAAAAGAGAATTTTATATTTTAATAAAAATCTAATGCAGCATGACAAAAGGAACAAAGTAAAGAAAAAACTTGCATCAAGCTCTATAATATTATTAATAATAATAATAGAAAACAAATCCAAATAAAAGTAAACTGAACTTCACGATGTATAGTTTTAAACGAGACTATTGCAAGAATATTTGTTAAAACTAAATAGGCATATATATAATATAACATACTATATACAAATAACTATAGCTATTTAAATGAGAAAACTTATTGAACAAATGTTATGATAAAAACGTCCGATCTTTAACAAATAGAAATTATAAAAATGAAGAGTGGGACAAAATTCATTCATTCGCAAGGAATTTCTTTAGTTAGCTGCACATTTGCAGACAATGGATATATACTATCTGCAGAATTACAAATTTATATTCTACTTACTCCAATTATTTTTACATTTGCTGCTCAACAGCAGTGCTCAGTCAGCCGCAAGGCTCAAGTTTTAAAGCGATCAAAGCATATATTTCTTTTCACACTTAATACTATATACATATATATAAATATTATATTCTTTAATTGAGTAAATATAATGTTTGATTTAAATGGACCGGAAAAATCGAGCAACAAGTTTCAATTAAAAAATACATAAAAAGAGACAAACATAAATCGTAGTATTATTCGTCTATATAGACGCACTTGCAGAATTTATTGCCAAAAGTAAGTTTACCATATATACAGAAAATTTGTTGTACAATTACACCTGAAAGTCTAATAGTTACGCTTCATCTGGCCAGTGGCGAAGAGCACGTCGATTATGTTGAGGAATTCGCGATAGTTCACCTCCAAGCAGATTCCGCGTTTGACGCCAAAGCATTTGACAATAGCGTCGAACTCTCGCATGCTCAGCATAATATTCATATCACGTAGAGTGATGGCGCGAAGGAATTGATTTTGGGTAACGGAGCCGCAGTTCTGTCGATCGAAGTCCTTGAATACCTGGCTCAGGTTGGAAATCTCATCGGGCTTTCGGGCGAGCTTCATCAGAGCCTGTGAGCAAAGTGTGCGCTCCTCAAAGTTGAGGAAGCAATCGACACAGTCCAGATTCGGTAGATGGAGCAGCGGCACAGCCGTGGTAATATTGTCACCCATATTCGTATCGACCGTTATAAAGATCTCATCCAGGGCTTTGCAGAACTCACGATACCGAACACAGGCAGGTCGACTACGCGACCGGAAGCTAAGCAAAAGAAAATGATGAAATCAAGAAAACTCAAAAAACAATAAATTAATAAATAAAAATTAAGCGTACACGTTGCACAAAATTGTAGCTTCCTCCTCGCTGAGAATAACCAGGGCATTATTCAGAGCGCGCTTAAAGTCGCTCTCCAATATCTCACCCTCCCGATGGCGATCGAAGTCCGACAAAAAGTCAATAACAGAAGCGCCCTTGGTAATGGCCTGTCGCTTGGCGCTGGTTAGGATGCGGGTGATTACCTCCTCAGTGGCCTGCTCCGTGCCGGTTTTGTCGCGCGGGAATGGCGGACATTCCTGCAGATCCTGCTTGGCGACCATATTGGGCATAGCATACTCTGCCGGATCGACATCATCCAAAAATTTGGTGTAGTAAAAGCCCAGCTCATTGCCATAGCGATGCAAGACGGCGTCGAGTTCAGGATTTGAGAGTAGTATACCATTAATCCGAAAGATTTGGTTGGCCTGGTGACAGTTGACATGACCGCTGTACAGTCTGGCCGAGACCAGAGTGTACATGGATATAAAATATTAACACATATATATTGGTTTGCCTGATACTACTCACTTATCATAGTTGCGGAAGAACGGATGCAGGTAAAGGCGACGATTGCGTATGCGTAGGCGTATTTTGGCCATGGCTTCTTCGCACAGTTCTCGGACATCCATTGGCGCTGCCTGCCAGTCCAGTGTGCCCGGTCTGGGTAGCTCCTTAATGTGCACCAGGGGTGACTCGACCACGCATTGCGGCATCTTGTCCAGGTTTTTGATGGTAAACACTAAACATGAGGCACACGTTTTTAGTATCCAGACATTTGTATTCATTTGTTATAATTATGTATACCTGTATCGATTTCATCCACAAAATTGCGCCAACGTACACGATTTGTGTCCAAAGGATCCAAATAGCGATCCTCGAGCAAGTCCAATTCACGACGTGATAGGTACTTGCCCACGCCCATGTTTGATAGACCGCGTTCAAATTGATTTTTGGTAATGCTGCCCACCTTTAGGGAATCGAACTTCTCCAGAAACTCGCAGGTGCGCACGCGATTCTTGAAAATGTAGTTCTGTATGCAGAAGATAATATCGCATTGGCCGCGATTCTTTTTCGGATGATTGCAGGCATCTGGAAAAATTTGCTGTATAATTTGACAGCCATTTATTGGTGGCAGCTGTGAGAGTTCCAGATCGACCAGACGGCCCGGGAAGTTGGATATGAGGTCCTGCCAGAGTGTGCAAGAGTTAAATATTAATGAAAAGCAAGTGGCTTTAGTCGGGTGAGCCCGACTAGGAGTTGCGCTAAATTCTGCGATCTGTCGTTACAAACATAGCTTGTATACAGACGGACGGACAGACAGACGGACTGGCATAGCTAAATTA
Source organism: Drosophila paramelanica (assembly GCA_035043915.1). Lineage (NCBI taxonomy): Eukaryota > Metazoa > Arthropoda > Insecta > Diptera > Drosophilidae > Drosophila > Drosophila paramelanica. The sequence continues at coordinate 7,020,210 of JAWNMO010000354.1, read as the reverse complement.
ACCTAGCTCGCTAGCTGATCGCTAAGTGGGTGTGCTGAGATACATTGATTAAATCAAATTAAATGTGGCATACTCCCGAGTTATCCAGAAGGTTGTGGTGCCGCAAGTACTCAATAATGTTGTCAATGTGCTTGAGAAAAGCCACATAGTTGACCAAATAGCCGTCCTTCATGTAGCGCTGAAGCAATAGCAACATATCCGAGTTTGATAATGGTATCTTCATAAAGTGGAGGACGCGTGAAAAATGCGATACGGTCACAACGCCTACATTTTGCGATATCTATCAGGAGAATCAATTATATATAAGAGCAGGATACAGATGAATTAATATGTGAAGAGGTCAAACTGACCAGCTCATAGTCCTGAAAATAGGGCATCAGTGGCAAGTGTGTTTCCTGAGCGATCTTTAATAATATCAAGCACAGTTTTCGGCGATCTTCCGGCTGTGCTAATATATTCAAGTGCCAGGGATCATTCCACTCCAGTCCACTGGCCAGCTCCTTGTCGGCGCTCTTGTGTAAATCTATGGAAAAAGCTGGAGCAGTTAGCCCCAACAATAAATTGCGATATGGACTCACTTTCATTGCAGACCACCTTGCAAAATTGACGATAGGCAACGCGTCCATCTCGTATCTGGAAATAATCGGTGACATCTCTCAGCTCAAACTCGGACATGCCGACCATTTTGCGATACTTGCCCAGCACAGAAGTGAATATAGGTTCTGTGAGGAGGGTCATAAAAGAGACATAAAATCGCGGCGACTTCACTAAAATGTGCCCAAAGGCTGTTGCTTACCCGATACGTAGCCAGTGCATTCGGGATCATGTTGCTTTAAATCCGCACAGATGTCAAAGTTATAACGAAAGATGGCGCCTTGAATTTTACGACAGGCACGCCAGATTTGATTCAGCTCCATCTCCTCCTGCAAGGGAAATATTAGCTGACCAATTTTAATGATGTGTCCAAATGCCGTCGAAGTTTTACCCGCTCATCGCCCTCCTTAATTTTTGTCGTATGCATGCTGGTGTGGAAATTATTAACACTTTTTATGGTTTTTTTTAACGCTATTTAATATAAATTGCAAATTAAAATATCTGCCGTGTGTTTTACAAAGGCACAATAAAATCAAAACATTGCCCTAACTCGCTTAGATTACAAATTGACATTGTGTGCTGTGAATTGTGTTTGCTTTTGTTACACTGAGACTAAGAGTATATCACACCCACACACACACACACACCATCCGCTTGCCGGCACTAATCACTTCATAGCCATCGCTGGAACACCGTCATGCAATCACGCGCTTATTCATCGACCAGTTTGTCGTTATGCCACCGGCACTTTTATTCAATTTTCAATAAACGACGCAGCAAAAAAATAAGGGGGGAAATGGTTTTCGATTGGAAAAAGCATATCCTAACATCATCAAATGCAATTTCACTTTATTGGAAAATCACTGGCCAGCTAACCAAAGAAACGCTTCAAACTCAGGAGTCGAGCAACTGGACAGCCCCCCTTGCACACACACACACACACACACACACACATACAGCTCAGGCCGCCGCAGCACTGAAAGCTGATTGGCAACGACAGCTGCGCCAGTCACCTGCATAGTTCAGTTGGATAAGTAATGTTTATTTAGGATGCCCCTTCTGGAGTACACTATTGTTTATCAACCGTGACGGTGGAGTATAAAGTAAGTAAGTATAAAAACTGGCTATTTGATCTATATGGGTCGCTTGATAAGTGGTCTAAGTACACACAAAGAAAACTTGTGTGTGGCTGAATTGTTTATAAGTGTTATTAGATTAAAAACAAAAAGTGTTTAAAGAGTATTATTAAATTAATACGAATCCATATTAATTTTAACAATTAAGATTCGAGCACCAGATTTGGAGATACCTGCACCAGCGACAATAAAAATAAAAATAAATATAAATAATTATATTTTTAGGCTTTGTCCAAAAAATAAGACTTTTGAAAGCGGCTAATACGTAAAGACATTATAGAACGTTATTGCTCGAGCCAGAATGCTTTTAAGATAGATTTTTTTTGAGAATGTTCAAGCTTAATTAAATTACAAAATTCTTTTTAGTTTTCTTTGAGTGTAGTGTGATTTGTCTACGCCTCCACCCTGCTGAGCCACAAAATGTCCAAAGGCGCCCACATGCTGGGCGGTCACCTGGTGTTCACTTAAATGCATATACCCTTGATAATCTTCATTGATGCGTGGCAAATTGCACTTCAAAATCGTAATGTCCAACCGCTTAGTGAGGTCATAAAAATGAATTGCAATCATTATCGTTGCTTAGATGAGCTTTCTACCCGGCCGGGCGTCTCCGGTGTGCACCTCAGCTGCATGCTATATTGCACATTTTTGATTTACTCAGGGCGCTATTTGCTTTAGATGTGGCCCTGATTGGCATTGAGCTTTGAAGCTGGCGCTCTGGGAACTGAAGTTGCCAGCTATGTTTGGATGGCTTGCTGATGTGCAGCTAATTTGAAAATATGGTTTTAAGTTCCTGAACTGCATGACGTATAAACAACTGGACGGGGGGCCCACCATCGCTTATCGTACTCAAACATATGGCGTTTTGTCAGTACGACTTTGCAGCATGTGTTTCTCCATTTTTTTTTTGTACTTCTTCGCGAAGTGAAAAGAGTATATTGGGTTTGTGTCAAGTGTGTCCGGTCTGTCTTGAAATATATACTCGTGTATAGTCCCGTCACATAAGTGACTTGGTTTAATCAGTATATCTGAATGTGCAACCACCTAGCGGTAAAATTTGTTTTGGCCAAGACACAAACCTCTGTTATAGTAGATAGGTAAGGTAATTAGATAACTTAATTTTAATTTAATCATTTGAGATATTCTTATTATTACACTTTGAACGAGGATTGCGCTGTCGGTTAGACCCGACTGCAATATTCTCTCTCTTTGTTTTTTGTATTTTAATTTTTTTTCCTATACAGAAAACAGGCACACACAGCGTAGACAAAATGCTGGCATATATTCATGAACCTGCTGTACATCTGCATAATAGATGGCAGCAGGCGGCAGCAGGTGACGGCACTTGGCGTACATTGCCTTTTATTTTAGTGGCTGGCTGTCTGGTAAACTGGTTGTCTGGCACTAGCTGCTTTTTGGGCGGTAAGTTTCACACGCATACATACATACAGAAATATGGGAAAAAGGCAAACAATGGCGGGCAACCTAGTTATCGCCCGCCATCTTTATTGCATGCAAATGTGCGAAAGGCGTCGGAAAGGAGGCGCGTCTGTTGAAATGGCTGACGTATATGCAATACGTATACGTAATGCACCTTTGCCATGCCCTATAAAACCAGCCGCATGCATATTTATCTTTAGCCAGACCCACAACCAGAACCAGACCCAGACCCAGTACCGTAGTTAAAGCCTGTTAGGCACCGAAACTATGTGTAGTGCTGCTTTGTGGCATGCAAGCATGCATACTGCCACACGGGTGTGTATGCGTGCGTGTGCGTGTGTGTAAGAAATACGATATCTTAAGTGTTAAACAGGCGCTTTGCCAAACAAACTCGTACGAGCAGAGCTACAAACGAGGCGCTGCCAACTTATCTGGCCTGCCCTGCCACGCCCACCTCGTTGCAATTGCAGTCGTCGTTGTCCTCGTCCTCAACTTGGAATTTGAGAAATACATATTTGGTAGTGAGCAGAACCAAAAAGTAAAATAAATAAGAAAGGCAAAACTACGCCGCAGAAAATAAATAAAAACGCTGTTCACTTCTGCTGCGGCGCGTTTTATGCGCACTTGAACACACACATGCACACACACACACACACACATACTGGCACACAAAGGCGCAAACAGGTGCGCGGTGCTCACCCAGCTAGCTCTCTCGCTCTAACCCACTCTGTATTTGTTTGGCAGGAGCTTGCTGCATTTTTTCAGTGCATAGATTCGGGCGCTGCTTATAATTCTACGCCAGAGTTGTAAATGTTTGCTCAAGTATTTATTTATATACTCTTGTGATTTCTCTCTCACCCAGTCTCTCTCACTCTTTCAATAATTTTTTATGTGTATAGAATTCTCAAACATTGAACGTAAGGGGTATATTATTTGTGTACTTGCGCAAATTACTTGGGTAAGCTGTGTGGGGAATCCAAGTCAACAAGAATTTATGATGTCAGCATCTGGAGCCTTATGCAATTGCTTGCTTGTGGTGATTTGTAGATATAGATATATGTAGGATATAAACTCTAATCATAAATTATTATTGCCCCACTCAAGCATAATCGTATTCCTAAGCTTTTAAGATATCGATAATATTTTTTATTGCCATCAACTGTTTGAATCTCAAGCAGCGAATTTCATTTGCGTATTTTACATCAGCTTTAAGCACGCTTTAGAAAGTGCTTATAGCAAATCTATTTAGAATATGTTATTAATATATATGTTATTTTGATGGTACCAAAAATTGCAATTATCTTTATATTTTGATCACCAAACTAAATAGCAAACCAAAAAATTAAAAATCTTATATTTTCTTATATTAATAATGTTATTATTGATATTTTTGTATTTTGTTTATTATATTATTTTAAATATAGGATATATGAATATAATTATTTTTTCAAGCCCAAAAATAATTCTACCTATAATTTCAACATAATAATATATATATACAGCTTAGCAAGTTATTTGTTTCAAGTACTCAGCATCGTCTCTAGAAGTAGGTATCCTTTAAAAGCAGCTAACATAATTTTTTTCCATACATTTTTTATTTATGGTCATTACAAAAAATTGTAAACATTGCATTTCTCATTAAAATTTTAGAGACTACTCAATTTGCAAAACTTATTCATAGTAAATGTCAAACTATTTTCATAGAAAATTATCGGCAAGAGAACATTTCAAGCAATATATCAAATCATTTATAACAAGGGGTATCTGGCTGTTGTGCTTATTTATTTGCAAACTCTGTCATTTTAAGTTCTTCTTGTTGAATTAGTTTTCGCGCGCGGGTTAAATGAAAATACATTGCCCCTATGGCGGGGTTTTTGATTTGATGCGATGCCGAACACACACACTAGCAACATTCCAAACACTAATACCACGAGCACTTTTATGTGAGCTCTAGTGCACAAAAATAACATCTGTATTAAAAACAGCAACAACAGCAGCTGCAGCAGAAACAGAAAATCCTAATAAGAGTGCGCTGCTGCCAGCTGCATAAAGGCAGAATTTTCAATTTTTATAATAGCAAGCTCCAGCTCCTTCCGTTTCCATTTGCGCTGTTTTGCAATATTTGCATTATTGAATTAGCTTTTGAAACGCTTCGCCATTTGCCATATTGCAATGCAGAATTGTTCGGACAGTCTGTCAATCGTCAATCGTGAACAGCTGAACTAATTAAAAAATTCTTTTTCTGCGTATTTACTATAGAGAAAAAGGGTCCTAGTTTACGAATTCCTAGAAAAATCACATTTTTTATTTCAATATTTTTAGCTCATAAGAAACTGTGCGAACTTTGTATGCTCTATCAAAGCTATATAATTTGGCTCAAATAAATCCAATGTGGCTTTCTGGTAATGCACAGCAGTGCATTTGATTACGCTATGCTTTTTCATATGTATCAGTTTGTTTTTGCCATTTTTAGTGGTTCTTGTTGAATGTAATTTCGCGCACGGGTTAAATGAAAATACATTGCCCCTATCGCTGGGTTTCTGATTTGATGCGACGACGAACACACACACTAGCAGCAGTCCAAATACACTTTAATGTTGCCTCTAATGCACAAAAATAACATGTGTATTAAAAACAGCAACAACAGCCGCTGCAGCAGTAAGAAACAATCTTAATAAGAGTGCACAGAATTTTCAATTTTTATAATAGCAAGCTCCAGCTCCTTCCGTTGAAATTTGCGCCGTTTTGCAGTATTTGCATTATCGCATTAGCTTTTGAAACGCTTTGTCATATGCCATATTACAATGCAGAATTGTTCGGACAGTCTGTCAATCGTCAATTGTGAACAGCTGAACTAATTAAAAAATTCTTGTTCTGCGTATTTTCTATCGTAAAAAAGGGTCCTAGTTTATGAATTCCTAGAAAAATCACATTTTTCATTTAAATATTTTTGGCTCATTAAAAACTGCGCGAACTTTGTTTGCCCTATGACAGCAATATAGCTTGGCTCAAATACATCCAATATGGCTTTCTGGTAATGCTCAGCAGTGCATTTGATTTCGCTATGCTTTTTCATGGTTATCAGCTGGTTTTTGCCGCATGGTTCATCAGACAACCAGTCATTGGGACATTTGAAAATTGATTTAAAAAACTTTTTTAATTAATTATGATGAGGTCTAAGTGCGCGTTGGTATTGGCCAATCCACCCCCTAACGCCCCCAATTCATTTGCAGCGCTGCTGGCGTTGACGCTGAGTTTCTGACTTTGATGCTGCAAATGATGTTCGAGTTGACTGTTTTTTTTAGCTTATTCTTTATCAATGAAATGTTTGAGTTTTCACATTTCAATTTTTGGTATTTCGGAGTTCGTACATTTTTTGCTAACAACTTTTAGCTGTCTGTGCGGGTGTTTGTATGTGTGTGTGGAGGGTGATTTTGTATACGTGTGACTCAAAGTTAAAATTAACAAAAATTGTGCTAAAGATGCTGCCGGGGCGTTTGGTTCTTCAAACAAGTTTTGTATTAATGAAATTGCAAATACTATGTAAAACTTTCGTACATGTTTCTTTATAAACTGTCAAACTAATAGACTGAGTTTTGCCATGTTGAGTCACCGCCTGCCCCGGGTTTGTTTCACTGTCAGACCTGACAGTCGCTTCTGTCAGTATAACACAACACAACTGCATTGCAGCGCTGCTGTTCTTGGCCTGTTAGTCTGTCAGTTGTAACTGCTTGGCAAGAGCTGCAGTGCATTTAACAACGCTTCTATTCAGGAGTTGGCCCGCCATGTGTGCAAATATTGGAGCAACTTTCTGCAGCAAAGTTTGCAAATGTATTTCAATGCATAGAAATGAATCTAATTTGTAAAATTTCATACAACAGTTGAAAAGTTATAAACGCGCAGGCTCTTGCACACTCTGCACACGGTATGTCCGTCGTCACTTACTATATACATCTATATATGTATATAGTGTATTTGCCACCCAAGCCCGTGTACCCATAATATGCAAGCCACTTTGCCGATGGTTTGTGTGAAAATGTCGACAACTTGGCATGCAGATTGCAAAGTTTCAAAAAGCAGCATCAGCATCAGAAGCAGCCGCACCAGCAACACAAACACCAACGACAACAACAACAGCAGCAGCGGCAGCAGCAACCAAAAAAAGCTGAGCAGATTTAAGTGGTGCTTTGTTATGCATAAATAAAATGCTCAGCAAGTAAAAATAAGCAGTCAGAGAACGGGTGGCAAGCCGAGCTAAAGAACGGGCCAAAACATATTTTCAGTTTATTTAAAATAAATTTTACATTACTTAAGCTTGAACTAAAGATGGCTACATGGGTTACACACTCACATTGAAAGCGCCATAGCGAAAAGTAATTTACGCTCAGCCGGGTTACACAAAAAATAAAAATAACAACATAAGAGATATAAACTTTTGCCAGCCTGTGTCTTGGCCTGGCACTAGGCGCAGTCAACGACGAGCAGCCAAAGACAATTTTGTTGGCACTAATTGAATGTAAATACAATTTTGCTTTGCTGTCAAGTCTTGTGTCTAGTCGTCGACAACGACAAAAGCAGCACCAGTACCAGCACCAGTACCAGCAGCAGCAGCAGCGACGATGAGGAACCAACCAGGCAGCTATGTTGACTATGTTGGCGCCGCTACACTCCGACTACGTTGGCAATAAAATGAAACGAGCTGATTGTGTGCTACAAACAAGTGCAGCTGCTGCCAGCAACCTGCTTCTTTCTGCTTGCAGCAGTTGCAGATCCAGTTGCAGAATCCTGGTTTCGTCGGTGCTGCCTTCCTTGGCGTTGAAGTGTCGTTGTAACGTTTGGCACACAGATCAAGTGCAATGCAACGTGCAAAGTTTCAAAAAAGCGCAAAAATCAACAGTGTAAAATCTTTTATTTAGTGTCATCAAGTTCAATGTGGTTGTTGTTGCCTTTGCTGTTGATGTTGCAATTGCTGCTGCCGCTGCTCAATTTGTGACAACCCGCATAGGGTTTGACGTACAAAATCTCATTTGCTAAAAGCCTAAAATTTAATTAACAAATTAAATGACATAAGCAAAGTACTGCTTATATATTCATAGAGAGAGAGAGATAGAGACTTACATTATATTTTATATTTATAGATATATATAGATACAGAGAGAGCCTGAAAAGCCAACAAACTTTAGTCCGCTTGAAATGCATTTGACTTTTAGCACTTGGCTAAAAGTTCAGGTAAAATCTGCCAATAAAGTGGTTTTAACTAGATTAAAACTATTTTCCATTGGACCACATTGGTGATACAATCAAAGCAGCGCTTTAATTAAATTGAATTGCTTTCGCTTTAAATTGCCTACACGCAGATATTTTTTAATTGAATTATTGGCTTTTGCAGCGCCAAATTGCCCACGTAGCGTAAGTGCAGCCTAAAGAAGCAATAACAAAGTGAACAATAATACAGCCATCAAAAAATAACACTGCTGCTGTTGTTAGCAGACACAACCGCTGCGTAGCCAAAGGCAAAGGCCACAATATATACCCATTACCTTTGGGCATGCAACAGGATATAGGCAAATAAGACAGCCAAGTTGTTATAACATATCTATATGTTAAAAATGAATTTATTGTTTTGTACAAATTGTGTGATTTGCAATTTTAAAATATTATAGTATTGCCAAGAAAACATAAAACAAACCAAAAAGTATTCAGATGAAAGGAGGAAAAATATATGTTATGTTAATATGTTATATTAATATTTCTAATATTTACTATGAAATGCTCAGCGTAAGCAAAACAAAATAATTTATTTCGGAGAAATATTGTTCATTTAAATTTTAAACGAAGTAAGAGCACTGCAGTCGGGCGTTACCGACTGCGTTATACTCGTTCGCCTACTTAAATATTCCTGATATTTTTAACATTTTCGGTATTTTGTAGTTTGTGTGATGCTGTGGTGGGGTGGGTGACTTTAGCTTTAAAACTGTGGGAGATTAAGATTTAAGAGATTTTCGGGGCGAGAGGTGGTTGGCTGGTGGCGTGGAGCCCGAAAATTTTGTACCAGCTTTAAAGGCGGTGATCAGTTATCTACGTACCAAATTGGGTAACTCTAGCTTAATCCACAGTTTGATGATATAGTCATATCTGATATTTAAGGGCGGTGCGCTGGGGTACCTTTTAGTGGGCTTGGCCGGAATTTCAAGGTCGCTGAAAACTGTGGGAGTTATAAGCCACTCTCAGACGTAGAGCATAACAGAAATGGCACAAACCCAATATACTAGTTTCACTTTGTGAGCAAGTACAAAATTTGATTGCAGTTTTATTGTTATAAATTTCCTTTATTAAAAATTGTATAGAAAATAACTATAAATAAAATAAAAGTTTGATTGAATATTTTTTTGTATACCACTACTAAGAATTTTTGATTACAGGGTATTGCAAAAACAACTTCGCTTTTTTTTTGCGTGCATGCGCACTTAATTGAATTTACGATGTAATTAAAAACCTGATGCCTGCACATTTAGCAGGCTGCATTTGAGCTGAAATGTTGTCAAGTCCTCTTCAAAACATTTTATATAAACTAACTAAAAAGTTGTTGGCATTCATAAGACATAACTAGATATTTGCCGAACACAAACAACATACAGTGCCTTAACATTATAATTAATTTGTTATTGAATATGTGTTTTAGTACGATTTGCTCTTGTCGAGTTAATTAATGCTTATTTTTTTGGAAAAGATGTACAGCTACAATTGTGCCAACAGGTAACTGGTAATTGCAGTCTTGTAAATGTAAATGTAAATATGGAAAATGAAGAGAGAAATTGAATTGTGTAATATGTGTAATTTACATGATTGCATAAAGGCTTTTGAGTAGCTACCCGACAGCACTCTGATTTTCATGGGTTTTATGTAATTGCCGTTGCTGTTGCTGATGTTGGTACTATTGTTGTTGCTGTTGTATTTGTTGTTGCTAGTGACATGTTTGCAATTTGCGCACTCATCGTTTTGCTGTTTGTTCATTTATGTACATCACTTGTAGAACTTGTAAATGTTCATTATCATTCCCCATTAGCATGCATATTCGACGTAATTTGCGCATTCAGCGCTCCGCTGCAATTTCAGTTAGCAGATTCAGTATTCAGACCGTAGCCTACAGGATGCTGGTCTATTGTATTAGGCGGCGGTGGCGTCGAGCGTCAGGCTCGGTTATCCCTTCATGCTAGATTTTTGTTGCTCCCATGTGCGCCAATAAACGCATCCTTATTGCGACAAGTCAACGCTGCCGGGATAGGCAGTTGTGCAATCAAATCAACATCACATCATACCGAAATTGAGTTAATTTTCTCCGCGCTCAGTTCATTGGACAGCGTGAACGTCATCGTCATCGTCATCGTCAACGTCAATGCATAAACGCATGGTATTGTGGTTTTGCATTTTAACTAACGCAGAAATTTAAATGTATTTTTGTCACAGCCGGAGGCCTTTTAAGCGGGGGTGGGGTACAAACAATGCGGCCTGGCGCAAAAGCAAGGCTTGATTGCGTTTCCGTTTTATGCAATTTTGTGGCATGAAATGCAATAATTTGTCGTGGCCGCTGGGTGTACCAGCCACATATAAAATTGGGCATGGGTGTGGGTGTAGCACACGGTGTCCCGGGGCGTCTGAGGAAATGTGGCAGTTGACGCATTTGCGTCACTTGTGTGTTAATATTTTGCCGATTGGTGCTGCAATATTTTGTCATTTGCAAACCATTATGAATTTATTTATTATTTTCCTGTCTGCTCTATGAAATATTTTCGCGTTGATTGCGTTTGTTTATGTGCGTGTGTGTGTGACTGATTGTGAGCATGTGTTTGGGACAACATAACGCGGCGTATGCGTGATTTTCAGTTCGTTTTGGCGAACGTGTGTTTTTAGCATTTTTGCGTTGCTGCACGCAAATTAAAGTGCAGGCAAGCAGAAATTCAATCTCTTATTTGGTGATTGTGTGTGTGTGTGTGTGTTTTTGTCGATAAATATATATATATATATATTTTTTTTTGTTGTCAGCCAACTTAAAAGTCCCTTTATTTTCGAACTCCGGCTGTTTTGAATTAAGGAAAGCGCACGTTTTATTGTTTGTTTCAATTGCCTGGCTGACGAACAGGACGGACGGACATACGGCTCGAGCAGGACGAACGTAATCAGCAAATGTGCCACCCGGCGAGCAAATTTCGGGTTTTGGCCCCAAAAGCAAAATTAGTTCAATTTGTACGAAATCAAGCAAACGTTTGTGTGTACGTATGTATATCTGTTTGTACTAGACAAAAGTCTCAGACGAGCCAAAAAAAAAAAAAAAAAAAAAAAATAAAAAAGTAGATGAAGAAAAAAGAAGCGACTTCAGACTAATTCTATTTAGCATTTTGCAGCACGACAACGACTATGACGATGGCTAACTGGTATACGTTTTTCCTTTCTATTTCTTACGTATCTTCTGTACGTACCGTGCAGTGTCCAGGCAAATGAACTTCGGCTAATTACTCAATGCAAATTAAAATTCATGTCAAGCAGATTGGATTATCCTCACGCAACATTAAATGTCGCGTTTACCCAGGGAGCAGCTGGAAAGGTAATTCTCCTTTTGCTTTTGCTCCTTTAGTTTCGCGCAAAATGGACAACTGGAATCAAGAGCGAAAAGGGCAAGGACGGGCCAAGAGTAGATAACGCAGACAACGTTCAGTGCTCTAAGGGTGAAAGCAGCGAAGAGAAATCTCTTTTGAAATGCTAATGTAAAAATTCTTTAAAGAAAATTACGCAATACATTATTTTGGTTTATTTTGCATTAAAAGTCAATTTAGTGTTAAGGCACAACAGCCAAAAAAAAAAAAAATGAATAAAAAAATCCAAAAAAGCATGCGAACAGCAAAAAAGGGCATCTAAGCGGGCGCCCCAAAAACAACAACAATAAGAACAACGCAGTGCGTTTGCCACAAAAAGAAGCTGTAGAGCGTAAAGAGCGCAACAGGATTGGGCACGGAAACGAGCAAGGCTTTCCAGGCGTGAACCTGGACGCGAACCGGCCGGGCCATGACAACGCAACTAACTACAGTTTGCGCTCGACGTAAATAACAAACGACCGAAAGTTAGCATTTTTATTTTGCATTTTAAGTTGATTTGCCGCCTGCGTGCTGAGCGGAGTGTCAACGGCACTCAGTCCGTAGACCCAAACAGAGCAGAATCTAAAAAAAAATACAAAATAAAAAAACAAAAAACAAAAAACAGCCAAACACACCCACACGTTCACATACCTCACGGATGTGAAAGCGAGCATTTGGGCACGGTGGGCAAAATATGTTATTTACTACTTAGGTTTAATAGTGCAAGGGAATACTGTAAATTTTGTGACTGGATTTTGCAAAAAAAGTAATTATGGAAATGAGATGTCAAGTCTGGTAGGGATGCTAAAAAAATCTCAGCCAAAGGCAAAGAGTAAGCAATCAATGCGTAATAAATATTAAATGTAATACTTCATAATAATATTATATTTAAATTATGTTTTACACTTTTTATTTAACATTCATTTATTTCCCATCTCTGTTTGGTAAGCTGAGTTATTCTTAAATTTTGGCTCTGATGTTCGTTCAACCGTTTTGGGCAAATGGGATTATGAGCTTTAAACACTTCATTTCACAATGTGCAGCAAAGACATTATTATGGGCTACTTTGCCGCTTTTTTTTGTTGTATTTTTTTTTTATAATTTTTTCCAACATTTTCCCCCATTGTGCATTGGTGTCCTTTTTTCGTCTTATGCTTTGCGTGGGGGCTGCTGCGGCACGCTGCTCTTTATCTATTAAAACGCCTTCCAATTTGCATATTTCTGCAGCTGTAACAGCTGTCAACGCTGGACAGCGTTGATGGCGACGGCTTCGTCTGGGACGGCGACTGCGACTGCGACGCGGCGTAGGAATTATTGTAACAGCAAACGAGGGGCAGCTCTTAAGATAATGTACTCTCTCCCCACCCTTCCAGCCGAAAACTCAGCTCAGCTGATGAGTGGGAGCATCTCGCGCAAATTAAAGCCCTTGTCTGCACTTACAAGTGTGGGCAATCACAAAAAAAAAAAAAGAAAAGAAAAATCTTGCAACAATTGTCTAATGGATGTGCGCGACGTGTAGATATCCCATATTTTCTTTTATTAATGAATACTATAATTAGTATGTTTCATATCTTCCATATCTACCGAAAGCAGCAGAAATTTCCCACTCCTTACTTACTGTACTTAAATTTTGGCCACAAGTGGACGATGCCCATTTCATTTATTACTATGGTCGCAGGGTATAAACGAGGAGCAGCACTTAACAATGCGTTTGTCTGGCGCTATTAATGACCTATAATGCATAGCATATTTGTGCGGAAAGAAGAGACAAAATAACGGATGGGGGGTGTCCGTTCACATTAAAAATGGATTACGTAGTTTTTATACATTCTTTTTAATTTGATTGGAAACAACAGAAATGCCAAAGTTGCCTTCTGTTTGCTTACTTTTTGTGTTTGCGGAAGGGCATTTGTAAAGTCCTAAAAGCAGCCCCCAACTTGGCTGTTGTATTTCGTTTTATTTTGCTATATTTTTATTTTTTGTATTTTATTTTATTGTGTCTCTCTGTTTGGCTTGCTACGCTGTCGCATTACCTACATCAAGTGTCACTTTAAAACGCATTTTTCTTTTGGCCCGCTTTGGCCCCGGTTTGAAGTGTTGCTCAAAGCTGTCGCCGCTGTGCTTATCTAAGGGCCATTGTTCGTTCAGCCCGTCGCGTCGCTTGTAAACAATTCCATGCACATTAAGTTCCAATTAAGTAACATTCAAGCCAAATCGCCTGGACGGCGGCCTCTCGCCGTTCTATGGATAAATTGCGGTTTGTTTGGGTTTCAAGCGGGCAGCAGATTGCTTTGTTAATATTAATTTGTCATTAATTTCAACGACATCAGCTTACAAGCAGCTCGTTTAAAATGCATTGATAACCCAAGTGGCCTGGCTGCCAGCTGTTTTCGTGCACACAAACACACAGAGGAGCTATCAGATGAACGTAATGCGCTTTAAACTGTTTGGCTACAGCTTGTGGGCTGTCTTTGTGAGTGGCATGCAGCAGCTCCTTGGTCAAGTCCTTTTCAAAACCAAACACAACTGTTGCTTGCGCATTTTTACGCTAAAAGGGTGCGAGGTTTTGGTTACGGCCTGACCGCGACCGTTTTCTTCTCGTCTTAACCTGTCTATCTCTCCATCAGTTAACGGCCAATCTGTTTTAATACCCTACAAAGCCGATAATGCAAAGGGTCTCTTGATGTGAGGGAAGGGTACACATTATAAGCATGTTTGTAAAAGCACTTAAGGGATTAGCTAAATTTAATATACGATATTATAAAAATATTTTATTTTCTAAGCAAATATTCGCTGTATACCATCGATACTACCTGGGCTTCAGAAATCTGAATTTGTCATTTTGCCAGCCATGTTTTCAGTGTTTGCTGTAAAACTGCTAGACTATCGGACAGTCAAAGGATAAGTAGTTGATGTGTTCTTAGTGGCTACGTTGTGCTTTCCCAATGCTGAACTATGCAACAGTAAACACTGAAAGGCTTAGGTCTCGCCTGTCGATGCTTTTAATTTAACGCTACTTTGTACAAATTTACATGTAAACAAACAGCAAAGAGTCCGATCCCAACTGTTGGCGTTAGCCAGAGGCCACAAAGCGTAAGAATACATAAAGCTTATATTGCCTGACATTCATTCGGTGAGTCAGTGAGCCTCGCAATGCCAGCTTAGTTTTAGTCGGCTTTCAACGTTCTCGGCAAAAAAGCTTTCAGCATTGCAAGGGAGCAACGCATAAAGGGCAAATGTTGTATATTTTCAATGCAGCGGTAGCTGAAAGTTGTTTAAAAGGGACCACAGTGTTACCTTTGAATAGCGGGGCAAAAAAATAGGTGTTATCTGATTGCCATTTTAAGCACAGCAGTCGGTGATGGCATTCAAAAGCCGAGCTCAACAAATACGTTCACATAAAAATTAAATCACATGCATACACTATTCACCGGGCTGCTCAAAGAGGCCTGAAAAAAGTGCACACATAGTAAAACTGAACAGATATGTAGCAATTGCAAATACTCTGCATATAAAGTAAGTATAACCACATTTAGTACTTGAGTATGGTATAAATACCATTTGATCAGTTGGTCAGACTGTGAAGGCAACTTGATAAGAATTTAATGCATTTCATCATATAAATGTAAGCTTAATGCATTTCACAGAAAAAACTTTTACAAATATTCGCTATATCCGCTTTACACATTGCCTTTGATTTACAATTCTTTTATAATTTCTAACTGAAATAAATGTAGCTCTCCTTCTCGTCATTGAGTAAGAGCATTATAGCTCTGTCAATACCCACATCGTGGCAATAGTCACAATCTTACTGCTTTTCCAATCGGTCTGTTGCTTTGAACGAATCTATTTGCCTTCACTCTGCGAGCGACGTTCTGAATGTTGTAATCTGGTGCAGCGGTGCGTATGAGTAATGCAAGTTATTTAAAGTCACACTAATTAAATGGCACTACAACTTGGACTTGTGATGTGGATAATGACGTTCTGCTGGCGCCATGCTGACAGTGCTGCGCCGCAGTATCGATAATTAAAATCTAAAAAGGATACAGTTCTTCCTGTCTGCCATTGCAGCTGCGTGCCACATTCTCGTTCACCGAGTCGCCCCCGGCACTTGGTTTTATTTGCTTAAGCTGCAGTTATCTCCAGCTGTGTGCAGCATTTGCGACGGTTTGTATGTGTGTGTGTGAGTGCACTTGTTAACGTTGAGGTAAGCAAATAATGAGGTGAGCCACACGAGCTTTTAATGAATGAAAGTGGTAATCGTTTTCAATCACAGAGCGTTTAAGCGTGTCAAAGGAACAAGTCACAGGACACTGGTCGCTGGACTTTAGATAAATACACCAGCGAATAGCTATTAAGATAAAAACAACTGAACTCAATTTTCTACAGTAAAGGTATGTTTATATTTCGTTTGACAATTTGGTTTTAAATGAATGGTGAATACGATGAGAAGCCGTAACCGCCCGAAAACGGATATCCCGAACTATAGCCATAACCATAGGGACGACCATAATATCCACTGCCCAACAGACCGCCGCCGTAAATGTTGCCATAGGGATAATAAGGATTGCGTATGCCGCCACCATATCCACCATAACCACCATATCCACCAATACCATTAATACCACCAATACCACCATAGCCTATGCCCCCGATAGCGCCTCCGTAGCTGCCGATGCCGCCCAATGCACCGCCATAGGCACCATATCCGCTGCCATAGTACGACGGATAGCCCCCGTAGCCGATTTGTCTCGCCACGCGTGGTCCGCTTGCCATATCCGGGCTTGTCTCCGGCTGGGTCGCATCCTCCTTGAGGGGCTGGCCAACTGTTGCGTCCAAGTGGCAGGCGACGATTAGCAGCGCATATAATCCAAATAAGGCGCAGTTCCGCATTGTGGCGGGGACTCTTTAAGCTGTTTACCTAGCGAGCTGCTTGAATTTTTGCCTGTTTGCGGTTAGCTGCGGTTAGTTAAGGTGCCCTGGGTGTTTTGTGTCGTGCAGCCAACTGTGACCTGGCCAGCGAACGCTCTGGCCATTTATAGCCTTAGAACTTTGCGCATAAAATAGAAACTTTTGTTTCTTTTTAGCTTGTTAGCAAAATGAGACGCTAATGTAAACGTCATAAAACAAACTATTTAAATATGCGATTGCGGCCCAAAATGGAACAAAAAGTCAATTCATATAGCCAAGCTAACAGCTACCAGTTGCCAGCGTGTACCTGGCTGTTGCCAAACGCCATTAAGCCGCACGCTAAGTGGCGTTCATGGAATCGAATGGCTCAGTGGATGTTTAAAGAGCAAAACATTTCACTTTGCGGTCAGCCGGTGGGCAGGTAACTTCAACTTTTTGCCACTGCCTCCAGTTCCACGCCTGCGGTAAGGTAAGCTGTGCAAATGTGCTAATTTCATTTGAAGGTTAGTTATGCTATTGACCAGGCCAAGACCCCTGGGCCGACACTAGGCGTACCGCACAATGCTCGCCGCACGCACACGTCATAAGCTTCAACTTTTGGTGCGTAAGTGTAAATTGCTGTTTGTTGTTTGTTGTTGTTGTTTGTTGGTGTTGTACCTTGGTGTTGGTGTTATTGTTGTTATTGCTGTTGCTGTTGTTGCAGTTGCTTTTGCTCTCTCACTTGCTGTTGTTGCTGCTGTTTACTTATTTGCTAGTTTGTTTGTTCGCATGTTTGTTTTTGTTTGGCTAGTTGTTTGTTTTATGCGCGACCTGGCCATTAACAAAGCTCGATGGCTCTATGCCTCTTTGCGGCTTGTCGCATCTGCTACGTTTTTAGCAAAATTCTATAGCTAACGCCAAATCCAGAGGTAGAAGCAGAGCCAGCAACCAAAATTCGCTGCCGCATCATATTTATTCATTTATTCAAAATGATCGCGTCATGGTATGGAAATTGTTTGTTCAGAATATCGTTGTTGAATTTGCTTATTCAAATTTAAACGTTTTAAGCCAGTTCAAAAAGTGGGTCAATTAACGACGTCAACATCAAATGCTACACATTTTGGTGTATCAGCCTAGTCCAGGGACTACCCCACACATATATATATATACACTCACACACACACACAAACTACCTCCACATTTAGTCGGTCAGCATCCAAGCGCTGCATAAATTAGCGCCGGGCTAAAACAACTAAAATTAAAATGGCAGAACAAAAAATGAGACAACAGCAAGAGGGTTTTTTGACAAGCATAGTCAAAGAGTATTGGCTTTGACAAACGAAAAATGTAGGGTAATTATTGAAAGGGGAAAATGTGAATCAGGCATATTTAATGAATTTGACACTCAAATCAATTTCAAGGCCCATACATAATTCATATAAATATTATAAATTGCTCTATTAGATAAAGAAATAATTCCTAGCATAAAATAATTTTAACAAAAATTAGTTTGAAATGTGATTTTGATTTCAGTAGACTAAATAATTTATGGAATATTGTGTAATTGATGTTGATTGTATTTACGCAAAAGGTAAAGGTAAAGGTTGCTCGTGATGAAGGAGCTGGGATTGGCCTTTAAAAGAAAAGATTCCTTTCATAATAAACTTAAACATCTCAAATTAACTTGACATACAAATAATATTGTTTATTTATTTTAATCACTTTTGACAAAACGCCTTATGAAAAAACTGATGAACGTTTATCTCTTAAATAAAATTTTGTTAACTTGTTTTCTAAGGAATGTCATATTTTCCGTTTTGTTGTCCATCTAACCGTTTAAACGCATATTTTCTGCCGCTATTAAAGCTAGAGACTTAAAGCTTTTGATATATAAATATAAATATCTTCATGTTAAATTTTTTTTTTCAAAACTTAGAAGTGAAAATGTATATTCTGAACCGATTTTCATGTCGGACGGCATATTGGTCTTGATTTGTCCTCTAGATTGATTCTGCATTCAAAATAAATGCATTTTTGCAACTGACTTTACTTGGATTTTTTTTGTGAAAGAATCATGTGGTCCCCCCTTACTACTTTCGGAATTTTTTTTTTCAACTTAGAATCACGAATTTTTATTGTTAATTAATTTTGAATGTCATAATTAGTAGAAAGAACAACATTAGAACTTATTCTAAGAGGTCAAATTTTTGGTCAAAAATCATGCCAAAATTGACAAGTATTTTGACATGTAAGGCCCTCAAACTCATAGGTCCCACATTTCAAACTTGCATAACCTTGTCAAAAGTTAACCGATTTTCATATTTGATCGCATATTGGTCATGATTTGTCCTCTAGAATGATTCTGTATTCAAAATATATGCCTAAATTAAAAAAAAGTTTTGGAATCCATATCTCCGACTGCATTTTACTTATATTTTTACTGGAATTGTGTACACTGCGCAGCTGGTTAGCAGATAAGACATAAACTGCTGGCTTGAAGCCAGTTTAGCAGCCACTTGACCAGCTGCCCCCAGTGACATGGGGGAGGGATCAACTAACGGACTTGTCTGCTTGCCTAATAAGTTTCCGTTATTATTATAGAGCAAGCTATTGTTGGTGTTCACGCTTACCCAGACAGTTAATACAAAATGCTCTACTCGGAGTATTCATTTCATTTGGGAGTTACTGCAATGTTCATGCCTGGCCAAAAGTTTACGCAGCCTTAGCCAAAGCACTTCTAGTTTTATGGTGTGCTATCGCTTAACCAGAGTGTTGGCAAATTCATATAAATTGGTTGGTCATGGCGCAAGCATCTCGAACTTTCTGGCAATTAGATGTTGGCAAAGGACCCGTGTTGCGAGTTGTACAGGTTATATGTAGCTCTACTATCATGAAACAAACCTCTCTGAATTAAATTGTTCTTCGATTTAAAGTTGATTTTGGGCAGGGTTACTAAATTTACCAAAGTTGATTGGCAGCAAAATTCGAACATATTCTGGCCCATTACGTGAGGCCATATCGTTTTGTTCGAATGGGCCTTCAAGTGGCTTAAAAATAATTAAATGCTGCTATTTATAACAAAGAAATGAATTGCACCTTATCTCAATTACCAGTCAGGCGTTTCGGTCTTAAATTGCCGTTCTACGTTTCGAGTCGGCGTTTGTCTATAAAGATTAAACGCTGGCTGTTAAATTTCACTTTTGACAAGAGGATTATACTGTTAAAAAATTAACTCGGCTTTAAATTTACGCCTTTTGTTATCCCTTGACCTTAGTGTTGTCGATAAGCTTACACACATACACACATACACACATACATACATTCATACACACATAAATACATACGCATGCACATCACGTAAGCGACCGCTTACGCCCACATTTATAAAAGTTCCTCCCGGTCCTATGTGCGACGGGAAAAATGTCTTTATATTGATGCTAAGGCAGACATTTCATTGCATACCCTTATAAATACCGTTGTGATGCTGCAAGAAATATTTTTTGAAAAGTTTTCAAGAATAAATGTTTGATATACAGTTAAAAAGGATGTTAAAAAAAATTGTTTATATATTCTTGAGCGACATTAAAAGTTGATAACAAACAAAACTCTATATGTAAATAGCTGGCCATGGGCGTTGGAGTGTGAAAGTAGCTTGACTTTTTACTTTGCCTTGTTATATCTTATCGAAGGCGTGTCCCAATAAATCTACAGAGCCTCCGTGTTATACTTGGGTCGAATCCACGACAGGGACCAAGCAGATGGCAGCAGCCGTTTTAACTGATTATCCATGTCCGACTGAAGCGGCAGCAGTAGCAGTAGCAGCTGATTGATTTGTTATTGAAAATATTAGGCCTGTTCAGAAACTGGGATCGATTTCGGTTAGGGAGAATGGGAGATTGGTGGTCGAAACGTGCTGTTGGATACGCTTGAAACTTTTATAACTTTATGAGGGCGTTGTAATTTGATATCGCAAAGTTTTTTTATTGCCTTTTATAGGCTTATAATTTGGCCGCGATGCTGTTATTGTTGCTGTTGCCGCTGTTGTTGCCATTGCCGCCTTTGTTGTGGCAGCAAGAGCTGCCTGGTTTCGCCCACAGGGCGTATGCTTGTTGTGGCAGCTTTTTGTTTACACGTTATTTATGGCTTATAAATGCGAGTACGTCTGTTTGTAAGCATGTATCATTTGTGTTTGAGGGCATTGGGGGCACTCGGCTTTGGAAATTGTAAACAACTTACATGTGGCCTGTGCACACGAAATCTCTTAATGAGCATTAGAATTGGCATAATGCTGACAATGAAATTGCGTATACGTATAATTGGATTAGTGGTCTATGTACTTAGCTTCTTGTTGCCGTTATTGTTGTTATTGTTGTCTTGCGCTTGTTGTTGTTGTTGTTACGACGACATAATTAGCAGAGTCTGAGTCCCAGAACAGGTTAGTTTCGTCATGCGGCAAGCTTTTTGTTTATTCTGGCAGCAGAACAGCAGTTGAAGCAGAAACAGTGAGAGTAACGATTACTTGCTGGCGGCACTTTTAGGGGATTTTTCTTGGCCATTTGATAATGCTCAGGAAATTTAATTGCGCGAAAGGGTCAGCAACTCATTAAGAATTAACGGCAGCATACCCGCTGATTCTTTATATAAAGAGTCATGTCGAGTCTTTGCTTATTTAGTACTCTACATAGCGAGGGGCGATATGCGTATTTTTCATTTATATCTAATAGTGCTAAGTGCTCTGTTGCCTATGCTAGCAGCAAGCAGTAGCAGCGTAGCAACCGGCACCCCCGCAGCGGAAATGAAGCGACTGTTGTTGGCGGATGTAAATCAGGCAACGGATCAGCAGGAGATGCCGGTTTTGCGCTTGGCCAGGCAGTTAGGAAACGGTGGACGTTTTGGCGGCGGCAGATTTGGAGCAGTGGGTGGACGATTACCTTTTGGAGGCGGCGGATTACCCTTTGAAGGCAGGCGATTTGGCGGCGGCGCTAGACGTCGCATTGGTTTCTACGGCCCTGGTTTCTATCCGCAACAGTTTGGATTATTTGGTTAAATAATATACGAGAAGATCAAACGTGTTTAGCAGCTCCTTTAATTAGCCAAATAAATAAATTGTGTATGCGTGCGAAAACGGTCTTTTATGTGTACTTGTGATTTATCTTGTAAGTCAGCCCGGAATTTAAGCAGCAATTGTGATTTGTGAGCAGCTGAGACATTCCCCCTAAGATAGTCGTTTGAACTGGTTTGTGTCTGACTCTGAGTATGCGTATAGTCGGCTTTGTCCTGAGGGATGCAACGAATGACGATGCACAACAGCGGTAAGAGAATCTCAAGGAGATCCCGGACAATTCACAGCTAACGGACGCAGTTGGGCGAGTGCGTCGTTAGAGCTTTGGCGACTCCAAGGACTTTGTGTATCAATCTGAATGCTATGGTCCTGCAGAAAATAGCGAATTTTAAATGCCTAAATAAGGGCCATGACAATATAATAAAAAGAAAAATATAAAAGCAGCTGATGCATCAACGGGTTCATGTTGGGATACTAAATAGAGCTGCGGGCGCTAGTAAATTTTTATTTCAAATCACGTTGAGTGACACAGGACAAGAAACTTAATCAGCAATGTTAACGATGTCAGATGGAATGGCAGGACCACGGCCGGTGGCATAAGACGGGTTTGTTCCGGGTCGCGTTGCAGTACTCTTTTTTTTTTTCTAATTCATATGCGTTTCAAGTTTTAATTACGTGGTGGAAAAAAAGAACAGAAAAGAAACGAGAATGCGAATGGCTGGACGTCTTCTAACTTGGTTTGACTGACAGTCAGACAGGCCTTGCACCAACATGAAAATAACAAAATACGCCCAATCAGCGCAGCAAGAACGGAAGCGACGCGATACACAGATACGCAGACACAGAAATAGACACAGATATAGATACAGATAAAGCAACGGTTACAGCCACAGACGGCAGGCAAAAAAGGGCACAAAAAAAGAATTAAGTAGCGAAATCAGCGGGCGAAACAAAAACAAGAAGAAGAAATCAACCAACAAGTAAGAATGGTTTCGAAGAGTATGCTCAACTAGGAAATACTCTGTCTCGTCAGGTTTTGGGAATTTTGAAAAGTTCAAATACAATTCTTAAATAATGTTGTTCTGCATATGAAGACGAAGAATATATAAAAGTTTTTAAAAGAGCTAGAGTTGAAGTCATTAGCACTGATACAGGGTATAAAAAGGATAAAATAAATAAAACAAGCGTAGGTCAGACAAAACAGATAGAAGTAAGGCAAAATGAGAAGCACAGAAGAACAGAAGGCTAACAGGATAAGGGCGTTGCATGCCAAGGATTATCTGCGACAAAGAGAAAGAGAAGCTGGCAGGACGAGTGAAAGAAAAATGGTAGCACGCAAAATTGTGAACTCACTTGACGTGGCTCATTCTGGTTGAGTTGCCTGCTATTCTCTCACCCATTCCACAGCTCGCTGGCAGCAGCAGAACAACCCCCCGTCACCCATACCGAACGGCAAACGGCATGACAACGTTGTTTGGCGTTGACGGGCATCGCTTCCTAGCTGCGTGTGCCGACCAAATCAGCGTGCCAGCGACAGCAACAGGATGAGGCACAAGATTTTGGGCAAACAGCATAAATATGCACAGCGCAATAGGCAGCAGCTGGCCAAATCGGAGGTTGCCACAGCTGCGATCAGCGCGGTTAACCCAAGCTGGAAGCATGTATTTGACTGCGTGCGTGCGCATTTTCTGCTACCGATAGACTAGGTATGAACCAACAACAACAATTTCCCAGTAATTAACAATTATATGGTTGCGAGCTAGCAGCCTGACTTCCCTGGTCAGTGCTTGAATGGTTAACGCATAACTTGATTGGCCGTCATCTGCTATCGGAATGAGTGCCTGTCAGCCTGTCTATTTGCGTCTGCCTGTCTGTTTACGACTATGGCAGTAATCATAGTTTGCCAAAAGAATCGTCAATTTAATTTCATGTTTATGCCCGAATAAATACAGAAATATGGTTTTACTCTTTTATATTCTTGCAAATACGCCGAAAGGCTATTTAGTCCATTTACAATTTATTTTTCAGCATTTAGCTGCAATAATGCCAACTGGGTATGACGATAAAATATTTCTCATGTCGAATAGTTTTTCATTTTCAATAAATACGAATGATGTTTACAGTTCGAGTTTGTTATTTCATGGGAATTGGCATTTATCCCAAGAAAATATGTATTGAATTATTTTTATTGGCTATTGTTCAATTCAAAATAACAATTTTTTTTTTTGTTTTTCAACACACAAATCGTTTTAATTTGTAAATATTTGTTGTAGTTATTTGGCTCGTCCAAAATGATGTGCGAACACCTTCATGTCTAGATGGGATTATTTGTGGCATTTATTATACCCTGAACCCATTGAAAATGGGTAAAAAAGGGTATAATGGTTTTGTGCAAATGTATGTAACAGGCAGAAGGAAGCATCTCCGACCCCATAAAGTATATATATTCTTGATCAGCATCACTAGCCGAGTCGATTTAGCCATGTCCGTCTGTCTGTCTGTCCGTCTGTCCGTCTGTCTGTATGAACGCGTCGATTTCAGAGACTACAAAAGCTAGAAAGCTGATCTTGGTCTCATTCGGTTCGTATATTTCATACGCAGATCAAGTTTATTTCAAAACATCGATAACTCCTTCCGTTTTCTTATTATCGATAATTATCGCTTTTTTGACTCGGTTTTTTAAGCATAACTCCCAAACTATAAAAGCTAGAGCCACCAAATTTATTTTTTTATGTTCGCGTAAAACATACAAAGAATTTAAGCCCTTCAGGTTTTGGATACCTCCCCCCAATCGCCCCCAATATCGATAAAACCAAAAAAACACAAATCAAATACTACACACGTGCAAATTGGTTTGTACATACATATCGATGATCTGAATAAGTCCTGAAAATTTCATAACGATCGTACATTTAGTTTACGAGCAAATCAAAAATCTATTTTCAGTAGTGGGGGCAAAGCGCAGCTGCTTGGCAATTTCTGTGTACATGTGCACGCATACATATGCACGTCCAGAAAGTCTTGCGTTTTCCTAGGAATTTTTTTAGGCAACGGTTAAATTGAATTTTAACACAACGAAGTGAAGTAAGAGCGTGGTCCAGTGGGTAAGAGTTGTGCCGCGTAGCGCGGAGGTCCGGGTTCGAATTCAGCGATGGTATGGTAGAGCAATGATGAATTGTTTTATTTTTTTATTTATTTATAATTATTATTTTTATTAATTTGTATCGTTTTAATGACAACTGCAAAATTTTCGTTTTCGTTGACTTTTTGCGATGGTTAAGTAATGTTATATCGTTCGCGAAAAATGTGGTAGTGTGGTGCAGTTGGTAAGAGTCGTGCATCTTAAGACGGGGAGACCGAGTTCAAGCCCCGGCTGCGGAACATTTCTTTTTCCGTTGGTAATTGTTTTTTTTTTTTATTATTATTTTTAACAGGCTCAATACTCATCAAATGCCGAGAGTTTGTGTGTATGTGTTCATTTCTGGGTTCAGGGTATCTTCTAGTCGGGCGATCCCGACTAGAGCAATCTCACTTGTTTTTGTTTTATTGTGTTTGGCGCAATGACTGATATCCAATCAAACAGAAAGAAAGAAAGATATATAAATGTAGTGGGTGGGTATCAAAATGCTGTAGAAGACAGAAAGTTTGCCATTTGAAAATCTAGAGAAAATCCCTAATTAAACAGTTTGTCAGTAATGCAAATAAACTTTGTTAAACTTTTGCGAACCGCTAACGACGAGACTGGGCACAAAGGCGAACGCTCTCCGCTGCTCCCGCCTTTTGGCCGGTGCTTGTTGCTTATTATTTTCACTTCCTTTTTTTTTGGCAAACACACAAAAATGTAATTATTAAAAAATTATGCTAAACACGCAATAAAAAGTTGGTAAGAAAAAATTAACAAAAAAGTCCAACGGATGGAGGCAAACAGAAATTAAAAAACGAACAACAAAAAATTTATTTTTAAAAGGCAAATGGTCAAGTTACAATTTTTTTTTGCGTTTTATGTTTCTTGCCCGCATAAAAGAAAAGAAAAGAAAATGGCAACCAGCAAGAAAAAAATTAACAATTGTTAATTTGAAAATTGCACACAAATGCGTAATGCGAAAGTTTTTGCGTCCCGTTTCAAATGTTGGACTTGGGCTACTCGGTGCTCGGCTGGGCCACTTGTTAAGTGTTAATGAAATAATTATGCCAACTTTGTCGGGACTGTGGCGGTGCACATGACTGCCCATTCGCACCACCACCATCGAATCATTCATGTACGTATATACATATATATGTATATACAAAAGGCCTGTGGGGCAGGCGGCATCCTCAAAGCCACTTCAGTTTTATTTTGCTGCCTCCCCAGCGCACAATGAAGTGCTTTGTCCCCCAACTCCATGACTTGCTTCTCTTACACTTGCGCACAGTTTTTTTTTTATTTTTTTTAATTCGATAAACTGCCCTCTTAAGGCGCTGGGAAAGACGACAATGATGTCGACCTTGGGCTAAGGCTGCGCCTAAAAGCAGGCATCGCTTTTGTGCTCGCCTGCGAGGCTTCTAACGCCTAAGCCGCTTAATTACAATAAGTTGGGCCTGCGGGTGCTGCCTGCTATTTATTTAAGACGCGAAAATGTGATTAACAAGTGTGAAAAGCCGTTTGGCCCCTTGCTTTAACTTCAACTTTATTTTCATTTTTATTTCATTTAATTTTATTATTTTGTGTCTTCTACACAGCTTTTCTTTTTCTTGCGCAAGTTTCAGTTTGCTTGAATAACTTTAATTGATTTAGTTGCGCGCGCCCCCGTGTGTGTGTGTGTGGGTGTGTGTGTGTATATAGTGTGAGCATTCAATTACTTAAAAATGGCATGGCAAAGTGTCGGGGAGTTTGACTTAAAAATTAGCACAAGTTTTGCCCCACTTCGCATGAAAAGCTGCGACAATGCAAGACAAAGTTGCTGCCACAAAGTTTTTGTGGCGTGGCCTGCGCGCCACATGCATCATTATCAAGCCCAATGACAGGTGTGCGCATGCCAATTTGAACAGCTCTAATTGAATTTAGTAAACTATATATGTATGTGTCTGTGTCTCGATCTCACTAACACTGTTGCTTGACTCTACTGTCTGTTGCTTGTTGTCTGCACTCGACTGCCGACTGTCGACTGTCGGTTTTGGGCGCGCGCTGCCGAAAAACTTTCACGCTGTCATTGTAATACACACCTTATCAGACCGGCTGCTCGCCTCCATTGGTGGTTCATTGTGTTCTTATTGTTGTTGTGGTTGTTGAAGCTGGAGATGGAACTGGAACCGTAGCTGCAGGCTGCGTGTCGTGCAAATCCCAGGCAAGTTGTTTCACCCCGCCCGCTGCTAACGCCGCCAAACAATTAACGTTAATGGATCATGGTAACTTTTTCGCCTTTTTCCACTGTGGAATCCCAGCGGTGCGTGTAAACTGGCAAAAGTAGCAAAAGCAACAACGCGGCATCAGGCAGAGTGGTGCCGAAGGGGACCCACGAAGCTCAGCAGTGCCATCAAAAGGACTGCTCCCGGCTTGGCATGTGAGAGGCGGCGTTGCTGGTGTTGTCTCTCCGTTAGAGTGGCAACCAGTACGTCTTTCGACACCGTCGCCAGTCTTGCCAAGTTTTCTGCTGTCTTTTGCTGTTTTGCGTGCACACTCTACAAGTTTCTGCCACTTTTCACTTTTTGCTTTTATTTTTCTTTTACTTTTTTCGATTTGCGGAGCGAGCAACGCGCTCAACTTTTAACACACTCAAGTGTCGTAATTTTGGCTGCTTTTTCGCACACAAAACAATATTAATGCTGGTAGTTTGCCTGGGTCGGGGGTCATGCTTTAAGGGTGGTGGTGGCGGTGGTGCTGGGCGGGCCTTAACTTGCCTGGGGCCGACCACCCAATAGAAGTTAAATGAAAAGTTTTGCTTGCGCTGCAAACACGTCGCTTCCTGTCGTCTGCCGCCTTTGCTATGCGTCGCTGATTTTGCTGACTGACTTTTAGGCTTCGAGTCAAGTTGCCATACACACACAATCACACATACATACTCACGTAGAGCGCGCGCCACGCACTGGAGGCGTATGCGTGTATACACATGTAGGCAATAGGAGAATGTATGCCAACTATTGAGAATGTTTTCAACAGGCATCGTTGGCCAACCAAAACTCGCACTGTGCTGCGAAATTAAGCTGAATGGGGTAAAAGCGGAAGTTGCGCAGTCAGGCACGAAGGAACAGCACAGCACAAAGGTGGGCAGATGGAGCTGCCGGCAGCCAGCAAGCAGCAGGCAGCAGGCAGCAGGCAGCAAAAAACTTTTGGGTGCAGCTTAAAAGTTATTAGCGTTTTGGGGGCAGCAGCTAAGCATCGCTTCAGCCTACTGCCAAGCTCAATACCGCTCTTATCCTCTCTTTTACTCACTTACTCTGTCGCTCGCTAACTAGCGCTTGTCTGGCTGCTGGTTGAGGTGAGACCAAAAATGCTAACGCTACCAACCGAGGAATTCCCGGCAACTTGCTTGTTATTCATATTTGTGTTTGAGGCTTAGTACCTTATTAAGTTGTTAGGTTTGCTTGCTACAAGCAGCAACAACTACTACAACCAAAACAACGAACGGCGGCAACAACAACACAGCAACTATAGTCGAGTGGGCCGCGTTGCCAGCCGCTGCTCTCAAAGGTATTGCGTGATATTTCAATTTGTTTTTAG
The DNA here is from genome assembly GCA_035043915.1 of Drosophila paramelanica. Lineage (NCBI taxonomy): Eukaryota > Metazoa > Arthropoda > Insecta > Diptera > Drosophilidae > Drosophila > Drosophila paramelanica. The sequence goes on along the minus strand of JAWNMO010000354.1, from coordinate 6,991,761 downwards.
TTGTAAGTGGCTTAAAATGATTTAATAACTCATCAAGGGATTTCCTTGTTGTTAGGTATTTGCTTTAGCTCCTTTCCTCCATTTACCCGCGATAGCCACGCCACCCTCACCTCATCCTCCCATCTCCTTCTCGTTCGCACACTATTCCTATATTCCTCATTTGCCATTTACCCAGCCTAGGCGGCAGAGGTTCACCTCAGCCACGTTGGAGCATATCAAACTTTTTAAGTAGTTTTGACGTTTCATATTAAATAAGTTTTATATTAGTTTTTGCGCATTTTACCATCGTTAATACAAATAACAAACTTATCTATGCATATTTATATTGCCTAAAAACACATACATGAGAGAGTCTGTGTGTAGGTGTGTGTGTGTGTGTGTGTGTGTGTGTGTATTAGTGCTGTTTGAATTGCACATCCACCACATATCCCCGCTCATGTGTATATTATTTACCATCCGTAATGAGCAATATGCGAATCGGCGTGCTGTGTAAATATTTTAAAAGCAGCTTTAGTCCTAAATGTGCCCTAGGGACACTAAAAGCGACTAAAACTATTTGTGTTTCATATCGAAATATACAAATGTTTCTATCTGTATTTATATGTATGCATAAACATTGTAAGCTTAGTCAATTTAAAATGTGCACAAATTAAGCCAAATCAATTTCGGACTAACAAATTGTACATTTCGATGCGATTTGGTTTGTTTGTGGGCCACGTCACGCAAAAACCCCAGTGTGATATTTACCTTATACCCAAACACAGTGTGACCAGTCACGTAGCACAAATGTATCGAGTGGGTTGTAAATGGGCAGTAAACTACTGACCATCTGCCATACCAACATCAACAGCAATGGCAACAGTAGCAAACCAACAGACCGACAAACTACGGTACCCACTGTGGCAACTTGTGGTAAGTTGGTAAGTGTTATAGGAGGGCGACAGTGCAGGGCAGGAACGGGTGCAACGTAAAATTTGACAACTTGTGAAATGCTCTGACAGCCACAGAGCGCACGAAACAAAGTTTTTGGCTATTCTTTGTGTATATTCTATGCCAAAAATTTAATACGGCTAATTACACAGCATTGATATCGGTCATTTCACTGTGGATAATTATTGTAGAAATTGTTGACAAATATTGATGATGACTGAAATTAGTGGATGGTGTTGCCGCAAAGTAATCTTTTAATTGATGGATTGATTTTAAATATTTGTAAATCATATTTTGCTCGTTTTTATTGAAATTAAAAAAGCTTTTATCTATGTAATTTTTATACTCAGAGCTAAAATCATTTTAGCGGCTAAGTGTATTTTAAATAAATTTGGAACATATTTGAATTCCAGTTGAATACCATTTTCAAAATGTAATGATTTCCATTGCAACACAGTCATATTTAAATGACATTTTGAATACACTCAACATTTGTTGCGCTCTGCCAGTTCTCATATGGTTTTACCACTTTCAAGCTAATGGCTTTCTCTTTGGTGCCCATTGTGTTAAATGTTGTCTGGACTTTCGGGCGTTGTTTGTGCCTCAGTGTGTGGCATGTGCATGTCTGTGTATGTGTGGAGTGCAAGTTTCTGTCGTCGTCTTCATTGTTGCTGTCCTCCGTCCCCGACGTCGTCGTCGTCGTGACAAAAGTTTCTCTTCTATGTGCCTGCTGGCGGCATGTGTTCAAGAGTTAAGTTGTTTCGAGTGTGTGGGTTGGGTTGGTTGCAGTCCGCTATTCTCTATGTATAAATGTGCTGACTGTTGGAATTTAAAGCTGCCACATGGTGCCAAGCTGGTTTTCTGACTTTGGCACACAGTACAGCAAGCTGATTACTTTGGCATTTGTTTTGGGGCACGATCCGTTGGTCGGTTGGTTGGCGGCGGAGGAGGACTAAGCCTGAAAAAGCCATTCAAGTCGATTTGCCAAGAACGTTTGGCAATACAGCTCCTGTTTTTTATTTATTGCCTGGCTGCGATGTCATAAAAATCATAAAAAGTATCATTATTGGGGAAACCCCGGCAATAACAAGAGCAACATCAACAAAAGAAGAAGAAGAAGAAGAGCAACACGAACAAGAACAGCAACAACATCAGACTTCATGGACACTTTAGCCACGAGTTCTTGGCAGTGACAGTGAGACAGTGACAATGACAACGCAAAGTGCCTTGTCATAATAACAAGAACCACAAAAACAACAAGGGGAAGAACAACAATATGTACAACAACAACTGCAATAATAATTAAGCGATATCAAATTGAAAAAAGTAACTTTTTCTCGCTCAACCTGTCATCTATAGGCCAGCGGCCAACTGTTTGAGGGGGTGGAGGGGTGGGGAGGGGTGGGGGGTTACACACACTAACGATGATTTAGCAAATGCGTTGTGCGATATAATAGATTGTAGATAAGTTCATGTTCATGTGCCTAAATAAATGGCTTAGCACTTGGTTCGTTTTAGGAGCTGGCAAGGCGTAAAGCAAAGCTAATTAAATAAAAATTGCTGTCACGCCATGGATGTGGTTCCTGCAGGGGGTCTGTCATCGACTGCATAAATAAGTGAGCTATGAACCCACCGACAGTTCTACGAACCTTGCTTTTTATTCTCAAATAAAATATAATTTACCCATAAAATATCAAAGTTAGACAGCAATGGGAACTCAAACTTTTTGCAATTGACATGCGAGTGGAGTGCGTTGGTTTTTGTTTGTTTTCTCGATTTACTTTTTCCCTTTCATTTTCCTTTTGTCAATGTCTAGCATAAAATCATAAACGTAATGACATTATAATGTAGCGCACAAATGGGTCCGTTTTTATTCCTATTGATGTTACATTTATTTATTGCAATAGCAACATAATTAATTATTTTTCGGAGTTGGGACACCATACAATGTCCATTAATTAAAACGATTACTCAGCATTATTTTATTATTAAAAATGTTTGTGAAAAGTATAGTTTATTAGCTTCTTTATTGCGGCAAGAGTTTATAGCGTCACCTGTTAATAAATTATGCTCTTATTTAGTGCATTGATATCATTTTAAAGATGCTTTGTAGTTTGCAACCAATAAGCTGTTTATCGTCCAATATTTATCTAGGTCAACCAGTAAAACTATTATTAAATAGGAAAAAAAAATAGTTTTTTTTCAACGCTCTATTAATCGATAGTTTATATTTGAGTTAAACAATCCTGTGGTAAAATATTTAATTAACTCAAGTCATATAAACTTAAACTTGGGATTCTCTTTTCCAAATTAATACATTTGCCTTGTTTACTTTGGCTTATTGGCCTCTTGTTAAACTTGCTAGACCACAACTATGCTGAGATAGGCCATATCTTTGTGTGACCATCGCAAGAGAGCTCTTCATAAACGCACAGACTCGTATAACCAAACATTGGGCGTACCCTTATCAACTTGCGCCACTGCACTTTTGTAACTTTGCTTATAAATTTTATTCGAGTCATTTGTTGACACACAGACTTTCTCAAACACACAGATACTCATAGAACAATATCCGCAAGTCGCGGAGTCTCGCGAAAAGTTTGTGATGTTTGGAAGCTCGGCGCAGTTTATTGTTGCTATCGGTTATCGCATTGCGAATTCGCATTTGTGCTTTTGACTTGAATGTGCAAATAGAATTAAAACGAAAATTTAGTAATCCAGTTCCAACTTAGAGGAGGTTTTTTGCTTGCTATTTGTGTCAGTCTCGTGGGCTTGCTAATGGGGTAAAACGAACTTGACGACGATGTCGGGCGTCATAACTTTGCTTGATGACAAATATATTCATTTCTTGCTTGTTCAAACCAACACATCGCGTGACGCGCTGACAGCGCAACATGTTGCTGTTGTTGTTGTAGACTGCTGCTGACAACAAATATGGCAGCGAGTCGAGTGCTAAGTGTAAAATTCAACTATTGTCTTCATTTTTCTTGCGAATCATGCAACGCAATCCAAACCGTTGACACATCGGCACACATTGCCAACATGTAGCAGCTGCCACTTGGCAGTGTCACTCAAGTTCAAGGTTCAGCCACGGTTAAGGTTATATTCTCTGGCATTTGTTGCTGTTGTATCGTAACAAGTCTGTGCTTTGTCTTGCTGCTGGCGTTCAGAAAAAATTACAATAATTGTTATTTACGCATATTTGAACACGAAATGTGTCAATTGGCAGTCAACGAGCCAATGTCAGGTCGTCACCGAACCACGCTGCGTATGCATAATATGTAAAAAGGTCGCATTGTGCGTTGCTGTGCAGACGCGTATGACAAGCCTTGTCATGCTTTAACAACTTGATTAAAGCTGATTTTAAAACATTGAAAACGTGCGTATATAAAATAATCCATTTTGAAGTAAGCAAATTTAATAACACAGAATTTTAAATAGAATTTTGTTTCTGACAGTTAGAAATATTAATTTTAAGATATATAATTCTATGTATATATTTATAGAAAAATCTACTAAATATCTGTGTTAGTGACCAATGTTATACAGAAAAACCAAACATTGCGTACAATTTTTTTTTATTATTATCATACTCTGAACACATTGAAAGTAGGTAAAAGGGGATAATGGTTTCGGGCACATGTATGTAACAGGCAGCTGTATACATATATATTCTTCATTAAGAGGATGTCCATGTCCGTCTTTTTTTATATACAATCGCATCGATCTCGTTTTTCTATCGATAAAAACAGCAACAAACATTTGCAAATGTTATTTCTCACAGTTCGCAGCTGGGTTCAGGGTATCTCCTAGTCGGGCGTTCTTAGCTAGAAAAATCTTGTTTGTAATATTGTCATTTTTTTCTTAGTAAGAGCATTAAAAATGCCTGAAAAATAATTTGGTTATGACCGCGTTGATTGCTTCAGACTCATGCAAGCGTTCGTTAGCACACAATTTTTGTTCTGTGCTCTATATTGTGTTTTCATTAAAACAATTTGCGTCGAATTAAATTATCGGGCTTTAAATGTGTTTGAATATATCCATATAAATATCAAGTAATTTTAGCTCTTTGAGTGACAGTTGTGCGTTAAACATTGAGGCGGAGATATCGTTGTGGCCAGCAATTGAAATAAATTGAAATACCATATTTTTAAACGAGTATTAATATTTAAATATGCATGCAATGTATTCGCCGCTGGCGTCGCTGCCGCCATTGATGCTGTTGCTGGCGTTGCTGCTGTCGCTGGGCACGCGCTTGAATGAGGCGGCAGCTGTCATCGCTCCCGACGTCGACGCAACTGTTGACAAGGAAGTGGCGCCAGTTGGCGTTGTAAAAACGGATTTGCTGTCATTGGAGCAGGAAATTGGCGGCAATCCGGCGGCAGAGCGAGGAGTTCGACAAAGGCGTTCCTTCTTATTGGGCGTAGGCGGTGGCCCGGCCTGGTTCGGAGGCGGCTGGGGCTATCCAGGCTATGGTTACTACAACTCACCATACTACGGCTACGCTGGCTTCGGTGGCTATGGCGCCTTTGCCGGCCTCGGTGACTATGGTGGCTACTATCCGGGCGTATTTGGTTATAAGAAAATTATTATTGGCTAATGCAGCACTCAGAAGGGCAACCTTCCGTTCCCTCCTCCAGTTCAATGTGAGATTATAAATAATGTGCAATGTGCTGACCCTTCGTTGTTCTTATTATAAGACAGTTTTAAATTAATTTGCCGGACATAAAAGTTGAACATCGCAAGAAAAGAAAAAAAAGGCGAAAACATGAAATTGCACAATTTATATTCATTTTTGTTGTTGTTGTTGGCGGTTCGTTTTGGTTAGGGCACAGATTTTGCATAAATCATTTCACAGCCACCAAAATGAAACGCGTAACATAATTTTTAACCCTTGATAAATTTTTATGACAAGCGTTTTCGTTATTTTTCCTGGCGTTGTTGTTGTCGTTGTTGTTGTTTCTGTTTCTGCTTTCTGTTTGTGTTTGCGCCGCAGTGAAATGCAAATAAAGCGGATCAAAAGTTTGCTGTTAAAAGAAGATTAATTGCAATTTGGTGGCAGGCTCGCGACCCCAGCTTCTCAGCCTATACATTTGCCATTCCACCAATCGGTGCGGCAGTCAGAAATGGTAATTAAATATTTTTAAGCTGTTAATGGTTTCCATTTGCGTGCTGTTGTTTTAAGTAGTTGTTTCAGTTATTTATTTATGTTTTATTTTTCCCCTTTATTTTTTTCATTTTGGGAATCAATAATTGTTGTAGGTAACTTAATATAAACAAGATTAAAAGTTTTGAGTATACACCGTACTTTTTTTCATTTCAACTGCGGCTTTAAATTGTTTTATTGTTCTTGTTGTCGACTTTGTTGCTATTATATTTAAGTGCCTTTTGTTTCCATCCATACTTGTATAGTCATTTTGTTTATAATTTAATGTTAATTTTTGTTATTAAATGTTGGGTATTTTATACTTTACTTGTAATTATTTATTTAATACAAGTTAATTAACTGACCTTTGTTGCATTTTTTTTTAAATATAACTTACCACGCAACACACATATACATGTAATTAATATTTATTATCAAACCAGGTTTTTAAAAATTAAAAAGTTCTCAAACTTTAAGGTTTAATTAATAGTTTTCAATCAAGTGCTTTAATTAAAGACAACTTTTTAAGTGCTTTTACCAGGGCTTAAATTGTCCCTCACCCGCAGTCGGATAATTGTAATTTGTAATTGCTGGTGAGGTAAATTCAACAGGGCCTGTCTGTCGTGCCGGTTTTCCGGCTGGGTGGATCGACCTTACATGGAGAGGTAAGTTTATACCTCTTCAAATGAATGTCGGCTTGTCACTCTTGCTGTTCATAATTTAAATGAGGTCAACAGCGACGAAGCTCATTAAAAATTGATTTTTATAATTTCATTTGATTTAATTAAGTTATTTGTTGGTCAATTAACCTTTTTTGTGGTCTGATTTTTCATTGTACAAGCATATTTTTTAATTCCCTCGACTGTTGTTTGCGGACTTGCGATATATTTGTTTGTTCTGCATTTTGTATTGTTATTGTACTTACACATTACCATTGTTATATTTTTGTAACATTGTTGTTACAAAAAACAATTTAATAGCTACTTGCAATTATACGGGGCGGTGTGTTGACATTTTATTAATTAAAAATAGTTTTTAATTATAGTTAATGCGCTGAACATGCATATAATTCTATTATGTGGCGCCGATTAAAATGTTACACTAATTTGAACAACAACAACACCAATAAAAGAACCACAACCACCAGATGAAACATAATGTTCTTTAATCTCAGTCACATTGTTTGTTGATTCAGGAAAGTACATTTTTTCATATCGCGAAGACCCTTGGGCATTGTTTTTCCTTTCTATAATGTCCTTAGTGAGTGAGAGCATAAGTGAGCCCTTAATGCACTTAGACTTTGTACAAAATCCGATATATTAAAAGGTTATAAAAAGTTATGCAGCGTTGGCATTAGCCACGCAATTTCCAGTTATGCCCAAGGATAACTAAGAGTACGGGATATAATAGGAATTATGTTGTTTCTTACGTGGGTAAAAAGTGCATTACACTTGTAATTGTTGTTATGTACATGTGCTGCAGAAAATCTTCTTGCAATTTTCGTTACATGTTTCATGTGCTGCAGAAAAGCTTCAAGTTTTTGCTTTCGATTTGTTATGATCTTTGAGCCGCCCTCGTTTTTGCTGTGTACTTCCGAAAACGAATTTGGTTGACTGAAATATACCGTTATCGCTACGTAACTAGTAGAGCATATTTTCATATAAACAGTCCCTGGTATGCAATGTGCACACATATATGCAGATGTATATATATATTTTGGCAAAGCATCGTTTCCTTGCCGCAGAGGCCAACTGAAATGAAGTGTCATTGTGATAGAGCCGCGACAATGCAGTTGTGCAGCAATGCACTGCACCAGCAGCGGCACCGGCAGCAGACTCACTGGAGTCCGCAGTATTTCGTACAGGACTCAAGCGACACATTTACACGCACTACTGGCCGTTTCGACTGCGGCAGTCGGCGGTGCTCACGTACTCAGCATTGTGACAAATGGATTTTCGCCCGAAATCCCCAGGATTTCTTCAAGTGTAATTGCGCACGCTAAAAGCGAATGCGAATTGCGAATTTCGAATTCCGAACGCTTGCGACTTCTGCCAACTGGCCGCAATTCCAAAAACAAAAAAAAAAACAAAACCAAAGTATTCGAGAGGAGACCATTAAATTTCATGTGCTTGCGGTTCGCTTGCGTTTATTGCACTCACTAGATAATTTGTAGCTCTAACGCAGTCGCAGCTTATTTATCCAGGTGCGTGCATTTGCCCAATTTCTTAGTAACATACTCAGCGCGCTCAAAGAATCGTTCTGTATGCGCAGTACCTTTATTCATATCAATATAAACATTATAAGGTACCGCAGCTTATAAAAAAGTGTGGGCAGCAATAGTTCCAACAGCGTGACGTGAGGTCCGTTGGTTTCTGTTCGGAGACCAAGGACACGTATCTTATGTATGGTAGACATCAGCAGCTTCACAAGCAGCTGTAGACCGATGTTTACTATCTTCAGGAGCGCAACAACATTCACGAGATAAACGTGTGCAATATACAAGACAATTGACACGGGAAAGGTCAGGAGGACCCATAACCACACGGAATCGAATGCCATATGGTTGTTTTTTTCTTTTAAAGCGCTCTCTAGACAAATAAACTAGAAGTTGATGTCGAAATCGTATCTGCCAACTTAGCTTTTTCTATTTGAACCGACTTAAAGTCAACTTTGACAAATTTTTTTTAGTTTACTGCGATTTGGCTCTTAGGAGTTTACTTTTTCATTTTGTCTCTTCTTGTTTGTATTACGTATTGAATATACGTAAAATAAAAAGTTTATATTACCAACATTACACAATGACATTACGATTGCCACCCCAACAAAATGACGCCCATGATATTTGCACTGAATTGAAATTGATCAATTTGCGTAGCTCAGGGAATTGTTTCCTGCTGCTCTGTGGCACATTTCATGGATGATTTGTTTAGATTGTGAATGAGAGTGCGGTCTGAAATGAAATTAATGTGGGCCTGTGGGAATGTGGGAGGAAAGTAAGCAAATAACATGTATTATCTGGAAATATGAAAATCTGCAAATGCTTTTACATTTTAATAAAACTAAAAACTCATGTCAATTTATCAATCAGGTAATTAAAATACGAACTTAATAACAGCTTAAAATATTTGTAAACACACAAAATGTGTCAAAATGTAAATTTAAGCTTTTTGATATGGTGCGGTATTCGATATTGGTTTGCAATATGAAAGAAAAACAATGTAGAAAGCAACGTATTGTTGTATAGTGATAAGTTTTAATTAATTATAATGCAATGAAGTGTTTTAAGACACACTTTTGAATGTATCTCATTGTAAGAAATATTTACTTAGAAGCAAACTGACGGTTTTACATATTGAGAATACTATTCATCTAATTATGTAAATTAAACTCATATAGTAGCCCCGTTTTGCAACCTTTTGATTTGTACCAAAGGCCATACAATTGAATTGGTTTCGGAATAAATTAGACTTATTTTTGAGGCCAATATGTAGGTGTATTGTTTGTGCAATTCATTGTTGTATAGTTGGCAGCTCTTTCTGTACAACTTGCAGAAAAAATGTTTTGCGTTCGAAATTCTTTCATCCCTCTGCTGGTATTATATCATAATTTGATGCAATATCCTGAATTGCTTACAATTTCAAATGCATATAAAAACCATTGTTTACTTTTATGACTATTCAAAAGCAAACTAAAAGTTGTACATGTTAAGAATTTAGGTTTAGATGTTGGTACAATTCGACAGTGACATCGTAATTCTTGAAGTACAACAGCTATAGTGCAGTTCATATTGCAGCTAGCTGTATTGCAATCTTTTGATTTGCAGCCAAAGGCCATACAATTAGATCGCTTTCGGAATATATTAGACTTATTGTTAGGGCCAAAATTTAGCTGTATTGTTTGTGCTAATAGGATTACGTGCTGCTCACCTGTTCTAACACACTAAATGAAACAAGCTGCAAGGAAGACCTTCATTGTTTTATAGTTGGCAGCTATTTTTGTCCAACTTGCTGAAAAATTCTTTGATGCTGCTATTTAGTTTTGCCTTTTAAATTCGTTCATCTCTCTGCTGGTATTCTATAACAATTTGATGCAAAATCCTGAATTCCTTTCACAAGGGTTTAAAAAAAAATACTGCAATAAAATCTTCCCAATTCAAGCGGACGAAGAATTAGGCTTTGTATGTGTGTAGAGAAGTAGGTGGGGTTCTAACGCAAATCTGCAAGCAAACGGAAATAAAGAGAGGACGAAAGCGTAATGACAAAACTCTGGATTAAGAATGCGGCGCATACAAGTTGCACATTCGCCTTTGTTTTTGGCTTTCTTGGGTAGTTGGCACTTTGTGCAGTGTATTTTTTACAGTACACATTGGGCTCCTATATATAGACGTATATTTTAAGCATGGCTTATCTTATCAAGCAATATAAAAGACGCCTTTCAGCGAGCATCCAGGCCATCCAGCCAACGACAATCGCACTGAGTGGGTTTGGTTTAGTTTGGTTTGTTTTGGCTGTGGCCGCCTTCATCCCCGCGGGGCAATGGCAATGCGCACAGCTGGACATTCATTACAAAAACGGAAACACTCGTACAGTGACAGAAGATAAATGGACCTCCACTTGTACGTGTGGTTCTCTCCGTCCAATTCTCAATGTGTCTTTGTGGGGTTTTTATTTAGTCGCTTGCTTTATCTCAACATCTAAAAAATCTTTGATGCTGCAAAATGGAAACGGCTTGTATCTATATATATATATATATATGTACATATATATATATGCACAACAAACCTACAAATTTCAACACTTTTCTTTTACGTATTTATATTTGTGCAGTTTTTAGTTTAGATTTTTAATCTGCGCTGTTCTTTTTCTTGTCTTTGTTTTATCAACATCAAAAGCAGCAACAGTAATACCAAATAGGAAATACTGAACAACGCTTCATATTCATTTGTGCTTTTATTTGTCTATTTATCGCTGTCATATTTGCATGCAGCTCGCCCGAGTTTTTCTTTTTGCTCTATTGTCGTTTTGATTGAGATATGTATTTATTATGTATATATATTTTTTGTTGGTGCTGCTGCTGTTGTTATCAACCTTAAAATGCTGACGACGCTGTACTTTTATAGTGCTGTTGCCTTTTGTCCCAATTTCAATTTCAAACTTTAACCATTTGTTTTTGGCGCACAAATTTATCAGCTATTTGAACGGCGTTCTTTTTCATTTTTGTTTAGTTTGGTTGGCTCGCTTGGAACGTTACATTCATCAAAAAATTTTATTCTGGCGCTCTTCTAACTTGGTGGTTTTTTATAAGCGCACTTTATGTCAAAACCACAGCGGCAATAACACAGACACACGAAAAAAATGCGATGCACTAAAAAGGAATGTAGAAAATTTTGCTCGCCCAGCGCGTGAACTCACTATAAAAGACAAAAGCTATACACAAACTGAGCAACAAACACCAACAATTTACAAAATAAAAAGAAAAAATTTAAAACAAACTGTCAAGCAAGTGAAATAAATTAACAAAATGGCACCATAAACCTAACATATGAGCAAGTCCTTGATTTTTCGAGCAGTGCTCTTCTTATTTCAACTCGAAAATCTATATAAATTCTGTAGACATCCTTGACGCAAGCTAAAGTTCGCGTGGTTCCTTTGTTTTGAAATAACTTTTCAATTATTTAGAAATAAGTGCACATGACAGCAAGAAAACAAAGCAAAGTAAGCTTAAAATATTTATTCGATAGTAATGCATTTCGACTTTCAAAATACCCTTTATCGAAAAATATTTAGTACATTTTTATATATGACAATTATGGGAGACAATTATACAAGATGTTTATACGTTCAAGAAAAATAAATTGTAGTGTTCAGACAGACAGACTTCGAAACACGACCTTAGCTACTCCCTAGAACTATGTCTGCAGGGTAGCGAAAGCTAACTACAGTATTGCTTAGTTTGGCAAGACACAAACCAAAAGTAACTTTTTGTGTAAAACATATGAGTCACAACTGGCAGCGTGTCAGGCAACTGCAGCGACAACAACAAACGATTTCAATTTCGTTGATTGCAACGCTGCGTATGGTTACTATGGTCTGATCCGGCATTTAGCGTGTGCCAATGAGTAAAGTATGCCCAAATGCCCCTCTTTTAAACATTGTTTTCGCCGCCTTTTTTTTAGTGTTGTTTCCCTTTTTGTGGAAACGCATTGCCATAGCAGCGCAAGCCGCAGTACGAATGTTAACAGGCAGCTGGCGCGGCGTGTTCGACCAATGGACCCAAACCAACGAAAGCCAATGCCAAACAGATAAGAGCGCATATTTTATTTGCATACTTTTAGGCTGACTTCGGCTGGCGCAGCGTTTGAAAAGCCATTTGCCAGCAAAAGGATGTGCACAAAAAACTGGACAAAAAGGGTATGTATGAAAAGCGCACACACATACAATCACACACACACACACACACAATTTACAGGCCCAGTCGCATATTGCGGGCCGCTTAACAAACGCAAATCAAAACAAAGGCTAGAGAAAAGCGGAAATATGTGAAATGCGAACTTTTACAAAGATTGACAAGTGGCGACTGGCCCGTTTAAAATGTCAAATACGTACAATGTTGCCGAGACTTTTCATGCAAACAGCAGCTCTAGTGCTGCGACGAGAGGAGATGGTGTGCTTTGCGAGGGGATACTACGTGCCGTTGGTTTTTTTGGCAAAAAAAAAAAAATACAAAAATGTTCGTGTTGGTTTTTATTTTTTGTTTTTGTTTTTTGTTTTTGTTCTGTTGATGTTTTGATTTGTGCGTGCGTGCAAATGTTTGCACTCTGAGCATTTGTTTTTCCTTGCTGTGGTATTTTTTTTTCGTCACAGTCATCATGCGTCAGAGCTGCCATAGCTCCATTGGTTTGTCTTTTTCTATATATATGTATATATATATATATATATATATATATAAATATGTAAATATAAAATGTACAATACTATAGTATGTATAAAGTATATTTTTTTCGCTGTCCAAATTTCTTGTGCGGTAGCTATTTTTTTGGTGTATATTTTTTGTTAGCTATTTCCGTCTGCCGGCAAGCTGTGCTCATCAAAATGGAAACTGTGCAACATGCACTAAGTGTGACTGATAGTGTGGTGAGCTAGTTGATTCTTTTTTCGTGGTTTGCAGCCGCGGCTGCGGCCGCAGTAACAGTCACAATCGCAGCCGAAGCCAGACCCAGAGCCGGAGTCAGAGTCCGTGCTGCAACCCCTCGGCCAACTGACAGTTGCAAATCATCAGAAATTTAAATTGACTTAAATTGTTTATTTTTTGGCACTGACCAAACGTCATTTTTTTTTTGCAGTTTCACTGATTTTGGCAGACGGAAGTGCCGTGGACATGACCGCAGCGACGCTTTGCTGTGTTATTTATGAAAATAATAGAAATGCAAATGAATTTGTTGGCTTTTGTTCCGCTGTGTTTTGTTGTTGCCGATAAAAAAATGGTCATTGATAAAACCAGCAATTAGTTTGTACTTTAACTGTATATATACGTTTCAATGTACATTTAAAGCTAGCCTATAGACAGACACACGACACACCATAATTTAAACTGCCAATTAGCTGTCCCAAATTGTATGCTACACATTTGTACATAATATAGAGAACTTAATTTGTCTGCCTTCGATGTCTCTATCAATTGATTCAGGTCCGGAGGGTGTGTACGCTCGATTGTCTGCTTTCTCGCATGTATTGACATGCCCTTTATGCCGCTTTTCATTGTACAGACAGCCAGGCAGATAGACAAAAGAGACTCGGTGTTAGCTGTTTTCCTTGTTGTGCTACAAGTCATTTTACACTCTTACCAAGAGTATTAATAGTATGCCTTGAAATTTGTAAAGTACTAAAAGAGTTGTTTGCTATTTCATGAAGTATATATTATTGATGGCATGAAAAGTTACATTTATTTAGAATATTTTTGACATTTATTTTGAATTTTTTCGTTTAAGATCAGATTATGGTATTTAGGGTATTTAATACATCGAGGGTATTTAATCCTCGACAACCCAAAGTTAGCTGCTTTTCGTATTTTTTTTTCGTTTCTTTCGCTTTGATTCCGGGCGAATAATAAAATATACAATTGTACTAGGAATATGCCAGTAAAATTCGCAAAATTCACGTTTTGCCATATCCTGCTCTACAGAGCGATTTACTGTATTTGTCCGTCTGCTTATACGACTGTATGTGTGATTTTTATTTTTGTGGCTTTTACGCGCACGCTTTTTGTTTTCATGTATAAATCATTTATTGTTTTTATGTATGACGTTCGAGCTGCCTTGCCGGCTAGCTGGTTGGCTGGTTGGCTGGCTGGCCGATATGAGTGCCTGTGTCTGACATTAATTGGCAGTGATTGAGGGATTTTTGCGCGCCACATATGTATATGTGAGCGACGGATACGTGCTCCTTTATGAAATATTAATTGGGCTTTCATACCGCTGTGCTCACTGCCGGCGCTGCCAGACGTGCCTCATAATCTGCTCAATGTCAGCGGAAGAGCGCTCCAACTAGCTTCGTAGTCATCATTACGTGCATGCCCATTTCTGTTCATGACACAAGCCTTCTAACAATCAGACAGATTGTCATCGGACCTCGGCAGAACTTAAATATAACTGAAATGAAAAAATTTACCCGCTTAATACTTCTTTTAATTTATTCTGCAAACAAATACGTGAACTTTTCTGAAAAAGGCAATCAATAAAAACCAAATTAAAATTGATGAATCAATATTAAAAAGAAAAATAAATATTGAAAGCATAAAATGAAGAAAGATAAGTAGACGTAAACAACTTGCCTTAATACAATTTTATGATTGGCGAGATTTAAACATCAATAATAAATAAACCCAAGTTATTATTTCATAACCTTATAATGTATATAATTACTATGTAAACTATGTACTCAACTGAATTTAGACAAGTTTCAAGTTTTCCTTGTATTTAATGGGTCTGCAATATCCAATTTGGCAAAAACAAACCAAGACTCGCAGTGTGCGACAAGTCAACTGCTTAACCTTGAAGCTGTTGTCGCGATTTGCAGCTGGCGCAGCTTGGCTCTAGTGCTGAGCTTGCCCCAGTTGCTGGCGGTGCGCGTTGCGTGTGGTGTTGCCAAAGGGATTTGCGTTTAATTAAAAAAATATATAAATGTGTGTTTGTGGCTGGCGTTGCTGGCATGCAATAGAAATGTTGCTTGGTTATTGCTTTTGCGCTGTATTGCTGTAATTGTTGCGGTTGTTGGTGTTGTTGCTGGATTGTTGTGTTGTGTTGTGTTGTTGCGGCTGTAGTGCGTATGTATGCCACTGATTCTCAAGTCTAAACGGCAGTGGTTACAAAGATGAAATTTGCCTAGTCCCGGCAACGGTGCTGCTTTTATGAATTGAATCTTATATTAAGATGTTGCAAGGCGGCGCCGCAGTGACGGCATTGTTGTGTACCGAAATAATAACAGCAATTCTAACAAAGGAGCACACAATAACCACGGCAACAGCTGCAGCGCAAGCACCACTCGACCAGCAGCAATCAGGCATTGTGCTGTGCTTTTGTTGTTGTTGGTGGTGCTGCTGCTGTCGGTGTTGGTATTGTTGTTGCTCTTGTTGTTCTCGGTGTTTGAAGCGGAAACTCAAAGCGCGTAAACCGGAAACTGCTGTTTAATGGCGCTGCTGCGCATGCAATGCGACCAGGGCTCAGTCGTCATCCAGCAACCAGCCAGCGAGCCGAACAGCCAGCAAACGGGAAATGAAATTTAATTTATAGAAAACAGCAATCTGCAATGTGCTAAAAATGTAATTACAATTTCCATTTCTATTCGTTCAACCTTTTGGTGGCTGCCACAATAGCCACGTTATAATTATTTAACTACACAATGGGATCGTTTCTAATTAAAGTGATTGATTTACCTAAGTGAAGGGGTTTCAATACGATTTAATTTGTTAATGCCAGTTGAAGGCCATTTTTCAGTTGGCTAAGAGTAAGCTTCGCTTTTTGCTTGACAGATAAGCAAATACTTGAAGGCTTAGCGGCAAAAAGCTCTGGCAAACGTTATCTATTGCTGACAAACATGGCAACATAGTTGCTGCCACGCCCAACGCCTTGAGCTGGCCTTGTCAATTGACGGCGGGCTTAGTTGTCGAAAATGCAAGCGTTAGTATATTTGATTGCCATTACTGCTTGTCAAGGATTATGTGTCTTAATTTCGTGTTAAAGGATTTGCGCATTCGCCAGCCGCTCTCCGCTGCCTTTCTTAACATTTCCTTATTTTCGTTTGGTAGCGTTTTTGTCAGCTTAATACCCCTGCGCTTATCAAAGCAGCAAAACAGCCAATCATCAGTGTTCATCGAGTGTAGCCAATAAACTTGACAGCGGTCTTTGGAAGGTTGGCAAAGTTCGATGGTGGGTCTCAATTTGGGCTGCCTCAATGTGTCCCATTGCATAGCATATTGCTTCATCTTCATCTTTTTAAGTTTTCTGAGTTGTGTGTCCATTTGCCAGCAAAAAGTGTATTTTTTCCAAGTTTTGACCATCGCTCGTCACAGTAATAATTGAAACTCTCATTGTATTGCATTAAGAGCCACAACATTTCTGTATGAAGAATATAAAAGCATACAAATGGAAAATCGACAACAAAAAATGTTGTATCCTCTTAAAAGCAAAGCAAAAATAGATAGAATGCAAAACAACAGAAAACAAATGGTGGCATAAGCAAAAGCTTTCAATATTTGGTTATACATTCTGAACTCATGCTAATGGGTTATAAAGGTATTATAATATAGAACATTTCTTATGTTTTGGTAAACTTAAAGTTAGAAAATGCAGTGTATTTACGCATATCCTTAACGAATTATGACAATCGGTAAACAAATCATTTTCTTTATGAAACTTTGGGCTAAGAGCATAGCTCTCTCTCAAGTACGTAGCTTGATTTGTGCTTATAGGGTAGGTTCAAGTCAAGCATTGTCGAATATAAACTCACCAAGCTTGAATCATTTTTGTGGGGAAACGATTTTATTTTGTATTACTGCATTCGGCTTTTGTTTGACACTTTAATTGAACTAGATTAAAAAAATGTAAGAAAATGTTAACACAGTGGCGAAGTGCAAAAGGTAAATGTGATAAAGAGCTTATGAAAATATGTAGAAGCTGTTAAAAGGAATGTCGGTGTATCTATGGTGTACTGTGTATGTGAATTATCATCTGAGTCAGTGGCAGAGCTAATTTCACATTTTGTGTTGTCTTTTGTGGCTTCGGTTCATCACTCATTGTCACAAACCCATCAACGGTCGGGTTGCAGGACGATGTTGCTCTTACATCCATTAATTTTTTTCCAGCTTCTATTTTGCATGGGTGCACAAAAATTTTGAATTGTCTACAACCGGAAATCCGGAAAATATTTACATTGAGCGGTCAGTAAATACTGCTTCGCATTCTACTAATACGCACAAAATATATTCGCACACTCGCCTTTACACAATGTGTATTTGCGTATATCGGTGTGAGTATGTTTGTGTGTGTGTGACTTTCATTGCAGCCAAACAACAGATGAGCTTAAAGCTTAGAGCAGACAGAGACAAGTTATAAAAGGCATTTGATAATCCTTCAATCAGTCAATATACATATGAATGGTTACACAATTGATTACACCCGTTAAACACACACACTCACACACAAAAACAATTGAACTGCCTGACTGATATGCGGAGACTTGTATAAAGTGCATCGACTGCAAATCGATTACCGCCCACCAATGCTGACCTCGAGCTCAGCCTAATCCTTAGTCATCAAATGTATTTGTTTTCGTTTCTAAATACGACGCATAATTAAAATTAAGTGCATGTAAATTTGAACGTAACAAGTAAATATAGCACATTTATTATAACATAAAATACCCTCTTCTAAGCACACACATTTCACATATAGGTAAACGCATCGTTTGGATGCAACTTTACACTGATTTCGCTGCTGTGATTTGGTAAACTCTTCAAAATGTTTGTCTTCGCAAACTTGCAATCTTGTGGAATATTCTAAAATGTGGGCATTTTCATTTGACTTCATTTGGAGCACCTACTCGTAACTAGTATGAAAGTTCAACACTTGTGATCTGAGCAGTCAGTTGGTTTTCGAGTGCACTAAAGTGCCGAAATTGAGCTGTAGTCGAGCATAACTAATTGAATTCTAGGGCTGCACTTCATGTAGTAAGTGTGCAATAAACTGATAGATTGGCGTAAAGCTTTTTTTTTAATTCTTTTGATTTAATTATTCAGCGTTTTATGAGGCTTACGTTTTAATACTGACTTTAACTGATTGCTTACTGGAATTTACTGCATGTCGAATTCAGCACGTGTTGGTCTTTAAATTTATTGCTCATTTTAGCTAAGACTCAAATTTCCCTTATACTTTATTATAGATTCATACTGTGGCGCCAATTTTCCTCAGGACATGAAAATAAATTATGTACAAAATATGTAGCATACTTTTATGCGATGTAAAATATGTCAATGTCAAATCTAGAGTATACCGACTTTGGCCCACAATTCATCATTAAACCTCCAACCACAGCTGAGGCCATTCCCCAGAGCAACCTTTGACATTGTCTTGCTCGCCAGTTTGGTCATTGGTCAAAGGAAAGTCCTGGCAAAGCCAACGAAATTGTCTTCAACCTTAAGGTGCGGCCCCATTGTTGCAAGTTCTGTCATGGAAAGCTGTCTGAACCATGCCCTGTTTGGTGCTAGCCGATGTTCCCAAGAAATCGTTTGTGAGGCTAGTTAAATATGTGCCTACGGCCATTTCAAAACTTTCCCTTGAAGACTTGACTTACCAGACTTCGGCTCTTAAAAGGCTCGCTTCGAGCACAGGACTGATTTTTTATGAACTGCTTGTTTTGGTCACCTTTAAAGCGAGAAAAGCAACTCATCGCATATGTGAATGTTAAGGTAGCATATAAAGTTTTCCTTTCATTTTTTTTTTACCAAACTTAAAACATGCCTTAAATGGTGGGTAGTTTGAGTGTGTGTGTATGTGAGGGTTTATGTGTGTTTGTACCTGCGTGTATTGTAATGGCTTTTGTATTAGTGTCAAAACACGTAAATTGTTGCGTGTCGCTTTATTATATATTTGTGTTTGGGTGCTTGTGTGGGTGCGCATTTGTGTGTTTGTATGCCAAAAAGGTGGGGGCGTGTTGTTCTGCGTATGTTTGGGTGTGTATGTGTTGGCTTGGGTGCGGCCGTGCGAATATGTTGTTCATTATAATCTGCTCATGTTGCTATTTTAGCTGTTGCTGTTATTGCTTATGTCCTCGTTGGCTGCCCTTAGTCGACGTTGTTGTTAGCAGTCGGTGTTGTTGTAGTTGTTGCTGTTGTTGCTGCCATTGTGGTTATTTTCATTGCTTTGCATTATTGTTGTGTTGCTATGTTCGATTGTCGTGTGTTTTCAACAAATACATAATTTTGTGGACATAAAATTGTCACATGTCGTTGAATTTTGATTTGATTTTATGCGTTGTACAAATTTATGCAGGCGCTTACGCCTGTTTGTGTGGGCGTCCAGGCGCTGGAATGCGGCTGTGGGCGTGGCATGCCATAGGGTATGTTTGTTTTGCAATATACAAGCAAATACACATACACACACACACACACATGCAAGGACACATGTACATTAGGACACACAAAGGTCTGCATGCTTGTTTGTTATTTGCACGCTTTTTGTGACTTTTTAGGCCACATGCACACACAAAACACACACACATGCACTTGCATGTTTAGATCCTGTCTTGCATTGCATGCAGTTTTGTTGTTTGGCTTTCATGACAATTGTTGTAAATTTGCACAATGATTTATGTTTGATATTTTAATTGCTGTTGTTTATTGTGTCATTATTCGAACACTTCCGATTGCGGTTGATTAAATTTATTTGGGTTTAGATAAATTTCTATGCTCATGCAGACGGTAAACCGCATCGATAGTCAGCAGCTTAACGCATAATTTATGCAACAACACAAAGAGCATAATGCATGGCCTACTAATCGCCTACAGTGATTAACACTGAGCCGTAAAACTCGTCTTTAACGAGCAAAATTCATAATTATTATTATGAAAAACAAGTGTGCTTAGAATGCAATTATAATTGCAATTATTAATTACCAGCGTAATATTTTTTTATTTTAATCTTATTATTTTTGCTATTTTAATTTCAATTGAAAAACTATTGTTTGAGTGCTCGTTATAAATTGAAATAAATAAATTGCCGTGAATGCGCAATAGAGTTCCCACAAAAGCGTGTTTTTCTGAAATCCGCTTAAAGGAAGCTGCTTTGAGTGTGTGCATAAATTTACTTTTGCTATTCTGAGAGGAACTAAAAGAAGAATTGTTTCCATTATTTTTAAATATAAAATTCAATATAATAGACACAAAATTGACATATTTACTTTGCATTTGCTTCAATCAATATATGATTTCTATTATACAAATAAATGATAAACATATTTTGTTTGTCATTTAAATCAATATAAAAGCGAAAACATCCATAGCAATTTTCATAATACCAGGTATTAATGTTGTACTCCTTAGCTTTCAGTTCAGTGAATAAAATTCAGTAGCTTTATATTCGTATATTATTTGCTCATTAGCTAGATGTGCGCAAACTTTCCGAGTACAGTGTATTTGCCTAAACCGTTGCCATATATAATTCCTATTTGACTTTGACAATCACCGACTATGGCTTTTAGCCGGCTTATGTTGTCATCGTTCGGCATCAGCCTCGGCATTTGTATGGACTGGCATTACGTATACGCCATCACGCCCTATCGCACCAAGGATTTATCGATTCATCTCAGTGGCAATCAACCGCATAAGCACGTTTGTATAACAATTTTGTATTTATTATTATTATTTTTTTTTTTAGCATTTTATTGGCTCAGTTAAAGTAAAGCCAAAAATTAAATAGCACAAATTATTTAAAACGCCCGACATAAAAATTGAATTTGTATTTTGAATGCGGCCATGCCAAAGGCAGTGGTAACGACTACGCACACGCCCACGCCCAAGCCCACGCCTTTTCCCCAGCCTCTGCCGTTGCCCTTGCCCGAACCATTTGCTTTAGTTAAAAATCAACAATAAAGGGTTGCTAGCAAAACAAGACAATTTCACAGTTGCTTGGCAAAAAGGTAAGCCGAATAGCGGCCGTCTTATGTAAGCCTTTTTACGAGCCAAACTCGTGCTATTGACCATATGGTGAAGGTGAGCGCACTTCCTGTAGGATTGCAGGATGAGCCAGCAACTGGCGGCCTAACTCTGGCACACGATGCTCGACGCTTGGTTTCGTGGGCAACAGTTTTGTACAGTTTTTGTTATTGTCCATAATAAATTCAGCCATATAAAAGTGGCACCAGCTGCCTGCCGAACGAGTGGCTAAAGGGCCAGCAAATAAAAAAGCTGTAAGAAAACTGTTGTTGCAACAAGAACAACAACTACAGCCACAGCGCATTGACTGAGAGAACAGGCACGGCGAGTGAAAGCGGGCAAAATTCACAAAATTCAATTAAAGTTAAACTAAACAAGCTTCGAACAAATGCGTTTAGCTTTGGCCAGCTACAACAGCAGGCAGCCGGCATTGGGCAGGGGGGTAGTGGGCAGCGGTCAGCGAGCAGCATACGGAGCAGGAACAACTAAGGGAATAGGAAGCTTCAGCGCTTGTCAAAGGAGCGGCGACTGGACGTTTCCTCCGATAGATGGATAGATGGATGGTTAGATGGGCGATTGTAGATGGATGGCCATGCGTATGTGTAGTTGTTGGTTAGTTTGCGCCTCACGTGGATAGATGGATGAATGCGCTGCTGCTGCTGGCAGTGGTAGTGGTGCTTTTGCCCTTGTTGTTGCCAACAGGAAACGGAAGCTGCTAAAACAAACGTAGTGTTTAGTTGGACCAGCGTCCTGCAGCCCTCTGTTTTTTTTTTGTGTATTTGTATTTATTTTTGTTGATGTTGATGTTGCCATTGCTGCTACGCATTGTTGTCCTACCCCTCGATGTTGTTGTTGTTGTTGTTTTAGGCAAGAAATTCGATTTACTAGCTGATTGTTAGCGCACAGTACAAAAAAAAAAAAAGAAAAAGAGAGAGAGAAAAAAAAACCCATCTAACGTATTTAACTTGACTAGTGTGCGTAAATTTAAGAGACAGCGTCAAATAGTATGCTTCATTGATTTAAAGGGGCCATCGTAAATAAATAAAATGCCATAAAAGGCTCCCCCAACGGACAATGGCGCGCCAGGCGTTGACTGGACAGCGAAGACGCAACAAATAATAAACAACTTAAAAAAAGAAAAACAGAAAGAATAAATAAATAAATACACATAAATGTATATACGTAAAATAATGTAAAAGAGCAACGGCGCTGGCCAATAGCTGCAGGCAGCACACAATTAAATTTGTACAAATTGAGTGTAGAAATGCGGCAGGCAAACGCAACAACAACAACAACAATAAGAGCAATAACTAGAATAGCCAGAAATGATGCCAGTAGATAACCATTTTTTATGGCAATTTAAAGCACTCCAAATAGGAAATGAACAGAGCGACAGGGACAGACATTAAGTCCAATAGCAAATGATGCGCCCATTACGTGCTCGCTGGCAAAATAGTTAATTTTATCGGCCGTTCGAGTAGAAATATAAATGTACTTGTACTCGTAGTCGAACTAGTACTCACAGTCTTTTCTGCCAGAGCTTGACTTCATGGTTATGAACCAACAAGCCACATCAAATAATATTGCTTGGCCGAGACTTACGCTCAATAAAGTAGCCGATTTGGAAAACTAACTTTATTGTATTGACCAAGCGTCGACGGTTACAGCCAAGTTCAATAGAGAGACTCCTCGAACGGCTCTTTGCTCTGTATGCTGCTGTCTGCTGTCTTTGGGAGGCAGTGACTGAGTGTGTGTGTGTCTATGTGTGTGTTTGCGCTTGTTTGTGTGTGTTTGCGAATGCAACCAACTGTAGAGGAGCGCTCATCCGTTCATTTATTCATTCATTCAGTCATTCATTTGGAGCCGTTCATTGGTTAGTCAGTCAGTACGGCAAGTAAGGCAATCATTCAGCCAGTGCCAGCCAGTTCGTCGTGTCCACGCTCGCGTTCGCAACCAGGTCCATCTTCTGACGGCCAGTCAGCCGCGGCAGTAAGCATTTTCAATAGACGTTGCTAGGTTTCTCACTCGCACACACAGCCATGTATAAAAGCAGTCCCCAGTTAGCAATAGCGTTCGTCACTCGTTAACTGAATCGTGTTTGCCTTTCATTTCCATCTGCCAACCAGCCAGAGTTCCATCTCCATCTCCAATTCGGCTCCAGCTTCAGCTTATTTCTTTTTGCTTTTTATTGTATATTGTTTCTTATGCGCTGTTTTATTTGCAACATTGTGTGCGGATGCGGGCAGGGCATGACTGGGGGATTGGCATTTTTTCGATGTTCGTTCGTGCACGCGCTCGTTTTAGCCCACTCAAACCGTTACGGTTTCAATTCATTTCTAGCATATTTTCATTTCAAATTCATATTTTCTTAACAAAAGTTTTGCGTTTTGTGCGGGACTTTTGCCTTTTTTCGGTGGGTTTGCAGCTGAATGCGGGGATGGCGGTGTATGAAAACTTTTCATTCTCTGCATCAAATGAGGCGGAAAAAAATGTATACAAAGGCAACCGTCAAGTTTGAATCACTCAAACGTAACGGACAAGAAATGAAAACGGAAGCTGCAACAAATGTTTAAATAAATATTAAAAAAGCAGCTTGGCAACCAAAAAAGGTAAAAGGCAACAGTCGTTGCCGTTGAAAGTGGAATCGAAATCGGAATCGAAATCTGTAGCTGAATCGAAGAAACGTTTCGCAATGATGCTAATGAAATAAATCATATGGAAATATGCATAAATCAAATTTGGCCATGCGATGGCAAAGGCAGCACAACTTTTGTTATGCTGTGTGCATTGTGCGAGTGTGACCGTATAATGGCAATAAGGGAAATGAACGGTTAAAATAACAACGCATATCGATTTCCACACAATTGCAGCGAACGCCGGCGTCGACGACAATTGCGAATAAATTGCTTGATTTGCCCAAATAACCAAATAACCAAATAACCAAGCGCATCATCATGTGGTAAAATTGCCATAATAACGGCACATTCAACGAATGGAGTCGTCCTTGCGTCCTGTTCCGGTGTGTCGCGCGAGCCCTGGCCTTGTAAATGCGAGTATATATAAACGTGCCTGAAAATTCATAAGAATTGCCTGCCACAAATATTCATACATGGCCTGACAACACGCATACGGCCAATAAAAATTGCGGCATACAGCCCCGGCCCCACAGCCGGAACTTAAAAAGCGGCATACAATTGCACGGAAGTGTCGTCGGCAAGTGTCGTCAAGGCAATTGGTGTAATGCCAGCCAGACAGTCTGACAGACTGACAGCCAGACAGACACTCAAATATTCAGTTAGTCAGTCAATCAGACATTCCCAGCCTGGCCGCAATATTACAATTTGTACTTTGACGCATCAAAAATTTAATACACAGCACTCGCAATGGCAAATAACCATTTACAATGGAAAATGGCATTAAAAGATGTATTATCGTAAATATTTAATATGCATCATCAAAATTGATAGTTTTTTGCACAGGTTTTTATACCCTGGCCCATTTAGAATAGTTAAAGCTGGGTAGAGTATATATATATATAGAGTATATCTATATATATATACTGACAAACAGCTATTGCTGAGCTGTTCTAGCCGTATCATACATATTTCAAAGGCTATAGAAGACGGCTATTTGAGACGCAGCATTTCACTTGGGGGTTATTTTAGTCCATATCCTGGATGCAGGGTATTTTTTAGTCGCAGATGTACGCAAAACCGATTTAAATTGTGGTTTAAATTGAGTGATATTCGTAATTCTTTATTGCCTTTATGTAGCTAAATTTATTGTTGGTTTATTGATATACTTGATGTTGTTATCCCTTTAATGGCATTTTTACACAATCGCAAAGCCAGAACGAAAGTATACTCTAGGTAAAAATGCTTGAATTAAAGATACAATACTGCTAAGATACCTTTTGTTCGATAGCATATGTTCGCAATGCAAAGTTGGTCTCAAAATTAACTAAATATCTATATTCTTGTACATGGCTGACGTTTATCTAACAACTTCATTACACTCTTTGTAGTTGATTTTAATGGTAAGTGGGTGTCAATTATGTTATTGAAATGAACACCATCATTATGGGTAAATACATTTATATAAGGCCTTGATCAATTGGGGTTAGGGGAGTATAGCGTATCACAATAGAATTTGTTTGGGTGCATTTTCGTTACCATTGTCGCCCATTAATTGATATAATATGTTATCTTTAGGCAATTTGCGTAAACAAGCGAAGCACACAATACCAGAGTACATATAAAAAATATCGATATCGCACATACGCGTATGTATGTCATTATGTGTATATATAAGCTTATTTTTGCGGTAAATGACATTTTCCAAAAAAATTCTGAACGCGTAAGTAGCATAAGCATCGAACATTATGTGAAGAGAATGCTGCGTCTGCGGATTGCTGTCCTTGAACGCGTCTGTGGCCTTTTTGGCTTTGCTCTAAACGTGGAGCTGCTGCTGCTACTGCTGCCAATGACGGCGCGCGTCCTGGCAGTCAGCTTAGCGCCATCCTTAAGCGACGAAACGACAGCGTCACAGTTGCCTGCCAGACGCTGTAGACTGGTTTTGAGAACTTTTTTCTTTCATCGGCCGCGGATGTGCGTGTGTGTGTGTGTGTATGTGTATTGCTGGCATGATTTTAATATTGCAATTGGATTTGGTTCGAAAAAAGGCACAATGCCAAACGACGCCCACAAACAATTGAAATTTCATACGTTTTACGTTGAGGCTCTCACTCGTCGCCTAGCTTTTGAAGTTAAAGCCAAAATGTCTGACATACAATGACGCATTGTCGACCCTAGGCTGGATGGGTTTGGGAATTTATATATTTGTCGTTGTTGTTGTTGCTGCCTTCAAATGAGAGGCAAAGGACGCCAGAAGAACGTTAAGCATGGCTAAAAGGTTCGTATCACCTTGAGTGTTTTGTATTTTGAAAGTTGACTGACTGTCACATGGTTGGGCGCTACGAGCTGAATGACTGCTTGGCGCGCTTAAATGTGGATATGACATAGCGAACGGGCCGCTTAAAATACCCATCCCCAGGCAGGTATCAACCGTCTTGTGGCCACATTTCAGCCATGTTGTAGCTATCGCTAGACGCTCCCCATGTGTGCATGCTTGTGGATATATTGATATGAGTTTGCGTGTGTGTGTGTGTGTGTGTGTACGTTTGAGATTTAAATATATGTATGTACGTTGTGGTGCTATTGGTGTGTGTCAGGCCAAAAACGTTTCTTGATTTATTACGGCATGTGGCGTAGATTTCGTTTGTGATAAATATGCTTTCAAATTAATAACGTTCGCCACATGAATAATTGGAGGCAAGTCCGCGCGTGACATTTGTTTAAGCAGATGTACAGCAGTAACAACAGCAACAACAGCAGCCATAGCAACAACAACCAGAACCAGGAACAACAACCACAGCAACAACAATGGCAGTCAAATATTGAATGCCCAACAATGCCATCATGTATTAAATTGGTCGCTCATGCGGTCCCGTTTGTGTTGTTTGTTGTTTGTCGTTTATGTTTGTGTTTGTATGCGTGGACAGGTGTATGCGGCTTACTTAGCCTAAATCCAGCTAGGCACACATGACACACACACACAGAGACACACAAACACACATATACGTGCACACATTCCGACCGGGCCACAACAAACATTTTTGCGCTGACTGTAAATAAACAAAAGCCAAAAAGTACAATAGCGGGAAATCCTGATGTGAATGTTCGAATATGGCAAACAACAATCGAAACGAGCCAACAGGCAGCGGACAGTGGACAGAGGAGAGCGGACAGTGTGCAGCAGCAGCAGCAGCAGTAGCAGCAGCAGCAGTAGCAGCAGCAGCAGAGTCTGCTTGCAACATGCCTACTGGCAGCAGTAGTGGGGCAGTAGAAATGGCAACAACAACAACAACACTACCACTACCAGGAACAGCAGTCACCGCTGGTATCCTTGTCCCGGTCATAGGCCATGTTGGTGCCCCATACTGTGCCGCATTATTTATGCATTTCCACGGCCAACATATGTAGCTGTGTGTGCTAGCCGTTAGGTAGTTCTAGCTGCCAAGTAGTTAGCTGTACCGCGCTGCAACTGTGCAACTATGGAACGGTGCAGCGTTGCGGCTGTTGGTTGTTGGTTGTTGGCTGCGTCTAACATTTGGTGTAACTACCGGACCATGGCATTGTTAGCGGTAAATTGCACTCATCTATACGTACGCAATGGTATGAACGATTCCCCTGCACTACATCCCCCATAGAATACGGGCCAACGGCACTCTCGAAATATCACTGGAATAATAGCAAATAGTGCGCATTGAGCATGCGACACTGTCAGCCGCAGTCCCAGCTAAAGCACAGCTATAGCAACATCAGCAGCAGCAGCAGCAGCAGCAGACGTTGTTGCCCTGCAGGCAATTCATTTTGTTACCTGGGAAAATTTACCATGCGACTAGCGACTGGCAACTGGCAACTGCCACAGTTGGCGACTGGGAGCAGTCTGTGCCCTAAGCTAGCGTACGTGTGTACAATATGTGATTTTTGTTGCCGACCATTTGGGCATATGCCTGCGGCCACATACTGAAGCCAGATAGTATGCCAGGGCCAAAGTCAGGCCAAGTCAAATCCTGTTTGCAATCACAGCAGTTTTAAGGCCTTTGCAATCATTGCGCACAATAAACAAACGAAATGACGAGCATTTAACTGACTGCCCAGCGGACTGATGGACTGTTGGACTGCTGCTCTGCAGGACTGCCTGACTGGCACAAACAACTTGTTAAGCATTGCGGCTACAGTCTGTGTATGACATTGGCTAAAATAAGGCCACACACCTAAACCCAGGCGGAAACCACAAAAACAAAAGGAAAAAAAATGTTTGCTATTTCTGGCAGTGAGCTTTGGAAAATAGAAAATTAAGCGTGGCTCTTATTAATTAGCAAATCCTTTTCTGACTCTCATTCCATTCGGGTGGCTATTAAATAGCCCTCACGGATTTGCTGGAATATCAAAAAAACACCGCAGGGCAAATGAAGAGGCTTGAACAGCGCTGGCAGTCAGTTTTGTAATTGCTTGCTATGATATGCTGCAAATTGCAAACACACAAACACATTCCAGAACTCTGTATGCAGGTCGTAAGGGATGTGGCATGTGATTTGCTTGTCTGGCTAGTAGTACGTACGCCCTATGCTTTTGGCTCGGTATATTTCCAGTTGCACCTTGAACTAGCTGGCAGAAAGTGAGTGTGCGTTGCCCAGTAACTTGACCAATGCTGCGTATGAGCAATGCGCCGCAGTTCATTCTGTGTCTCCACCTGAACCTGTGTGTTCGTTTGTGTTGGTTGCCTGCCAGCGTTAGCGGCTGCTTCTGAAATTTCTGTTGTTCATTTTGGTGGAAACTCTCTGCCCCAAGGCTCCAACGACTAGTTTGGCACCGCCACTACTGCAATCAACCGCCACGCCCCGCTCCATACCATGTCGCCTACCGTAGTCAACCCAAAAATCACACAATACAAAGCCAAAACTACAAACATCCAACAACAACCAACAAATTCAAAAAAAAAAAAAAAAAAACGAACAAGCAAAGACATGGTGAATAAAAGCAGACTAGCGATGGTACAGGTGAAATTTAATTATTTGCCTCACAGTGCGGAATTAAATTCCTTTAAGAATTATGATAAAAGGTTAGGCCACTTAATTTAACAAATAGCTTAAGTTCTATTTTAATTAAAATACTAGTGTACTCACTGTAAAGCTCATGCCTTAATAATAGTAGTTCTTTTATTTTAAATGTTTTCGGACAAAGGAGTTTATTGAAAAATTCTTTCGTTTATTAAAAGGACACAAACTATTTCTGCAGTATTTTGTTATATATGTTTTTAACTTTTTTAAAAGCTTAAAAATTTCCACTGGTGAGTTCGTGATGTCGTCAGTCCAGTTACCTTCTAAAGTGGCCATCTCTATTGGCTTGCAGTCGGCAACAACTTCAAAGCAAGTTGTTGCTGCTGTCTCATCTCTTGTCTCAAACGTGCGCTCAAACTGCATTTTACGAAATTTGGTCATTCAATTGCCATGGCTAAGCATGAAAAAAAATAACAAGACAATCGAGCACAAGCCAGCAACTAACACAGAAACAAATTGCAAAAAAAAAAAATGGTTTCCAATCGTATGTATGGGCTCGGCAACACGCCCCAAATGTGCACGCCCCAGCTACGCCTGCCATTTTCAAATGCAATAACAAAAATTTTGCTCGTTTTTTTGGGTTTTCAGTGTTTTTGTCGTGTGCCGGTCCTTGCCGTAGTGCTGACTCCTTTAGTTTTATGCACAACGGCTGCACGTATTGGCAGCTTGTCTATTTGAATGTCACTCAGCCAGGAGAGCTTCATGTGTGTGTGTGTCATGTGTGTGTGTAGGAGTTGTTGTCTGTGCCTAAGCCTTTTAAGAAAAGTGCCACTTAAACGTAAATATAGACATTGCGAGAGGCCAAATTCGCAAGAGTGTGAAAGAGAGGCAGAGAGTGAGAGGGAGACAACTATTCAAATTTATGTATAACCATTTGCCAGCTTGTTGATTGAGTGTTTCAATGAAATTATTAATTGAACCAATTTGCTTACTCATCCCGATTTGTGTGGGTTTTGCAAGATTGGTCACTGGCAATGGGAACTAATTAAATGGTCGCATCAAAATAATTAAATGGATTGTCGCATTTTTGGCCCATAATTTGTGTCATATCTGCCCATTATGCTGCGCATACATAAAATAAACTAATATAAAAATGTATATGTATATGGGCTAAAGCTGCTTTTGCTTTTGCCATATTAACAGCCAATCTAGTCGTAATTAGTTGATTCTATTCCATTATGAAAATGCCATGCGATGCAATTAAAAGAATATAAATTTACTAGCCGCATTCGAATTATAATTATGAAATAAAATTCATAAATGCGTAAATGCGTGCCAAATGGTTTAATATTGAAATTAAAGAAAATTATAAAATTGTGTTGGCATAAATGCACTTAAATATAAATCTGATAAACGCTTTGCTATCGCAGATGCATCGCATTAAAATTGAAGTGCACAAATTAACCCTTTTTGCACACAAATTACAGGATGCCTGCGAAACGGCGGTTCGGTTATTTACGTACTCACACATACATATACATATCAGAATATACGTGTGTGTATTTAATCACATGCTCATTTACACATACTTATATTTAACGATTATTTTTATGGCACTGCACACATACAAAAAAAAAAAATAAATAAAATCTATTATGAACCACGTTGATTGGACTATCACCGCTGGACGCTTGCCAATTTATGTGTAGGCCAGGTGAAAATTGGTCAGTTGATGTTTGTTTTTTGTGTTTTTATGCACTATGCGAGTGATTCGTTGAATTAATGACACTTGAATTGGTCTAGACTAGATGACGGACTCGGATTGGCGGCGTTTATTTCTAGGGTCAAGTCCTAAAGTTCATCACTTCAATGAAATTTCAAAAGAAATACCATTGATGCTGAAATTGACGCGGATTTCTTTAAAAATGCTCACATAAAAGTAAGCTCACTATTGAATATACATTTAAAAAAAAAGCTAATCTTCATTTAAAATTAATTATCTGGCTACCTATCCATCTAGCCACAAGCTGAGTGCACCTTTAATTGGATTATGTTCAGGTACTTGCTGATTGCTCCCAAGTTGTCTTTTCAAGTGCCCACATTCAATAAATTGGAAATGCTGGCTATGATTGACTTTAGCCAGCTTTCCAGTTATCTCACACAGTTCTCACAGTACATTTACAAGCTTAAGTCAAGGGGTGTTTTTGTTTTTTCCGGCAATAAATCATGCTCAAGTGTGGGTGGGTCCCCACAGAATATCAGCTTATTGGCTTTCAAAGCCAATCCAATCCAATTGACGTTGACGTATATCACATTATCATAGCAGAAAGCCATGACAACAAATGTTCAGTCTTTGCCCTTGCGAATGACTTTAAAGCCACTCCTGCGAATGAAATTCATGCACCTACTTAAAGCTCTAGATGAAAATCTGACATACTGTCACAGCATAGCAGATATCAATGCAAATCGACAGGTTTCTGCTGAGCTGCATATTTAAATAGATGTCGGGCTCAGCTGTCGCTCGATGGTGCCCGATGCTCGGTGGACTAATCTTTCATCGCCCAATGCTCATTTGGCATTCACTTGCTAATCGCAAGCTCAATTAGCTAACCAACAGCCATTAAAATGACATTTCGAATGGACGCCACATGGCCTTAAAATATGCAAGCCATAATGTGTCACCGACACCTGGCCAATTTCGCCTCCATCTTACTCTTCCAGCAGAATTGATCACACATTATGCTGGTATTGGCGCAGAGCTGTCATATGAACGCATCAGCCCAGAGCTGTTCATATTCATCCATAAGCTGTGAAAAGTGTTGCCATTTTGCTTGGCATTCTTATTGAATTAATTTAATCGCAGCTTAATGAAATCCGTTTTTATGCCAACTACACTGGCCTACAACAGTATGTACCAAACAATTAATTAACTAGATTTAATGAATGCGGTTAAAAGTGAGGAGTAAGAAAATTAATAAATGAATTTATACAAAAAAGTTAATAATTAATCTATATAATATTTTGGTTTTTTTAATTTGCTTGCCTAGTGTTATTCTCGTTTGCTGTCTTCATTTTTTCTGTATTGATGAAAGGGCTTTCAGCGCGAAACAAAAGTAGTTTAATTCGGGCAAATGGTCTACTCATAACTATAAAACATTTACATATATAAGTAAGTTTGTGAAATATATGATAAATGCCAACCTACTCTTGACCGAAGAAAACAAAAACAAAAATGAGAAAAATACGAAATGGTTGTGAAAAATTAATGCACCGGCTTACGTAATAAATAAAATAAGTAGTAATTGCGGCTGGCGGGGTGAAAGATGAGAAGACGGAGTAGGAGTGCCTTGCACAAAAAGTTATGAAAATTGCATTTTAATCTGAAAACGAATTGTTTATTATTTCGCTGAGGTTTAAATTTGTTGAAATAATTGCATACAGGGGGACTACCAGCAACAAGAGAAAGGAAACAGCAATCAGAGCCAGCCAGCGCAGCAGAGTCGACCGCAGGAACATATAACAATATATGGTGCACACACATTGAAATATTTATATATGTTCATATACAAATACCAATACACAGGCAGATGCGGGTAACAATTGCTACGGCCATGTCCTGGTACTGGCGTTGCCACTGCCATTGCAGAACAAAGAGCGGGGCAAAATTGTGCATGTAATCAGTTTCAAGTAGTATATGCTGTAGGAGGGTTATGTGAGAGAGCTATTTTGCACCTACCCGGGTCCCAACTCTCCTTTCGCGACCATTGCTTGTCATCTGAGGAGTATGCAACGTCGTTGTCGTTGCCGCTGTCGTAGTTTCTGTTGGCGTTGTTGTTGTCGTTGTTGCCATTGTCGTATACGCGACTTTGTTGCTGTTGTTTTATTTCGCCGCCTTGCCAGCTTTTCTCGCTGTTGTTTCATGTGCAAAAATTGATTTTTATGCACTTTCCGCACACACACGCGCATATGAATTATTGTTCATAAAGTATATTTTATGAAAGCAAGCGACTCACAGCAAATTATAAGGTATTAAGAGCTCATGGCATGGGCACGTAGCTTCACCATTATCCCGTAGCCTACTGGTATATACTGACCTGCACACATACACACACATGAGTTTATATATATATATATATATATGGAGCGACAAAAAACTGTAGGTAGTATAAGGTAAATGTAGGGGCCGCGTGCCAGAGCGGGTGTCGCCCATACATATTACAATAATTGCAAATTTGTGTACCCAAAGATGTTGGAAAAACGATTTCGCCTTAAGTCGCCTGGCAAATTGAGTAGTTACTCACAGACACACACAAGCCTACATGCGCGCTCACACACACTATCATGGCTAATGAAGGCGCTAAGCAAGTTGCAGTCGCTGCCATCAGCAAAGCTGCGCTCCTTGCTGGAGAGTGGGGAGAGCCAATTAGGAGCGCGCAGTTCTCAGGCTCGTTACGCAATGTGCTAAAAATCAAAACTCCATGAAATAAACCAATTTAAAAAGTTCAAAAACTAATTTTGCGCTTAGTTTGTCTGATAAAAGAAGACGATGCTTGCAAGAAAATAAAAAAAAACTTGAGGAATAAAAAATCTTGTCGCTAAGTGGTCGTGTGGTGTGTGCGTGTGAGAGTTTGTGTGTGATATGATTTTTGGTGTTCCGTGCGCGTTGCTCCACGCAGTAGCAGTAGCTGAGGCAGAAGCTGTTAGGGCAGCAGTTTGGTTTTTGGTTTTAACACAGACAGCAGAACATGCAAAACTTCAAGCAGCATCATCGGCAGCAGCAACTGCTGTCGTTGTCGGCGCCGCTGCTGCCACCAGCATATTTAAATATTTAAATGACAACACGTGTGAGAACATTGGGCTTGTGTTTGCTTTGAATTTGGATTTGGATTCGGATTGGGACTTCAACTCTCAACATGGAACGTGGCAACTCAATTTCTAATGCTGCATCAGAGGAATGCGCACTTTTCACTTAATTAATTGCCCAAGTTTGCAATTGTTTTTGCTGTCACTTTACTTTTATCGCACGCGCACTTTATTTGTGTGTATTTGTGTGTGTGTGTGTGTGTGTGTGTTGGTGTGTGTGCGTGTGTGAGTGTGAAATGTCAGCTTCAAGTTGCCAACTGCAATAATTTTTGCGACTTCAGCGATTTTTTTGCCACTTGAGCGCGTAGCAGCGCAGACAAGCATCCAGGAGCAGGAGCAGCACCAGCAGCATTAGGAGCCGGGGCATTGGCAGGCAAGCAGGGGGCAGGCAGTCAGGCAAGGACAAGCCCTCCAGCATTTGCAGCAGCCACTCAAGGTACGCTCCCGCTCAGTGAGTGCCCCGTAATATTGTAACATTTGTCTTTTAGTGGAAATCTCTTTTTGAGTGTGTCTCGCAATGGGAGCGCAGGCAAAGGCAGCTGCGGGACGCATGCGATCTATTTGCATATAAATGTTTGTCAGTGAGGGGCGGGCTGAGGCGAAGCATTTGCATGTGAAAACAATTGTAGCAGCGTTTGGTATTTGTGTGCCTGTGTGTGTGTGTGAGCTATAAAATAAATAGCCAGAATGATAATAAGTTTAGACATAGACGAAAAACTTAAAGCCAATGAAAAAGTGCAGCGGATTTGGCTGCAAAGCTTAAGCAGTTGTAAGAAATGTGTGACATACTTTTAGGCTGCACCGAAAAAGGCAAATAAAAAACAAACACACTGAGCCAAACAAATTTGATTTGATTACTGTTGTCGGAGATGGAGTTTGAGTCGTTGTCGGCGCAGCGTGATAGCTTATTGTATTATTCTTCTCAGTATTTTATGGTGGTTGTCTTTAAATGGCTTAATGCCGCCAAATAAATATAAAACAATTCACATGCAACTTGAAGAGCAGAACTGAAACAAAAGCACCATCTCAAATTGGCAGCTAATTTCAGTTTATGTGTGTCATATATCTTTAATGCTCACAAGTGAAATGTGAAATGAAATGCGTTTGCCCCAAGCGCCAAAGGTAAACCAGCATAACCCGCAGCGAACCTAAAATCTGCCTCGCCCAGGGCGCTATTAACATTTAACCAAATTGATCAGCACATTTAAATGCGATCACGATGGCGAACCGCTGGGCCCAATTAGTGGCATACCGTGGCGATGGCGATGGTGATGGCGGTGGCGATGGTTGTGACTGTGGAATGCAATGCGCACGACGTGCATTGAATATTTGCATATAAATTTTCTACACACATAAATTGAGGTCCAGCGCGACAGCAAACATAGAGCAGAGCAGATATCAACTGCTAGATCTGTGGGCATAATTTTCTGTTTTTGTCTGTTTGGAAATGGAATTGGCCGTGAATTTTTGGTTTTAGCGTTGGTGCGACGGATGTCCAACATATTGGATATAAATTCAAGCGAACGTGACACAACTTAAGTCATAACCTAAATAAATATCACGCAATAATGAGACACATTTGCGACAAAATCACAAAAATAAAATCAACAACACAAAGGAACTGCAGGAAAAAAAAAAATAAATAAAAATAAAAAATAACAAGAATACAAATAGCGACAACGCGTTGGCTTAATGCTCGAATCATTTTGTTTGGCAATTTATTTGATTGGTTATTGCATTTTAAACCGAAAACTCGACAGGCGCATTTGCTACGTGCGCCTCGGTATTTGTTTGTTTGTTTGTTTTGATAGGAAATCATTTTTGCATTTAACAACATACTCGTAAACAACGTGCTCCAGTCAGCATCACAATCACAACAACTTGAGCGCCAGCTGCTCGACTAAGTGAGCGGCTGAGGCGTTCGTTTAGACAGCCAGTCTGTCTACCAGTCTGTTAGTCAGTCAGTCAGTCAGTCAGTTAGTCAGCCAGGCAGGGTGGCATTCGCATATTTGGGCCAGCTAAAAGTTCAAATTCCATAAACAAACGGCAGGCGCACGCACTGCCAGCAGAACTTATAGATATATAGATATATTTCGATTGTATGCCACTGGCAGCTGCACCTGTCATTGCTGAAATAAACGATAAACAGACTTGGACCCGCGGCAACGGATCCGCTGCACAATGGATGGGAATTGATGTTCGGCAACCAGAAGTTCTGTAACCTTTTGAACTCTGCCTCTGATTTATTATGATATGGAGCGAAGCACGTACACTTTGAGAACTTTTACCTAATGTCTATCGACAGTTGGCTCTTAAATTCATTTTGCATTCCATTCCAAGTTTGTTTTAATATTTTAATATGTTCTTGTAGCACACATGTCTGCGAAACTGTAATGCACATATCTTTAATTTTTCTACGTTTGCCTGTCCTTGCCAAAATATGAATACTGATTACAAATGCACACAATGCATATTTTATTATATTAAGGCCAAACAAAGAAAACTTTAGCTCCGTTTTAAAATACATATTAAGGATTCACGTGTATATGTGGGCGCGAAGACTCTCTATTATCTATTGGTATGCCAAAATATTTTCAAATATCAGTTGCTATATTTCTGTGTATAACTCAGAACTGTCTTAACATTATTGTCGGATTTTATTTCTCTCGAAGATGTTAATGAGAATTTCAGAATCATATACAGAACGAATTAGTAATTAATGTGTTAATCAGTTTTTTGTCCAAATTATGGGGCTTTCCGCCCACAGTGCATTGCCGGGGCAAATGTTGTGGAAAAAGTATGTTCGGTCTATGAAGCAGGAAAATGATTTTATTTCGTTTGTCGTTTGCGTTGCACATAATTCCACAAAACGACAGAAACATGTGTACAAATTTGTTTCTATGGCGCCATAGCACCAAACAGTTTCGATCCCCACCGCCTAATACCTTATACCATGCCGTCATACCACATCATTCACGCTATGCAACTATGAAGTTGCTGTTGGCCATAAACAAATTCGAATGCAATCCAAGCTAAGCTGCTTGCCCGAGGCTGGCGCTGAACTTGCACTTGAGTGGGTCGCTTTGCAGCTGCCTGCACTTTCATTTGGCTGCCGATGTTGGCCGAGTCTTAAATAAACCGAAACTAAGCTCAATTTACAGTACGGCAAGCATTTGATTGTTGGCAGATGTGTTTATTTGATTTTAAATATAGCTGTTAAATATTTTGGGCTATTCATCACAAGACATTTTGACCGGGTCTGGTGTGGGCCGTAACTCAAGTGGCTGCCGTTTATAAGGTATTATGAATTTTCTGAAGTTGGTTCGGTTTTTTTTTTCTTGTATTTGGTATTGTGTTAAGCGGCTTAAACGCCTTCTCAGTGCAGCGCCTTAATCTTTGACAGTTAACAAATGATTACAAACAGTGCGACAAATTGTTAAAAATAAATTATAATTCTATTATTATTTAAATGCTAAGCGGAAACTGTGAACAGCTGGCCCAAACACCGAGTGCAGCTTTAAAGCGGAACGTCAGGGCAATAATTTAGATCCAAAAAACCTAAACGCTGCGCACTTTTTCACTGCAGCATCAGTGCTCTGTCAGTGTGTGTGTGTGTGTGTGTGTGTCGCCTGAAACTACAAAAGACCGCATTGTGTGTGATTTATACACCTTAAGCTTCGATGAACGCTATAACACCAAAAGCAGCGACTGCGACTGCGACTGCGGCGTCGGTGCTTGGTTCTTTTTTTTTTCATTTCTATGGCAAGTTGGCGCATAGCCACCAGACAAAGCGGCAGACGACGACGACGTCGACGACGTTTGGCGGCAATGAAGCCATAGCCATGAAATGGAAATGCATTCGAGTGTGTTTAAGCCGGCGTTACGCTGCCAGGGCCTCAGCCTGAGACTCACAGCCCGAGTATCAGCCTCCGCTGTCATGGGCCATATACGTATGCGACTACAGATAAGACGTGCTCGATAGAGTCCAAAGAAAAAGCGAACTCATTTTACGCCTGCATTTCCCTTTTGTGTACGTGTGCGTGCGGATGTGTGTGTAGTCAGTTGACGTTAACAAGCAAAAGCGTACGATAGAATTGAAAAAAATTGTAGGAAGAAGTTTATCAAGTCAATTGAGACCTGCGACAAAAGACCAAAGCGCAGCAGCAGCAGCAGCAGCAACAACAATTTGGTCGTAAGCTTTGGATGCAATGTCTGAATCATCAGCGTTTGGCAGCTTTGTCGTCGGTGTCTTTATCAGCAGGCCCGCAGCAGCAGAAGCAAAAGCAGAATCAGAAGCAGCAGCTGCATCAGCCGTTGTGGAAGAGACAACTGCAGAGCTGCATCAACGACAATGGCATCATCATATAAAAGGCAACGTGTATATTTTTTTAGATTGCTGCTCAAAGCGGTATTCGTAGCATCGTTGTAAGTACGAAAGAATCTAATTTGCATGCAATACGATTTTTGATAAAAGCTTTTACCCGAACATCAAATAAAATGACAATGCAACAACAATCCAAGTCTGATTGTGTGACTCTGTCGCTGTTACACTTTGGTATTCATAAGAAAAACAGCCAAAGACAGATAAGAGCAGCCAAAGGCAATCAAAAAGTGCATTTGCGTGTGCCGTTTGCTGTCGCCTCGAGCTGAGCACTGGAGTGTCGCCTTCTTCACTTCTTCGTCTTGCTTGTGTGCCACGTCTTTGAGTATTGCATCTGGCATCGAGTCCTGCTCCAGGTAACTGCCAACTGGTTACTAGTTGCTGTTGCAGTTGCTGCTGACACTGATACTATTGCTGCTGCTGCTGCTACTAGTAGTGTTGCAAGTGCAAGTCACAATTTGACACATGATCCATGGCAGTGTCGTGTCTGACACGCGTTTTATCTATCTGCTGGAAATGTGCGGGAGCTACAAGGGGCCGTGGGAGCACATGATGTGCATGCATGCGTTTTCTAAATGATTTCTAAAGAATTTTTATTGGGAAAAACGACAAAAGTGAAAACGCATGCAACAACAGCAACACAATAACAACAACAACAACAACAACAACAGCAGCAGCAGCAGAATTGACATCGAGCTGCTTTGGAAATTTTATTGACGTCTTCAAATTGTCAACTTGAGGTTCGGAGTGTTTTATTTTATGCTTTGTTTCTCATATTTTCGACTCCCTTTGTTGCCGGGCAATGTTTTATCGCACATCTGTAAAAGGGCTGGAACCATGACGATGGAACGTTGCTGGGACGGGGCACATGGCCCTCTATATGTCTATGATGATGACTTTTTATTATGCGCATTTCGGTTTTTATGCTTCGGTTCCGGCATGTTTTGTACACATATCTAAATATCGTACTTAAACGTTTACATATGTGAATCGAAATGGGCTGGGCGAGAGGATGATCTGAGTGCCATTGCCAAGTTAGCCTTAGCAGGCTGTCATTTTCGGTGGGGGACACTCGTGCGGACTGTGGATTTAATGATGTGCCGCTTTTATGAGCAAACAATGCGTCTTTCATCACTTTGCTGTATTTCGCAATGTGTTTGATAATGGTTCGATGTCCATTAAATCAGTCATCATTTCGTCAACATGCACGTAAGTATTTTATAGAAAGTTACGGGCTTTCGTTGGTGTTAAAAACAGTTTAAATTTATTTGGAACTAAGCAATTAAATTTGGGTAGTTCGAATCAAGGTTTATGCATAAATATTTCTACATATACATTGATAACAATAAATAACATAAATAACATTAATAAATGAAAATAATAATCTGTGAGTCTGCAAAAATGTAGAAACTTTTCTCAACAGCTTATATTCATAAAAAACAAAACAAAAAAGAAACAATATACGGTTATAAAATTTGCGATAACAGGCTCCCAACGCTGAAAGCAGTCCCAGTAGCAAACTTGCTTGGCATTTTAAGTCTGAAAATTGACATGACATTAAGGGGCACAACTAACCAATAATAACGAAAACGATATTGCCAAACTTCATGCGCACCTTTTGAGTGCTTGGAAATTGCACAGCTTTTCAAAACTGCCGCCAAGTTCATAACGAGCAATATATTTTTATTGGTTTTGCATGTGCCAGAAACTCCTAAGGCTAAATACGAAAAAATTTACATTTTTATTAAAATTGTTGCAGTGAAACCTCACACATACAGACACACACACACAGATGTATATATTCACATTCATGCATGCATATTTAAAGTCGAAATCCAATATTATCCTGATTTTGTTATTTTCCTCATTAGAAGATGCAGAAATGCAGAAAGCATAAATATGTCCAAAATGGATTCCTTACTAATGATCTAATGATGCAAAATTCGATACTTTTCCTAATGAGTTTTTGCGAAGCAGTTGCAGTTTTCATTTCATGTTTAATGTCGGTCGGTTGCACACGTTCGGCACTTGATTGAATACGAATATTTAAGTTCAGGCAAGCAGCTGTGATGGTAGGGAGAATCCAGCTGTGGCTAGAAGCATCTTAAGCTAACACTAATATTAATTTAATTGAGGGTGCACAGTTATGTTTAAAATTTTCTGCCCGCTTGTTGTTATAGGCAATAGCTTGGCTAATTTTATCAACAAATACCCCACAGAGGCGGCATCAAGTCAATTCCTTGCACAGCTGTTACTTTCCACACGCTTTGAATTAATTTTCGACTTTGCAATAAATCTACATAGATGTATAATAAATTTCCATTTGCCCTTGCGTTTGCCTTTTCAAACGCTCACCCACCCAGGCAGTCTAAAGGAAGCCGCCAGAGTGTTTTCAAACCCCAGAGCAAAGTGTAGGTTCGCACTGGTATGCGCCGCCTAAAACATGTGTTTATGGCTAAACCTATATAGCTATACAGCTACTTATGTGTACAGTTAATTTTATCAGTGTATGTGTGTGTTTGTTTACATATTGTGTACATATTTTTTTGGCCTCTTGTTTTGCACATCGCTGATAAGCGCTGCCTCCGCTCGCTCGTACTCCCGCTATCTCACACCGTCTCGCTCGCACGCTTGCCCGCTTATCAAAAGTTGCCCAAGCGCCCGAGCTGTTTACTTGAGCAACAATCTGTTGCCCAGCTTCGGTTTCCGCGTCAGTCTGAGTTGTGGCCGCTTAAAGCGTATAAGACTTTAACGCGACTTTAATACATCATCAACGGTGCTGGCGGCGGCTGTTTTCAAATTTCCAATTTTAAATTCAAAATGCGGCGCACATTTCGATTGATTTTCTTATACTACGGCTGCTGCTTGTTCTTGCCCGTCATCTTGTTGCCAACTTTGTGCCACACACGTAAGCCAGCCATTGATTATGGCTAACACACACACACACACACACACACACAAACTAACATATATGTATACATATATATACTGTTATACCAATCTATACATACTTTTTACATCTATATGTTTATGCGGCATCTGCCGGCAGAACCCAGCTGCCAGACACCCGACAAAAACGTTGGCCAATGTGTGCACTTTAGCGCTTGCCGTTTTGTACTGCGCCAATATGCCATGTACAAGGAACACATGCCGCCCCACATAATGCGTTTCCTGCAAAGATCTCGCTGCAGGCCCAAAGTTGATGGCGTAAGTTGCAGGAGCCATTAGCCTGACAGTCGCATATCAGGCTGATATAAAACTGTCTGGCAACAATAACAATCTTATGATGCTAATACTAATGAAATTTTTATACATGCATGCGTACTTATCTGCTGCCAACCTCAACAACAACAACAACAACAACAACAACAACAACAACAACAACAATCAACCACAACAAACGACAACAAAGTATTATTTGTGCTGCGAACTAAAAGATGTGATTCCTGCAAATGCCAACTCAAAGCTAAAATGAATGTAAATCAAGCAGAGCAACTTCAAAGCACATCTGTGTGAGATATATGACTTAAATATGTATCTATATATACTAAATATTTGTATGTGTGTGTGTGTCTGTGTGTGTGTGTGTGGTATAAGCGTCTGTGTTGTTGTTATGAACGCGTGCTTTGATCTGCATAATTTTAACTGTCTGATGGCTTAAAGCGCGACCAAACTTTTATATGATGATGCCACATCGTCTGTAATTATAATGTGTACTCGTATTATGTACTAAGCACTTTGCTGTCTTGTCAGCCAACAGCTGCCACGACAACCGAATTGAAATATATAATGGCTTTAAAAAAATTGTTAAGCTTTAATTTTTGTAAAAATCCTTGACATTTGCTTGAAATGTAATGCAAATTATAATAAATGAAAATGGGCATATTAATATTAGTTTAGCAACAGCTGAAACGAAAAAATACTATTAATTAACAAGTTTTTCATTTCGAAATAAAGTTTCACAGTTATTCATGTGTATAATATTTAATTTTAAAATATGTTGTAAGCTTTTCAGTAAGCTCTTTGTACGCTCGTAATATCTCGTGTGTCTCTGAAATTAGTGTATTAACCCTCGTTTTGCTGCCGCCTGTTGTGTTTTTAATGTGTCAGATTTTAAGTGACATTTGGGGGCCGCTAAATGGCCGTCTAAAAATCACGCAACATTAAAATGATTTATGCTGAATAATTTCAGTGTAAATGAAGCAAAAGCCAAGCTGGCCAACAGTCTGCTGCCTGCAATATTAGCGGTTAGTCCAGGTTTCAGCTCATGTACCGTGGGGTCTCATTGCCTCTGCCGCGCCTGAGTCTGGGGCGTTGAAATGCAGACACCTTGTGCGCGCACGTCGCTCGAATTTCATGCTTAGGATGTGGCAGCAGCAGAGGCAGAACCAGCGCGCGCGCCGCCGTTGTTGCAGCAACATGAACGCCACCGCCCAGTCGCTGAAATTGCAGACAGCGTCCAGATGATAAATGGGCTAAAAGCACATTTGAGTCGCTGCCGCTGCTGCTGCTGCTGCTGCTGCTGCTGTTGCTGATACTGATGCTGATCTATTAGACAAACGCACGCCCAAGGCGGCTGCTCACACACATATCTTTTGCATAGTCTGAACTGGGTTTGGCTATTTATGGAAAGTTTACCATGCGATAAAGTTGAACAACATGCCAGCTAAATAGAAAAACAACGGCAATTTCTGTGATTATTTTTGTCGCCTTTTAACGAAGTAAAAAAACAAAGAATAATATAAAAATATGAACAAAATAAAAGCACAAATGGAAAAATTGTTGCTGTCAGAAATTAAATGGAAAGCAGCTTCTAAAAGCAGCCTGCACTCTAAAAAGTTGCTGATGTCTTGTAAACATGTTTAGTCTAATGCATGGCCGGGTCTCAGCATATTGTTGCTGTTCAAGCTGTTGGGGCTGTTGGTGCGGTGCAACAAATGTTGTTAACAAGCATATTTTGACAGCTCAACAAGATGTTGCCAGATGCGCGAACAGCAACAACAGCAACAGCAACAGCAAAACCAACAACAAAAACAACAACAATGAATATGCATATGTTGCAAGCCAGCAATGCAGAACTAAAGTAAACCAAAACAGTCAACTCAACCAAAGACTGCAGTCGCAGTCGCAGATGCTGCCGCTGGTCGTAGTCGTCGTCGTCGTCGCCGTCGCCGTCGCTATCTATGAGTATATATCTCTTTGGGAGTCTGTGGCCAGCAGCTTGACTATAGCCATAGCAATCGGATGGCTAGTAAGGCGCAGAGTCAATTACTTTCAGATGTGTGTTTGTTGTTATTGTTGCTGGCATTAAATACTGTTGTTGCTGGCGATGTTGCTGCCGCAGCAGCTGTCTCATAAACATGACAGCAACAAAGTGCTCAGCCGACCTCTGCATTGTTTTTAAAACTATTTCATGCATTTTAATAAACATTGAAGCGCATTTAATGAAATGGAGAGTGCACCCAGTTCAACTACAGAACGCATTGTGGTCTGTGTGTGGCCTATGTTGTGGTTCCATTCACGTATTTCAGCAACATCATGAGCATCCACTGGCCACATCTATTTTCTAATTGCATTTCCCTGTTCCACAGTTGGCATCATGTGAAAGAATGTGTGTGTTCACACACACTATGCACTATGTGTAGTTGTGTGGTCACACACCTTTGGCGCATACCGTTATCTCCAATGCATCACACTCGCTGCCGATGTGTAAGTGCTACCTATGTATGCGCATACATACATATATCCTTCTTTGTCTTTGCCCGCACTATTGGTCTTAATTGTGCTCGTATTTTGTGTCTGCGCCAGCTGAGACAAGCCGATTGTCGTCGTCTATCAAACGGCCAAGAAATGCAATTAACGTTCCCATCAAAATTGAAATGAAAGGCTGTCACTGCAAACATAAAGCTCAGCTGGCAAATTGGAAATTATTATTTTGTTGTTAAATTGGATGGGTAAAAGAGGTGGCTGTTAAACTTTCACAAAATGTATTATAATTTATCAACA
Source organism: Drosophila paramelanica (assembly GCA_035043915.1). Lineage (NCBI taxonomy): Eukaryota > Metazoa > Arthropoda > Insecta > Diptera > Drosophilidae > Drosophila > Drosophila paramelanica. The sequence goes on along the minus strand of JAWNMO010000354.1, from coordinate 6,947,607 downwards.
TTTTTATATATTTTTGTAATTTCCGATTTGTTTTCATTCTCTTTTTTAGCGTGAAATGTTTGTACTTTGATTATATCCTGAACCCATTGAAAGTTAGTAGAAAAGGTATAACGGCTTTGTGCGAATGTATGCAACAGCCAGAGCGAAGCGTCTTCGACATATACTCTATGGTGTGTCCGACAAGCTCATTTAAAATGATTGATTATTCATTCCGTTTTCTTCTTAATTTAATTTTAAAAGGTATTCAAGAATTTAGTTTTAATAGGGTATCTTCGAGTCGGGTGTAGATGTTTTAGTAGTAGTGGCTTCTAGTTTATGTCACAATCAACGGGAAATTTGGTCTTTACACTTTAGCACTTTCTTGCCTTCCATTGCATATTAAGACCACAACCTAGATTTTCTCATTTGACTGATTGACTTTTGGGGGGCGATTGCATTTGCATTGCTTGTTGTGGCTATGACAATTGTCTGGGTTAATTAGCCTGGGGAGCAGTGCCAGATTGCTGAGCAGCAACAACTTCGATATTTGCTTGTCAATCAGAATGATGGTAATAACGGTACTGTCCAACTGCCAAACGCAACCAAAAATTCAATAAAATTTGAAAAGCAATTAATAACTGATTGACAAGTATTTATCTGAGGGAAAACGGCAAGTAAGCAGAAAGACAAAACTGCAAAAAGCTGGTGAGCATGAACCAGATGCGTTGGCAACCCGAAACCCGGCAGTTAAACCTAAAGCGTTAGTGGTAAATGGATCCGAGGGAACGGAACAGCTACAGTCGCTGCAATAGTGGATGAGGCTGCCCATGGGAGCTGGCGGAAATTCAAAACCCAAAGTCAAATGGAACGCAGCAATATAACGCAGCGAATTGACAGAGACGAGATAAAAGAACAATCAACAATATGCCAACAACAACGACAACAACAACAAGAGCAACAGCGGCGGCAGCAACGGCAACAAGAATAAACAACACGAGTATCCGGGGCCAGCCGGGCAGAAGATGTAGCATAAAATGTAGCGAAACTTTGGAGAAATCATTAATAACGCTGGGAAAGCGCAATGGCATTGGCCTGCGAAAGGACAAGCGCAAGGACATGCAACGGCAGCAGCGGTAGTCGCAGGAGCAGGAGCAGGACTAGCAGCAGCAGCAGCAAAAGCGTCAGCTTCAGCTTCAGCTTCACCGCCGAGCTTAGCCCAGCCCAGCTCAACTCAGCGTAGCTCCGTCAATCAAAGCGCAAACAGAAACAAAATGAATGGGCAAACAGTGTAGAATAGAGGATGGCAATGTCCAGCGCTACCCGTAGCCATATCCAGCGGATGCCCATTGAAAAGGGGTCAGTAGTCAGGCTGCCTAAGCGACTGTTTAGCTGCTTGTTTGGCTGTGGTCGGACGGGCCAGTTCGGAACAGGACAGGCCAGGCTGGTCGAGTCTCATGCGGATGCGAATACGAATGATGATGATGCTGATGACGATGACGATGAAGAAGATGATGATGATGAGCGAATGAGCAACGAGGCTGACGACAACTACGACGGCGACGATGATGATGAGACATTGAGCGAACGATGTGGAACGGATGTGCAGTTGTTGTGGTCTGGCTGTGACTGTCGCTGCGGCCGTAGCTGTGTAGTTGTGTAGCTGTGGTATGGGCGGGCTGCAGTGCCGGCAAAGAAAAGCACAATTATTCATTTGCACAATGTCAGAAAAGTGTCAGGCCGGCGCCAAAGGACCAAAGGATTTCTTCCATGGCTTTTTCGCTGCGGGCAGAAGCGTCAGCAGCAGCAGCAGCAGCAGCAACAGCAGCAGCCGTGGCAAAAGCAGAGCTAGCACAAGCGTCAGCTTGAAACAAAAGCGATAATGATGAGGACGACACTTTGCCAGAGTTTTGATCATAAGCCATGCAAAAGGCGAGAGATAAGAATGGCAAGTGGAATAAGGATAGGGATAGAAATAAGTACAAACACCTTAGTGCTAAGATGGATAGCTCAAGACTTGGCTCTGACTTTTGGCCTTTTGTGAGCTGCTGCAAAGTAGCTCAACGGCAATTCACATAATTAAGTGAACTGTAACTGGAACTTGTGTCCTGTGGGAGCATCGGAAATTTAAACGGCCCAGCGAGGGGCTGCTACACCAAAATGCATTAAAATTAATGCATTAGCAAGTGCAACATTGTTATCAGCATGCACACATGAGTACACACTGGCTGCCGCACGACGCCTCTTGCACGGAGAGAGTGGAGGGGCTGCGGGGAGGGATGGAAACAACGCCTCCGACTTTCACGTGGTCACACACGAGCGAACAGGCCATGCATAAGCCCAATCCCTATACCAATTCAAATTCCAGCTCCGACTGAGCTTAAACAGGAGCCGTGTTCACAATCAGGCAAACAAACGTACATATATATATATATACACGCACGTACACGAATACATGTACCTACTCACAAAATCGCGTTGGCTGCATATATATGTACATGTATGCGCATATAGCACTCACATATTACTTGTAGTAATTTCTCACGGAAATTCATAACCTTCCGCAACTATTCAACATTTGTGTGGCATACAATGCCGCGCTGGCTGCCTCTGTCTCTCTCTCTCTCTCTCTCTCTCTCTCTCTTTCTTTCTCTCTCTGTTGTCGGTTTTGTAGTCCTTTGGTTGCTTACTCGTATACTTGTAGTCGTCGTCGACTACCCATTGGCCTACATCTACATCCGCGATTTTTGCACATGCCGACACACGAGCCCCTCACACACACACTGTCACACTCGCTCACACGTATGTTGGGACATACAGACGTGTTTGGATACGACTGCGACGTTCGTGACTTTCGAACATAATGACAACGACGGTAGCGACGAGGATGGCAATAACAACTGCACCAACAACAACTCCCACGCCGCGCTCACCAGCGCACTTTCGAACTTGATGTCGCTCTCTCCATTGCTCTTAAACTTGGCGTGCTCTTAAACCTGCTGCCCATTCAGTTCGACAGTTCGAATTTTACGATATTCGCTCTGTTAACAGGCGAAGAGCGCGCGTGGACAGCCAAGTTCGAAACGGCACCCAGTGGGCGACTGTGCCATTCAGATGTTGTTATTGTTGCGGTGCGCTTGTTTATCTTGTTGTTAAAGTTGGCTTGGGCTCCCCACTACCACCACGAACAAACGTCGGGTAAGGCGCTCCGCAATGTTTGGAAAACATTTTCCACTGATTAGGCCAACGCTTGCCAAGTTAACTGGATGGCCTGTCCACATGGGTTAAACATATTGAGAAACTTAAATTGAAATAAAACAACATATTAAATTAGCAAGTTCATAAATAGTTTACACTAGAACACTGCGTGAAATAGTTTCATATTTCATATTTTATAATTCTCTGGCATATTTGCATTTTTACTTGTTCATTTAATTTTAAAGTTTGAAAAAGCTTTTTAAATATTTTTATCTGAACTAAAATGCTGAAGCAAAAATTAACGCATACTCATTTTAAGAGTTCTCAGCTATACACAAATTTGCATTTTATATCATATTTATATAAACATTTTAAATTTGTTGTTTGTCGACTGTTTTAATTTAGAGTTGAAATATGTTGAATTGTTTATACTGGCAAACAAGTTTCATGCTGTTTGTGTTGCCTGTCGGCGATAAAAAAAACCTTTCGCTTACTTAAGTGATACAAATATATCACGAATTTCCTAATCGATAGGCATTCAGCTACTGGCATTTCCCTAATGGCCACTGGCTAATAGAAAACCAGAAATCCAACTACCGAACCTGTTCATTTCTATTTCAACTTTGATTAGCAACCTCACCTGGCTGAGCGGGGTATGCCGTCAATTTCAATATTTTTTCGATTTGGGAAAAATCAATGCGCACGCCTACTAAATTGAGTGCCACTTAATAATCAAAATTACGCGACGCATAGATAAGCCGCAGATGAAGTTGAGTCTCGGGTAGTAGTAGGTCAAAAGGGGAATTTGATTTGAGTTGTTTTTTTTTTCTATTTCAAATCTAGTGTGTGTAGGGTGGACGGGGGGAGTGCAGTCAATAAAATGTGATACTGTCGCTATTCGATAAATTCCCATTAATAAATTAAAACACGCCTCAGTGCCTAAGCGGCTTTCGCTTAGCTTTCCTTTCATATGCTTGTACACTTTAGTTTTGAACGTTAATGGGTCGCAAGTCAAGGGTGAGGGGGCGGGGTCGCTGACAAAGTGGGGAGCTGCTCGTTGAGCTTTGATTGGAATTAATATGCGGCAACGCTGCACGCCTGAAGCGATCCGAGCCGCCTCGAGAGATGCTGCCTGCCACGGAGGCTCACGTCATACTTCAAGTGGCAGTCGCATGTGCAATTCATGAATTTCAATTAATTAATTAGGCCGCACAAATCTGGCAGGCACTGGGCGCACAATCGACGCGGCACATCGAATTGCATCTGGAGTCCTGATTGTTGTAACTGCAGCAGCAGCAGCGAGGATTGCGACAGCAATGGGTGCTGTTATTGTAGCAGCTGCTGCTTGACAAAGTAGCTGCGAGATTGCATCGCATTTTGCCAGCCGCCTGCCGGGGCACATCGCCTGCATACATACATACATATACATACATATGTACGTCATGTAGTCTCTACATGCAACAGTTCGCTGGTTTTTCGCATACAAGTGACCCAATTACGGGTGGGTGGCGCCACGTCGTGTACATCCTTCGTTACGGCTTGTTGATTTATGCAATTTAGATTGGATTTTGCGGTGAGAAATTAATGCCTCGTAGATTAATGAGTGGTCGAGGAGGTTTGCTGCTAACGGCGCATCGTACCAACATGGCCAAAAACACAAAAGCTCTTTAACCTTTTTAAGCAAGGGTGGGACTAAGCGTCAAGAAGAATTCTTTCAAAAATATATACATATATATGTATAAAACAAAAAATAAAACAAAAACAAAAATCCAAGCACAAGTCCCCAAATTGCCATTAAGTACGCACCTACATTAAGCGTGTGTGTATGTGTGTGTTTGCGTATTTGTTGGGGGGCGTTGGTTGTGTGAGTGTGTGAAAGTTGTTGCCGCTGTCGTGTTGTGTGAGCCTATTTTAATCTCATTAAAAATGTAACAGCAAGAAAATGGGCTGCTCTTGTTATTTTTGTTGTTTGTGTTGTGTGTTGTTTTTGGTGTTGCTGCTGATATTGTTGTTGTTTTGCTCTGGTTAGCTATGCGGCTTAAAGTTGTCTTTAAAATTGACTGAAAGCGAAAATCAGTGTAAACGCTTCGACGAGCAGCCAAAGGACGAGGCCGAAACTGACTCAAGGAGCCCCATTTTGGGAACACGTGTAACTTTGGCTTTCCGCCACACACAGGCACACACATGAGGTTGCTAACTGTTGTGCGAGTGTGTTTGTGCGTGTGTGTGTGTGCGGTTTCCTTTTTGTGGGCTTCCACTTTATTTCGCGTTTATTATTTTACGCCTGCTTGGCGACTGACAAAAAAATAAGACTAAAGCAGCCTTCGCACCCTTACCGAAAGTTAAGCTCACTTGGTTGTTGTTGTTGTTGTTTCTGTTATTATGATTATTATTATCGACGGTGGTTTTTGCTTTGCATTGTTTTATGTGGGTGTGCTTTGCTGCGAGTTTGTTATAAAATTTATGAAAAGAAAGCAAAATCAAAATTATAATAAAATCAGATAACAGCCTCTTCGAGTTCAAGGCAAAGAATTTTCCGTTTCTTCTCAGCGGTGCTGTGGCTGCTGTTGGTGTTGTTGTTGTTGTTTTCGCTGAGCTTCTGCTGTTGTTGTTTATGTTTTTATTATGCTTTTCAGTCAAAAAATGTTTGCGCTTCACTTTATGAAAACATAAGCAATTTTTGCTTTTGCTGTCGCTATTGCTGCTGCTGCTGCTGCTGCTGTTGCTGTTGCTGCTACCGTTTTTAGACACCGACACCAAATAACTTTGGCACAACTTGGCCGCCTTCAACTCAGTTCACATCACTCCACATTTTAACGAGACCCACACCGCACACAGCGGCACTCGCACCCACCTACAACCTGAGACCAATACACCCAAGACGCACACCCCATTCCCCATGGTGCGTTTAACAGCGCTCCATTTTTATGTGCCAGACATGTGAAAGCTCTTCATTTGGGGCGCCGATAAGGGTGGTGTCCTGGCCTCCCACAGCCAGCCTGTCGTGCTGCCTGACTTACCTCGTCGGCGACGATCTCATCTTTATCCTGGTGGCAGTGCCTTTGGCTGCCTTGGCGCTGATTTTTATGGCATATTTACTTGGCAGCGAGATGTCGGCGAGTAACTTTATAAAATATGTACTCCAGGTAGTCTGTTTTATTGCAATTACTTAAGATTTTACTGCTCTCGTTAATTGAGCATCGAATTGCTTTATTCCAAGACAACTGAGCATTGCTGTTGGGTCCGCCAGTTAATTGCATTATATATGTGTGTTGCAGCTTTAATTCAACATTAATTGATATGTAACTGGCCGTCAACTATATGCAAACAAAAGTGCTTTTAATTACATTTTAGACACACCAGCTCCGATAACCCGCCAGCGACATACATTGTTACAGTGGGACAAGCTGCTTTGATGTGGCCCTCAACTTAACGCTTAACGCAAATCAAATATTGACGAAGTTCCGATCCATCATTCAAAACAATTCACACACATACACACACACACATGTAAACAGCCCACGCATTGGCTCTTGTTTGTGTGTGTACATAAGTACTTATATATGTCTATGTACACACATGTGTGTGTGTGTGCGTAAACAAAACAAAAATAATTGTAAATTCAATTTCATTATTAAATTTTCTTGTTGAAAACTGTGTGCAGAGTGAGTTTGTCTATCATCTCAAACCACGCCCCCAATGTACCCTAACCATGCGTTTACCACAAACACTTTGTTTGCGTTTGTATATATATATATATAAATGTGTGTGTGTGTAGGTGTGCGGGGCCGTGTTTACTATTACTTTTTGTGGTTTCCTTGTATATTTAAACTAATGCGGTTAATGTTCATATTTCATTATAATCAGGCCCGAGGACATTGCATTCTAGCTGTTAATACGCATTTAGAGCGCCAATTTACACATTTGCACACACACAGTCACACCAATGAGCACACATATATGTGCGTTTATTTTAGCTTGTCAAAAACAACAAACTTGGCCAAAATGCAGTCACTACAGCTGGAAACTTTTGTAAAATTTTACAACTGCCAACCAATTACTGGAGTTTACATGGCTCGGATATTTGTTAACTGGCATTATTGTAATCTAGCCAACAAATGCGGCTGCAGCTGAAGGTGTTGTAATAAAACACAAAACAGATTGTAATTTGTAAAGGGGAGCAAAATGTTTAAATTGTGCTTTTAACAAAAATTATAATAATTTATTATTTGTTTACGTATTAATACGAATAAATACTAAATGAAGATGGCTTTTATTTCATTTGAGTATTTCTACTTTAATCGAAGGAACATCTGGCAATATGTGGATCATTAAACACAATGATATCATATTGCATATTGCGCAATAGCTACCCTCACTTTTGTTGTTCAAACTAAAGCTTTAAGTCCATTATATAAATAATGAACAGAATAATGTTAAGTTGAACTGAAAAATATCAATTTAAGTATATATTTAATTATAAAGTCATCTGACACACGCTCAAGCGCGCCACACAATATATTAATTTTGAAATGATAGTATGAGAATTTCAGTGAGCCCATATTTACTTAAATTTGTTTGCGCATTTATGAAACTGTACGCACTAATTGATTCGAGCGGTTTGTTGTGGTTCATGAGGCTGCAGCTTGGCCATCACGTTTAATGCAAACAGAGTTTACAACAGCAGCAACAAAAACAAATATGAAAGCAACTTAAAACACAGTGCGTATATTATTTTTTATTTTATTGAATCTCATCACTTTTAAATATGTGCATGCCATAGCCAAGTGTCCTTTGTAAATCAAGCTTCCCCCATATACCCGTGGGCCATAGCTCATTGATATGTTGTTATTTATTTATTTATATATTTTTTATTTTTATTTATTTATGTGGAGTTTGCTTGTTGCTGTTATTTTTTTATTTATTTTTTTTTGCTTTTGTATATTATACATTTAATGGTTGGTTGCATGTTTGTTGCATGGCGCAAAATTCATTAATATCTATTATCCCAGAGACCATTTATTTAACAAGCGATGCGCATGAAATAGCAAAAATCGAATGCGACTGCAGCGCATTTAATTTTAATTCGCTTTAAATAACGTATATGTTGATTTCTAGTTGGATATGTTTATAGAATATGTATTTACGGCACAAAAATAAATTCGATGACAGATTTGAAATAAACCAAAGCACGCTTATTGTTGTTGTTGCTATTGTTGCGCCTGGCGTTGATGCTGCAGTCAGCGTTGCTTATATCCGGTTTGCCGCACGTTTCCGGTTGCCATTTGCCTCCGCTGCTAATTTCACAGTTGACATTTCAAACCCCACGAGTACAAAAAAACCGAAGTGAAATAAAAAGTTGTTTGCCCGTTGTGTGGGTGTTGGCACTTGGCATCGCCTGACAAACAATTAACCCCCTTTCCCGCGGCCAGAAAGCTGTGCAATTCTATGGTTAAGTATTATTTCTAATATTTTGTGTGACAACCGTGCGACACTTTGGCATTTTGTGCTGAGGGTTGAGGGCGCTTTTATTGTTGGGTTCGGCCTCTGTTGATATCTTACTCAAGAGTTTAGCACATCCAACAGCCCTCTACTTTTAATCCGTAGCAACAGCATCAGCAGCAGCAACAGCAGCAGGAACAGCAGCAGCAGCAGCAACAACTCTGGCAGAAACTTTTTAAGTGAAAATAGTCATTCAAATTTAATTAGTCCAAAACAAAGCCAAAATGTAATGAGCTTACGTTTAGACCACGGCATGGCAGGGTTGGAGGGAAGGGATAGGACATTAGGAGGACGCCTCGGCAGCCTGGGGCGACGCCTGGCCACCTTTAGCAAGCACCATTTGAAATTGTGGTTATTGCTGCCATTGCACCTCCCACTCGTTGTGCTGGCCTTGCTCCAAAGGGTGCCATACATGAGACTGTAGCTGGGACACACTGGCGGGGTCATGTGCCACACAATTACGACAAAGGTGCAGGGGCGGAGTCAGCAACGCTTTGCTGTCACATGCCACATGGCCGCAATCCCAAGACCGCTGCCACGCCCCCATAGCACACGCACACACAACCGGAGAACAGACAACACACCCATGACTGTAACAGCAGCAATTTCAAAATATTTTACGTAATATCATTGTTTGGAGCTCGTAACTAACTTTTGCCAGCATCGCGCACAGGTATGTGGATCTCTGAATGTATGCTCGTATTCGTATACAAGAGCAACAAAGGATGCTACTGTATCTTATATTCGCTAACTATTTAGCTAGAGCTGCACGCATGAAGAACACGCGCGGGTCGCTTCTTTAATTAGATAAGTTGAACTTGTAAACGGTCGACAGTTATGTTTCGGCTAAGCTTACGTGTAGCCACAAGTTCAATCAAACAATTAATGTAACTGTTAGCAAATATAAAAAAATATCTTGTTAGGACAGTTTGATTTTCTAGCTAAGAACGTTACCCGTTGGGCAACCCTCGCAATACTTTGTGTGTGTGTGTGTGTGTGGGACTCCAAACTATGTCGCCTGCATGCTCTGCGTTTTTGGCACTGCCGCATATGATTCGTATCAGTGATATTTCTGGTTCAATGTTAGTTTGCATGCGACGTGCTTGTTAATGTTAGAATGTTGGTTACCTTTGTTTGTTACCAGCACGTGTTTCACTATGCTGCTCGTGTTCGTCCTCGTGCATGCCTCCGTTCAGTTGTGAATATGTGTGTGTGTGTGTGTATGTGTCCGTTTTAATACAAACGCATAATAGCATTTTTAGCTGTGAAACAGTTTTAGTCCCCTCCTGCGGCTGTGGCATTGTCCGATGTCATTGTCGGCAACGTTGTTGCTGCTGCTGCGGTTGCTGCTAGTTTTCTCTAAATTAATACATCACATGTACCGCCAACCGCCTCTCCTCCCCTACACAAAAAATGAAGCAAAACAAAACATTTCGAGCAGAACAAGCATATAGAGTGCTTAATTATCCCTGACAGCCATTGTTTGGGTCGTCCTTAATGAGAATATTTTAATTTAGTCAGGGTGGAATGCATTTGGATTCGCCATTCAAATTCGACACGGTACCTTGTTAAACAGTTAAATCTACTTCCTCAGTCAAAAATCGGCGACATTTCATTTGATCAACAGTTTTCACAACTGTCGCCACGCTAATGGTGTCAAAATGAAGGCACACAACAAACCGTAGTTTGAGGTAATTGCGGCTAAATGTGGTAGAGGGAAGTGCAGGTACTTTGTTAATCGACTTTTCGAATTGGTCATTACAGCTAACAATTTGACTTGTGTAAACATTTTAGCAGCTTTCGTTTGCTTTCCACCTGTTCGTTGACAGTTTTTTCGGTGCGGGTAAACTTCAAAGAATTGTTGCCCTAACCGCTTTCATGGTTATAGTATAATATCGCTTTTTACGGATTGATGTCACAGATACCTGCCTCTATATGTTTAACTTTTAATTTGTATTTGCTGCAGTAGAGCTCAGTTGCACACGCAACACAATGCTCGCGCTTTAATTGGGTAGGTGAAATAAAATAAATATGAAACAAGTGCGAATATTGCAGTCGGATGTAACCGACTGCAGAATACTCGTGCACGGTAGAATAACAGCTTAAGAAAACAAGTAAGATTGCTCTAGTCGGGACCGCCCTAGTAGATACCCTGAACCCAGAAATGAACACATACACACAAACTCTCGGCAGTTGATGAGCATTGAGTCTGTTAAAAATAAAAATAAAATTTATTAATAATTACCAACGGAAATACAAGCTTCTCATTTGAGTGTGTGCCTTGCCGAAGAAGCACCGACTCAATATTATGGCATTTTGATCATGATTTGTCGTATATATTGATTCTACATTTAAAATATATTCATTTTCGAAGATAAAATTTTTTGAATTTTTTGGTCAAAAAAGCATGTACTCCCCCTTGTGAATTTTGGAAAAAAATATTTTTCAAAATTTAGAATTGCGAATTTATAGTTTTAATCGATTTTATTTGTCACAATTAGCATAAAAAACAACATTGAAAGTGATTTTGGGGGGTCAAATTTTTGGTCAAAAATCATGCCAAAATCGACAAAAATTTTGACATGTAAAGTTGTCAGATTCCATAGCTCCCATATATGAAACCTCCATAACTTTGTCAAAAGTGAACCGATTTTCACGTTTGATGGCATTTTGATCATGATTTTTTGTATATATTGATTCTACATTTAAAATATATCCATTTTCGAAGATAACATTTTTTTGAATTTTTTGGTCAAAAAAGCATGTACTCCCCTTGTGAATTTTGGAAAAAAATATTTTTTCAAAATTTAGAATTGCGAATTTATAGTTTTAATCGATTTTATTTGTCACAATTAGCATAAAAAACAATATTAAAAGTGATTTTGGAGGGGTCAAATTTTTGGTCAAAAATCATCCCAAAATCGATAAAAATTTTGACATGTAAAGTTGTCAGATTCCATAGCTCCCATATATGAAACCTCCATAACTTTGTCAAAAGTGAACCGATTTTCACGTTTGATGGCATTTTGATCATGATTTGTCCTATATATTGACTCCACATTCAAAATATATTCATTTTCGAAAATAAATTTTTTTTGAATTTTTTGGTCAAAAAAGCATGTACTCCCCCTTGTGAATTTTGGAAAAAAATATTTTTTCAAAATTTAGAATTGCGAATTTATAGTTTTAATCGATTTTATTTGTCACAATTAGCATAAAAAACAACATTGAAAGTGATTTTGGGCGGGTCAAATTTTTGGTCAAAAATCATCCCAAAATCGATAAAAATTTTGACATGTAAAGTTGTCAGATTCCATAGTTACCATACATCAAACCCCCATAACTTTGTCAAAAGTGAACCGATTTTCACGTTTGATGGCATTTTGATCATAATTTGTCCTATATATTGACTCCACATTCAAAATATATTCATTTTCGAAAATAAAATTTTTTTGAATTTTTTGGTCAAAAAAGCATGTACTCCCCCTTGTGAATTTTGGAAAAAAATTTTTTTTCAAATTTAGAATTGCGAATTTATAGTTTTAATCGATTTTATTTGTCACAATTAGCATAAAAAACAACATTGAAAGTGATTTTGGGCGGGTCAAATTTTCGGTCAAAAATCATCCCAAAATCGACAAAAATTTGGACATGTAAAGTTGTCAGATTCCATAGCTCCCATATATCAAACCCCCATAACTTTGTCAAAAGTGAACCGATTTTCACGTTTGATGGCATTTTGATCATGATTTGTCCTATATTTTGACTCCACATTCAAAATATATTCATTTTCGAAAATAAAATTTTGTTGAATTTTTTGGTCAAAAAAGCATGTACTCCCCCTTTTGAATTTTGGAAAAAAAATATTTTATCACGGACATTGCACAAACCCAATATTTCACATCGTAAACGAGTATATGAAATACTCCACAACCGGGAATCGAACTCGCTCACCCCGTGTTAATATGCACAATTGCACCACACAACCACATTATTCATGTATGATATAACATTACTTAACCACCGCAAAAAATCAAGGAAAACGAAAAATTGGCACTCATCATTAAAACGATACAAATTAATAATAATAATATTTATGAATAATGAAAAAATAAAATAATTCAACATCCTACCGCTGTATTCGAACCCAGGCCTCCACGTTATGCGCCACAACCACGCTCTTACTTCCCTTCAATATGTTAAAAATCAACTTAACCATTGCAAAAAGTTCCTAGAAAAAACGCAAGACAAAATTTGCATATTATCGGTTTGCCACGCTCCCAGTGGGCGCAGCCCAAAGTCCTTAACACTTTATCTGACGCGGGTACACATGAGTATATATCCAAAATATCGAGTCTCTAGCTTCAATAGCGGCGAAAATAATTGCGTTCATACGGACAGACGGACGGACGGACGGACGGACGGACGGACAGCAAGACGGATATTGCGCAGAACCAATATACTCTTCACGTCGTGAACGAGTATAAAAATTAAATTGTAAATATGTAAAGTTTATAATATAAAACAATCTAAAAATAAGATCGGAAGGCGAATGAAGATTTGTTTGAATTGTACGATGTGATTTTTTTTTATTTCGAAATGAGCAAAACGAGCAGTTGCAATTGGAGCAATTTTATTTAGGACTATTAAGCATTGGGAAAGCTGCCGCAAATACCACATGTGCTTTTCTTAAAGACAATAGCTACAACAGTTTTATGGCTCATCACTGTTAGTCCAGTCCTAATCCCCCAAACCAAAACTCAACCAAACCAAAATCCAATCATCAAGAGTCAGTTCACTGCTCCACTTTGCCTGGGGTCTGCTTGACCCAATGCAGCAATATGGCTCCACCACATGCCAAAAACTAGTCAGGCTCAGGCTAAGGAACAGGCCCGGGCTTAGGCTCAATTTGTTGTTGTCGACTGCTCAATTTGTTGTTTATATTGTTTTTATTGTTTTTAGCAGTGTTGTTGTCTTTGGTGTTTTTTATGTGCGGACTATTTACTTGTTCATCACTTACACGCTAGGGTAATTTAAAACAAATGCCCCACCAAATCGCATTCGGCTTTGGCTCTACTAGTTTTTATTGCTCTCTGGCATATGCAGCGGCAAATTTGTTCATCCACAACAATTTGGCATGCCATTTGTATTGGCTCATGTTAATGCTGGCACCAAATCCCCAACACGGCGGGCGGCATGTTGAGTCCCGGGTCTTGTCCTTTGCATGAGTCTGATACACGGTCCGGGGCATGTAGTTGATCCAATTGCAGCCGCTGGCTGTCGGATGTTGTTGCAGCTGTTGTGTTTTTTAATAGACACATTAAAAAATAATTTAACAGACAAACAGCCGCTCTGTTACTCACACAAACTGCCCGTCATTGCATTGAATAAATCATAAATCATTCAGCTTTTTGGCATTCAATAAAAATAAACTCTGCCCAACGAAACGTACGATAAATAATAAATAAATGAAGAAAAAATAAATAAAATGCTCAGAAAACATATGACGTTGAGCATATCGGTTGATGGTTGCCATTGCCACGTTGCTATTAAATGCTACACTGCTACATATGATGCGCAGGTTGCGCCAATTTGCTGCCCATTCTCAGACTCATTTTCAGTCTACGCCCATGGTCACGCCCGCTCAACATGGACGATACACACACACACACACACACACACACATTTTATACTATATGTTCGCTTTTTACACATCATAATTTTTTATGCTAGTTGACTTTTAGCCGCTCTTGTTGGCACCTTTTTTCCCCCAAAACCTTTTTATGCAGTCATTCATTTTGAAGCGAGCGCCAGGACAACACCGAAAAGTTGTTGCCATGTACAAATTAATAAACGAGTAACTGACAAAAAGGTAATTTATTATTTTATACATATTTGACAAATTAATTTAATGACGCGACACCTCACTTCGCACATACACACACACACATATATAAATCTATATATGTGTGTATGTGTGTACACGCACGTCCCGCTGGGATCCCATGTGTCTGGAAGCCCCAGCTCAGTCCATCTCTCGTTTGGCGCTGCCGCCACACATAATAATTTCTCATTTAATTTTTCAATTTTAAGCGTCATTTACACATGCCACGCCATGACAGAGCTTGGTCCAGATCCCCCGGCGTCCCCGCGCAGGCCTGTTGGCAGCTTGGCCTTGGCTGTTGCCTCTGTTCTGGTTTCTCATTTTATATTCGCATATGTGTATTTATACACATAAGTGTGTGTGTGTGTGTGTGTGTGTATTTTGTATTAAAAGGTAATCATCGAAAACAGCACTGGCATGCAGTTTTCACGCCGTTGGAGTATTTTGTATGCCTGTCATTAAGTCGTCAGCGGGCATAACAAGAGCGCGAAACGAAAACCGCAACCAGAACCTGAAGCTGTAGTTGTAGTTGTAGTTGGAGCAGAAGCTGAAGGCCCAGAACAAGGGCACTAGACTGCGCGTAATGCCAGGACGCAATCAGTTGCTCAGTCAGTTGGTGACGGATGAGTAAAAACGAGTCGGACCTGGAGTGTGGCTGGCGGGGTCGGTGGCGTTGCACTTGAACGTGTTGCCATTGCTCTGAAGAGCTCGTACGTTAATGGCACTAGAATCAGTTTTCATTAACGATATGCTGCGCGAGTGCCCAGACTCGGACGCGCACTTGCAGGGGCGAAAAAACAGCATGCGTGCGTTGTTGGAATATTTCTCGCTGGCTTCTGTGGCGGCAGCGGCTGTTGCGGCATCAGCATCAGCATCAGCTCTGGCAACGGCAACGGCAATGGCAAAAGCAACGGCAACGGCAATTAATAAAACACACACCTTCTGTGAAGCACACATGACCATCTCCTTCAACCTCTATCCCATTCAATCTCATGCTGCTGGCTGCACAGTGGTCTAAAGCACTTATTTATGCGACTGCGATGTGTTGGCTGCCACCGGCAGTACCCTCGGCATTGGCATTGACGCTGGCGTTGACGCTGGCGTTGGCGTTTGTACTCGGTGTTAAAAATTGAATTTAAAAATCTCAAACGGTGCAAAAAATATTTCACACGCACATTCGGCGTCGCAGTCGGCGATACTGCTGCTGAGATTTTCATATAAATCACATTTACCAACGAAAATATAATAAATAATACATGAATACATACATATGCATGGGTATATGCATATACCGCAACGCATACATAAATCTTTCAGTTTGGATTTTCACTTTGGTGGCATAAATTGACACTGGCGTACAGCGTGCAAAGTCACAGTTACCGTTGCAGTCGCAGCGCAGTCGCGGCACCCGCAGCCACATTTGAAAACCACGCTTGAAAGCATGAAGCGTCCATCCGGCCAGCGTCGGCTTCGGCTTCAGCTCGAATGCAACAGAGTTCGCTGACAGTAAAAACTCATTTACGCGAAATTAAATTAAAAGTTAATTAACGCTGTCAATGTGCAAAGCACTCCAGTCAGCGAAGCCGGCAAACAGGTAAACAGGTAAACAGCCAACTATCCAGCAACTGCCTGAAACTTTGCCGGACAAGTTGAAAATTCACCGCTAGTAAAGTTAAGCATATGCCCGTTGAAATTGATGAGAACTGGTTTTAAATGTCTGCTTGACAATTTAAGTTGCAAGGCCATCTGTGCGGCTGTTTGTCTGGTGGGCTGTTAATGCGGCATAGCCTCCAGTTATGCACACTGCGCACAGTGCGTATGGTTAATGTGACATGACCAAGCTGCCAGCCAAGCTGTCTGAGTCTGATGCTCGTTTGTCAGACTGCTTTCCATGCCAAAATCAACAACAACATGCAGCACGCTGATAATTAATTTTTAATTAAAGTCGACAATTAGAGACAATGCCACATTGCATTTAATTGGACGCAACTGAATTCGAGTTACTACTCAAAGGATTAAATTTATCAAATATGATTGTTTGCAACTCAATATGAAACAAGTCACGTGGGGCAAATAATAGACAGAGCGAGTTTTAAACTTTATTCATTTGAATTTTCGATTTTTCACATAATTGATTGGCATTTTATAAAATAGGATTTAGATATAGTGGTAGCAAACTAGCCATGTGAAGACTTTTGTATATTATATTTATGTATATATAAATTATTTTAAGTTGAAGTCGATTAGAACAGCATTATTATGGAAAATGGAACAAAAAAAGAAGGACCATAACTTTGTCAACACCTAACCGATGCATTCGTTCATAGGTTGACCTGCATTAAAATCTGGTAACGCTATGTTGAGTCAAAATCAATAAATAATTGGCACCATAAAAATCCCATATACCAAAAGCGATTTTGATAAGAAATGACATTTGTCAAGGAATTTTAAGAAACTTACAATATTGATAAGGGATGACATATGTTAGCAATATTAAATATATATTAAGTCATTAAATATATCTGTTCTCGTTCTATAAATGTCAGTAAACAACTTCTGGCAATCAATGGTTAGCGAACTCATTTAATGGCATTTTACATTGGACCAGAGCGATGTTGTTATAAAAATAAATAAATATAAAATTACTTGTAGATTGGCAATTGGAACTGCACTCCTACGGCCAATTTTGTAACGAAAATTAAAGATAACATAAATGTGGCCGAGCTGACACGGCGCACGCCATGTGGCCAGTTTCAGTCTGAGTCTGAGTCCCAGTCCCAGTTGCAGTTGCAGTTGCAGTTGCAGTCCGACGGATGCCGTGCCGGCACATCAATGTCGTTGCAATGGCATGCTATTTGAATTGAACAAGTGTCAGCGTCATGGGGATATTGTGTTGGAGTCGGGGCCCTTTTGGCCCTTTTCCGGTGGGCCGGGTATAGTATTTGCATGCAGTGCAGTGCAGAGGACGACAATACTCTCAAAACTCAAAATATTAACACTTTAACGCCAAGTTTTTTATCCGGCTGCCGGAAGCAGACAACACAACACTCACACTCAGGCCCTCTCATACGAACACACAAGCACAGACTTACACACTAACACAAATAAACTGTAGCGGTCGTTACGGTGGCAAAACGCCATGTTGGATTATTCAACTCGACGCCATTTCGCGTCACAATGCGCGCTATGCGCCGCCATCATTGCACTCGACAGCAAACGGCAACGGCAACGGCAACGGGAACAGCAACAGCAACAGCAGCATTGCAACGGCACATGCTGCCAACGTTTCCAACGACGGCCAACGCGGCGGATGAAGTTGCAATTCAAAGTCATAAACACGTGCAGCGTGGGCGCAAAGTCGCAGCTAAGCTGCGAGCCGCCGCTGCTACTGACATCAGCAATAGCAATAACAACGCCAGCACTTCCTGCCCGCACAGTAAGTGAGACAGTGGGACGGAGCGTTAGAGAGGTGGAGTGATCCCCATAAAGCCGGGAACGCTGCCCTTTTGTTTCCAAGCCATTTTGTTGCCGACGCGTCGGTCGCTGTTCGTTTTTCATTTGCATGCGAAATTCAAACATCAGCATAAAAATGCAATTTTTATTGCTCAACATTTCTCAACGCCCGCTGCAAATATTTTCGCGGGTTTTTATTATTACCATTTTTATTTTGTTGTTGTTTGTCATTTTTTTGTTGTTTTTTTTTTCACTTTTTTGTGTACTTTCTTCAGCTATTGTTGTTTTTTTGATTCGGTCTGTTGTTGTTATTGTTGCTGCTACTTGGTTGGCTGCTGCCTCATATTTATTTTGAGTTTTTATTTTTGCCCCGTAGCATGCACACCGTTGGCGCCTCGACTACCTCCAGGCCGACCATCAGCACCTTCACCATCTCCACCTTCACTGCCCCCTTTATGAGCTGCACTTTATGAAAATGCAGTTGCCAGTGCGCCATAAGAGTTGCCATTGCTTTAGCGATGCCCGTTGCTTCGAGTACATGGCAAATATTTTATTATTGCAAAATTCTGCCAACTTATCCCGTGCGCATGTGAATCTTAGTGGGGCTTGGTCGGGTTTGGGGCTTTGCCTGCTGACCGCCGCAGGGCAGCAGGAAGGATGCAGCAAGCTAAAAATAATATTTCGTTGCAATTGCAGTTGTTTTGCCTTGTTTCTGTTTTTGTTTGCTTTGATATTTTTTCATTTCTTTTTGTGTTTTATATTTTTGTTTGTCGGTTCGCTTAGTTGAAATTACGTTTTGTGTGCCACTGAATTTCATAGCAGCACTGGCAACAACAACAAAAACAACAACAACAACAACAAAAACAGAAACAACTTGAGCCGAAAAACTTGCTTTCGGTTGTTATTATTCTTACGTTTACTCCCGGCAAATTTGCCGTGTCCCGCCTTACCCGTCTGCTGTTGTTGTTGATGTTTTTGTTAAAGACACCACTACAACCAGGAGCAGCAGTAGCAGTAGCAGCTCCATTTGCTGGCATTGCATTCCGTTACGGCACGGGTCTCCGTCGTAGTAGCAGCTCCTGCCAGCATTTTGGCTCGGATTATTTTTTTCATGCTGCTTTTCCAACATTTTAACTTCCGCTCAATTTACCTTTAGGCCAAGTAATTTAAAAGCTGACGTGTTTGTACAACTACAATTTCGACTCATGTTACAGTTGCTGTTGTTGTTGGTATTGCCAGTGTATAGCACTTCCTGGTGTAGATTTTTGCTAGGTTTGCCGCTTGTTTTGCTTCTTGGCATTAGCTTTTTATTTTTTTTGTTTATATATATATATATATGTTTTTTTAAAAATATTTAATAGGAGAGAACAAAATTTGCTGATGGTCTGGCGAATGTTTTGTTTATTTGCCCTCCGTTTGACTTCCACTTGTGATAGTCAAGTTTTTGATGGGCTCGGCTTAAAAGCTAAGACAGCCAAAGCTGTTAAAACTGTTTGCCTTGGCTAATAGTTGGTAAAGCAGTAAGCGGCTCCAAAGGTAAATATTAATTAAAGTCGATAGTAAATGGCCAAAAACGTTTATTCGTCTGTTTTTCTTTGGGGCTGCTCCTGCTCCTGTTCCTGTTTGTGCTTTCTCTGTTTGACATGTGAGCACGCAATTTCCTTGATTGGCCACCTTCAATGATTGAAGGCGCTCGCTTAACTGTCGGAGTCGAAGTATATGCATAATATAGAAAAAACTTAGCATACTATTTGGGGCATTCGACAAAACTTCCTGTGCGCGCCCGTCAAAGTGTGTGTCTGTATGTGTGTGTGTGTATGAGTGCGTGTGTATATTTGTGTGTATGTTATAACAGTTAACACCATTGTTTGCGTTCAGTCTGGGTCAGCCAGCATCCAAGCAATACTTCACCATTCCGTTGCTTTTCAGTCCGCCTGCCAGGCAAGCCAACAAGTCTGTTAGCCAACCCGCAGCCGCAGGCAGAAACAGCTTCAACCTCTGTTTCAGCATCAGCTTCAGCCTCAACTTCAACAGCAGCATCAACATCGACGGTGGTCTATGTGCCGTCGCTGGAGCTGCATTAAGTGAAGTATTGTTTCTGCTAGATTAATCCTGTTTTAATTAAATATACACGCTGCCAGCACAAAACCAACAAGACTGTTGGCTCAGCCGCTCCCTAGCAAAAGGAAAAAAACGAATAAGGCTGGGAAATATTGCAGGCCGCAGTCTGCAACCTGCAGCGCGCTACCCGCATACCGTTACCCCCAGCTAGCAAATTCGACTTCTGACGTCATGCAAATTTGTGCGCCAGCTACGGCTTGGAGCTCGTGCGGGTGCTCCACTCCGATTGACAAAGTGACTTGACTGACTGAGTGCTTGGTTGAGTGCAGGAACAGAGTCCAGCACACGCTGCTTTCTTTTTGTTCTTCATTTTAAGAAAATAACAAAAAAAATTAAACAAACATAAAAGGG
Organism: Drosophila paramelanica; assembly: GCA_035043915.1. Lineage (NCBI taxonomy): Eukaryota > Metazoa > Arthropoda > Insecta > Diptera > Drosophilidae > Drosophila > Drosophila paramelanica. Next base: position 6,927,122 of record JAWNMO010000354.1, on the reverse strand, counting down.
TTTCTCACGCAGTCAATTCGAAGGCAGCTCCTTCGTTTGCTCGATTATAGTAAATTAAAAATTCTGTGGTATTTTTAAGTGCTTGGTGCAGTAAGTAAGAAAAAATTTAAAACCTCAGGTTGCCATTATGCGGTTGCTAACGTTTATCATGCATGCAAAAATTGTTTTTATTGTGTGCAACATTGCCAGGGAAACGTTGCGCTTAAGCGGTGCAGAGTCCGAGATGCTGCCTTATTTCTTGCCATAAGAATTAAAATCCAGCTTAAGCACAGCATGAATTTTCAAATTAATAAGTTGAAAATTTCATAGATTAAATCAACACAAACAATATGCTAGTAATATATGAAAGCTGCTTATTGCATGTTTAAGATGTTTTCAATGCGAAATTAACAAAATACACAAAATTCAAATAACACAATGGAATGCACTAAAGTTTACGTACAGGATATTTAAACTAGTAAATACAAAAGGAATTTGGATGTTCATTATCTTGGAAAACAGAAAACAAAGCAACGCATGTGTAGTGCATACATACTCTGCTTAATATTTTTAAAACTTTAATCAAATTAATAAAACGCTTGTCGCTCCATTGTTGTGTAAAACTTAAACTTAAATCCTACGTACTTACCAACATGTTTACTTATGTATATGCATATATGCAAGCAAGTACAGATAATGAACTAAAATGTAAGTATGCGTTTTTGGTGCATATTTAAGTATGTGTAAACATAGTCACAACTGCAAGAGCCCATTAAATTTGGTATTTAATTTTTGTACGCCCCTCTGTATTATATTTTCTCTCCGTAGTTAACCCAATTTCAACATTGAATTTGCAGGCATTTTTGCAGGGTGTTCGGTTTTTCTGATTTTGTGCAGTGTACTAAATGCCTAATAGTAATTTTATATAAAATTTCAAAAGCAGAATTAATGGCAACTTCAACAACAGCAATAGTAACAAATATTTTTGCCATTTTGGGTGGCTCTTAAAAAATATGAAATTTATTTGTTTGTTGTATAATTATAATCGTATACGGCTGATATACACATTGTTACGGAGAGAAAAAACAATGTATGTGTAATTGAATGCATATATTGGTAGTTGAATTTGGTTTATGTGTGGGTGCGATGGTGTGCATGTGGGTGTTGAAATGTTTGTATTGTTGCCAAAAAATATTTGAATGCAATATTTTTGTTAATCTCATTTATTAGTTCAATGTAGAGTTCGTAGAATGTATGTTCTCAGCTACAATAAGAATCAAATAAATAAATTCATAGATTGGAATTTAACAATAAATTAAACTGAAAAAAGGAAACGGAGAGTTAGCATGAAAAACTATGTTTCTGTAGTAGTTAAGTTAAATTGCACTATAATCAACTATAGAATAATAGAAAGCATTTAAATACTTTGTTTGATTTGATATATTTTTTATTGTGAATGTTTGATTTAATTCTTTTATCAATGACATTTGTTCAATTATTCAATATATAAATTGTATATATTGAGCTTTAGTCAAACACGGCGGATTATTTTCATTCCACATCTGTGATGATGATTTTTTTTTTACCAATCTATAATTTTAAATAATGCATGTATTTGCGTTCATACGGACGGCATAAAGGACATCAAGAAGGATATTTCACAAACCCAATATACTCTTTTTACTTCGTGAACGTAAAAATGTATAATTTGCATACACACACACACACATATGTACATATATATTGAACGATATAGATGTAAGGCCTGCAATATCTATTAAAACGCTTCCAGTAAAAAATCGCACTGTAAATTGCATGTGCTTTGGCTATGTAATAACTAAAATTGATAACAATCAATATGGACATGTGCAGGTGTTGTTGGTGTCGGGCGCGGTCCAGAACTGTCGCAGACATGAGGCCGCAACAATATACACCGCACACCTTGTTGTCGGCGCTTAACCTGTCATTGTCAGTTTGGCCTGCTTCTCCCGCCTGTATGGCCATAAACCTAAAGTGCACGCATTGAGTTCTGATTGCCTCGCGAACACACCCATACACGCGTCCATGTAGGTGCGCACGTATAATGCAGGTGGAAGCTTAGTTTAGTTGAGAATGCACTTAAAATTTAATTTAAATGTAAATTTGTGCAACGAAATGTGTTGTGTCGAAAAAATGTTTATGTAAACAGTGTAAGTGTTCACAACAGCAACAACAATAACTATAAGAACAACAAAAGCAACAGCAGCAGCAGGAGTAGCATTTGTAGTAGCAGCGACAATAGCAATATACAAAAAAAGAAAAACGCGAAATAGAATGCAAATGCAAATATTGGCAACAGCGACCAAAAAAGTGTGTAAGCTGCTGCAGCAAAAATAAGAGGAATTTATATGCAGATGTGCAAACATTTTGCACCCTATTCCAGTCGACATCGGCAGCAGCAGCCATGACTCAGTCAAGGGGAAAGGGTGCCTGCAAAGGTCGCCGTGTGGGATGGCAATGCCAGCATGTGCATTCATTTGGGTTTGGCGGGGCGCGTAGCATGCGTGAAATTTAATAAAGCTCAAGTTGGCAACGTTGCCGGGTCCGTTGTCGGGTTCGTGCGAAAGACGCTCACAAAAACAGAAAGCGGTAAAGCGTCAACGACTTCACAGTTGCCGTTGATGTTTATTAAATTTCATTAAATTACGTAATTCTTGAGCAAAAGTTGCGCAGCAGCATCAGCAATATCAGCCACAGCGACATTTCCAAATGCAATTCGGAACAACTTAAAAAGCGAGCGCGCCGCAATAAAAATGTCTGCTGCGGCACCCCGCCATCCATTTCCGCGATGGCTGCTGTGTGCAGCAGTGGCAATAGCTGTGTAATTGTGTGTGTGTATAGTGTGTCTGCGTCTGTGTGAGTATGCGTGTGTTTGTGTTGGCTGCATGGCGCGCACCCCTGCAGCGATGTTTTCACATTGTTGCTTCACACTAATCTTCTGTCAATGCAATACGAGGACGAAAGCGACAACAGCTTGCAAAGACCTATGTATGCAGCTGTTGTTGTAATTGTTGTTCTTGCTGTTGCTATTCAGTCGCCAACACAGATACAGTTGCTGAACTTCAAAGACCAAAAAGTGCAAACCGCAGCCGCAAACGGGACAGGGCAGCATTTGGCATTCGACTGCGTGAGTGGGCTAAAAGATTTTGGCCCCAAACCTCAACATGCACAGGGACCAAGTTGTTTTCTGGCTGAATCTCTGGTTTTGTCTTTAAGTGTAAAAACATTTCACTTTTGGGCTAGCAATCCCCAAGCTTCTGCCACTGCAACTGCTGCTTCTGCTGCTGGCTATGGCAGCATGTTGTCGCCATTGTAGAAGCGTGTCGCCAGCTTCTGCTTCGGACACTGCAGTCAAGTGTCTGTGTGCTCGTGCGGCCGTCTGCCTGTCGGTGTGTCCACCCAGCATGTTTGGTAACGTGTGTGTTACCCGCTAGATGGTTGTTGTGATGTCAGTGCGGCTAATGCTTTTAGCCGATTTTCAAACATGGACTTCGACTAGCGGGCGGGTCTCTTTGCTGGCCAGTTCAGTCATTGCCATTGGTCAAAACTAATGCAATATTCTCATTATTTGGTTTACTTTGTTTGCGCAAACTGTGTGTTTTATTTTCCTTTATTTTATTTTATTTAATTTGGGTTTGATATTGTTGCATCTTCGGCTTAAGCCGACACAGTCACAGCCTTGTTATATGTATTTTGCTTTGTTTATTGGCACAACATGCAGCTGCTGCAACAATTTGTCTTGCCGGGATGCGTGTATATTTTGCTTGCCTTTTGTTTATTTGTCTGCTTTACACTTTGCTTTTGTTATTGTTTTATTTAACGTAATTGCTTCTACACTTGTATTCGGACATGGACACGGACTCGGCCACGGGCCCGGGCACGGGTCGGACATGGGCACGAGTACTGCGCCACATGGCACAAGCAGACGGCAACACAAGCAACAAATTTATTTTTGCTTGCCTTTTTTTTAATATTTCACCAGCAGAAGCCATTTGTCTTGGCCACAAAGTGGACAAGCGACTGGGCAGACTCCCTACCAGTAGGGAGCTGGCTGCCCTGACTCGGGCAAATTAATTTCGTATTAGCGCACTTTGACAAATTAAAACCGCAGAGTCAACAGCCTGACTGCTGGCACATTTAAATATGCAGCTTGGCCCAATCAATGGCTGTTAGCGGGGCCCACAAATTATATGCAAAGTAACAACTAATAAATATTCAATGCCTGTCACATTAATCTTTAAACAGTGCGAAAGGCCTGTCAGGCTAGCTGCAGACCCAGTCGTAAAAAAATCATTGCTAATGCCAATCTCTTAGCAAGGCCTGAACGTGAATGGGCCGGCCCAGGCCGGACTGGTTAGCTTTTTTCGCTTTTGCGCTTGTATTTTATTTTATAAATTTAACAAATAGTCGCCTAAGTAAAAGGGGCGCGTGCAAGGGCCATAAACCAGCATGGCCAGGGCCAGGGCCACGGCCAGGAACAACGACAATACCTGACCGGTCTGACCTGCTTTACCTTTGGGCTCGCATAGCTACATTGACCACGGTGACCGTGCGGTGACGCTCAAGCCGCTCGGCAAAACCCTCAGGCACTTTTTAATCTAACAAAATCCAAAGAAACCGCACGTCGCATAAATAATGAGACTGATGAGGGTCCATTATGGCCACGAAAAATGAAGAGTGAGTGTGGCGCACGCTGGCGTCACCTCCCCTAAATGCCCCTGCCCCACTTACCGGAGCCATCGTCCACCAGGGGTGCCAACAGTCAATGTTTGAGCAACGTGTTTTGAAAGAGCGCTAGGTGTGATAACAGTTGTGGTCGGCTCAGAGTTTGTGACAGGGCGATTGGAGAGGGGGTAGGTCAAAAGCATGACAATGACAGCATAATTGATTTTCGAACAAAAGGCAAAGCAATATAAGCTGGGGCAACAACAACATGGGAAGCAATTTATGAACTGACTAGCGATGAAATACATACAGACGTACATACATATAAATATCTATGCGAACCTATCTGTACACACACCAATACAAACGTTTTTATTCGTATAAGTGAACAAACAGTTGGTCAACAAAGTTTGCGGACGACGAAACAACACGCAAAACTACTTACGTTTGGCTTGCACAATGTAAACTTTGCAAACAATTTTATAAGCTTATTTTACAAAAAAAAAAAAACCAACACAAAAAAAAACTCAATAAAAATTTATGAGATTTCACATTGTAAAATTGGAGACACAGTTTCTGTGGATAGAAATTTGTTATTCGGTACCGAATTGTTTGCTTGAGCTCTAACTCATATAAATGCTTTAAATTTTAAGCAATTTAAAAGTAAAGTACAAATGATGTACATCATTGCTTAAATAAATTGACATATTTCTTTGTCTACACATATCTTTTGCAATCCAGTTAACCATATAGTATTACATAGTATTTTGTGTATAAATATTGAAGCAACCTTTCAAGTTTCCAATGTCCTTTTAAAAAGGGCATGTGTGATAGGTCAAAGTGGAATTTACATGCTGTCGTGCACAAACTTAATTGGCTGAGTGTTGTGAGTGTAGCAGTTGCAGTGGCCAATAGCCAGTGCCACTCGTTGGTCGTGCTTTATTTAGAATTTATTTAAATGAGCTCAAACGTATAAATACCGCCACTTTAGATGCAATCAATGGCTTAAGCATTTCAACACAAGGGTGAAGTCAATATACAAGTTAGAGTCCGAGACAAAGACCAAGACCAAGGGACCGAAACGGTGACCAAAACGAAGGCGGCGAGGAAGAGGGAAGACCACTCTTACATGCTTCAACAAATTCAAACAGATAAAATATGCAAAAATTAATTAAATACTTGCGCTTTGCATGTTCCTTGAAAACAATTTGCCAGACACCAAGGCTCATGTCGAAAGGTGGCCAAGTGTGCGAGCCGGAAGCGAGCCAACGTACGGGTGTTGAGTTGTAGGTTGTGTTCGTGGCCTGCGACGTCGACACCGACGGCAGTGGCGACGTCAAAGGCGGCCTGTCCAGGTGTGGAAAGTGTGCTATATAATTTGCAGCATGCTAGCAGGCAATACACAAAACAAAGAAGAAAAAAAATGAGAAAATGGAAAAGAAAAGAATAGAAAGCGTGCAGCAGAGTGTGGGCAGGAGAGTGTGAAAGTATACAAGAACAACAACACGACATCCTAACGCCACCAACAACAGCAACAACATCGATTGCAATTTACTGCCTGATGCACTTAAGAAAATTTATGCAAATACCCAAAAATACTTACTTTACTTTACTTTACCGGTCGCCCAGGGTTTTGGCGCAGGCAGACGCCGCGCCAAGGACAAACGGGTATTCCAGCATAAATTTTATAGTGCAGCCCAGGTCTATGAACCTGAGCCGAGCAGCAGACTGAGTTGGAGAGAGAAGGCAATAGATGAGAGAACCAGAGAGCTATCATCATATATATATATATGTGTATGTGTGTGCTTGTGTGTATGTGTGTGAGTGTAAATACTTACGAAGCAGGTAGAACGCTATGGCATACTTAATGAAGCAGCACCCACAAAACTGCAAACGCTTGCTTCATTACTTAACGACGGGGGGAGCGTCGTTTTTTGAAAAATAGTTAAGAACTCAACTGCAAGAAAAAAAGAAAGAAAAAAACTCAACGCTATGCCCGCTGCATTGCTGGCTGCGGTTATATATGGCAAATTGAGTAAGTCGGCCGCTGAGAAACAGGCAATACCCTCGAGTCGTGCGCGAGTCGGCCGCATTGTGAGTTATGTAACTTGGCATGGACACTGGCCAAAACAGCACAAACACAATTGAAGGCTGAGATGCTGGGCAGGCATTGTGCGGCCGCTTTTGCAGCGGCTTCTACGTGCCACATAAATCAACGGCCAACTCAGCCAACCAGCTGACAGCAGACAAATTTTGCCTGCCGCTTGACGCTGCACTAATTTGCCAAGACATTCGCTCATCCTCATCTGTTGATCTCTCGGCGACTGAGCTAAAGTGAGCCAGATTGATGCGCCTGCAGCTGTAGCATGCAAAAAGTGCGCTGAAACAACTGTGTAACTACACGGATACAAATCAGAGGCGGTAAGAAATTTCGTGTTAACCAAATGTTGAAGCCAAGTGCTTGGGTGTTGCTATTGGCCCTTAAGGGCACCAGGTTCAGGTTCAGTTCCAGGTTAACGTTGCTTTGCCGGCTTGTTTCCTTTTCGTTGCTGGCGACTTGCATGATGAAGTGCAGCCAGCCAAGCTGTCGGGTGAGCATCTTGCCACCCGCGTCATAACAAGCTGCCAGCGTTGGTTGCCTGGTCGGCTGCTGCTGCTTAAATAACTGGCAGCAGGTGTTTTTTACACATTTCTTAACTTGTCTCGCGACGTGAAAGAAGACAGCTGCATTGGCTCCTAGTCCAACCTTCACTTTGCTACTAGGCATCTTCCAAACACACACAGGCTCACATACGCGCACACCCACACTCTCACACTAGTTCTATCATTGTGCGTGTGTACATAATTTAAGATCTACGAGGATTTGAGGTTGTTTAGTGCCATGTACAATGCAGCCTTGCGAGATGCTCAGGTTATATGCGTTTTTTTTGTGCACTCTGTTTTTTTGTGGGTGATGTGTTGTGCGGCCCGCACTTAAGGTAATTTGCATTGCAGAATTTGCAGAGCTTGGCCAAGGCAACGATGTAGTCACTGTCGACGTCGACGTCGACATCGCCGTAGCTGCAACTGCAACCAACGTGCCGGGCATGAATGAAGCAAAGTGCTACAAAGGATTATGCAAATTAATTATTTTGCGCAAGGCAGCCACCGCCGCAGCGTGCTAGAAAAAAGGCACCTAGAAAGTGTAACGACAAAAATGTGGACGTCGCTCGCCTCCGGCGCCTGCCAACAATAGCCAAATAGCTGCAGCCTCCATTTGCCCAGCACCTAAATGCAACATCCCTCCAAACAAAACTGCCTGTAAAAGTTATTTAGTTCCTAGCTTCGTCGTCGTCGTCGTTATTATGCTTCTTTTTTTTTAAGTTTGGTAGTTTTTAGATTTTGGTTGAATGCATTTTAATAACCAAGTGCTCAAGGTTGCCACTTTTGATGAAATTTTCGTGTATGTGTGTGCAGGTGTGTGACTGTGGGTGTACTTTATGCAAGGCGTGTCCTATGTTGTCCACCGTCCGCTGTCCTTCAGGCTACAGGTTGTAACAAACTAGCATAGAGCGTATAACAGCTTTGGGTGTAGCTATTAAATTCTCGACTCTACTCTGGCAATGTTTCTGTCTGTTGCTGCTGCTGTGGGCCAACTTTTGTTTAATGAAATGCGGCAAAAAATCCACAACATCAACAACAACAACGAAACAAGCCAAATAACCATTTAAGGGAAAAGTTTTGCTATTAAAATACTACGTAATTTTTAATTGCTGCCACTGTTTTTGCCACGTAAATTGGTAAATCGAGTATTTAAGTCAATTTAAGGTTGCAGGTCACGTTTCAACATGTATGTAGTAAATATTAAACATGCAGTTAGCATGTTTGTTTATAATTTTCCATTGATTAGTTGAACGTTCACTTATACATACACCCACACACAACGAACCACATATCTGTAATACGGTAATTCGTTTATTTAATTACATTTTGTTTGAAGTTTTTGTTTTATTTGCACTGGGATTGCATTAATTAACGAATCAATTGCTTCTGCATTTAACACGAAAAGAGTTATATTAAATTCTGTCATTCGCAGTTCAATTGATTTAATTATTAAAAAGTAACAGATTGATTTGCCCCTAAAATGTTTTATGACAATGCTAAAGTTTGTGTATTAATTAAAAGTTACAGGAGTTCTTTCATACTCAAGAGTAAAACTTTTGAAAAATTTTTAAAAAAAAGTTTTTAATAAGTTAGTTTTTCTTATCATTTAATATTTTAAAACTTAATCCAGTTGTTCTTGTGATACTAGTATATTTAGTCGACACAACGTGAGTCTCTATTAATGTAAGCGGAGTACAAAGTTGCCAAAACCTGACATGTTATTTAATTTCATTCATTTAATTTAGCGCTAATACACAGCTATCATTCGTTTTGAAAATAATGCATTTCTGCGGAAAATATATGCTTACATAAATGTCAATTCAGTGTACACTTTTCATGATAAATGACCATAACATTTCTCATTAAAACTAATTATACTACCACGTACTACCGCACATATCCAAACAGTTGATGTGCATTCGAATCAGTAAAATTGCTTTGCTACAAATGATGTACTGTATGCAAATACAGAAACCGATGTATATATGAACTTTGGTTTGGCCTGTTAAATAAAATTACCTTTTCGCCTACGCTTTGTTGACTGACATAAAAGCCACGAAATTGAATACTTACGCTAAATGAATATCCTACCCCCGAAGCCGCGAACAAAAATTGAAACGAAATACGATTCCCAACGCATAATGCTGAATGACTTCATAAATCCAATAAATTAATAAACTTTTGAAATACGCTGAGGTCATTGAGCGTCGGTGCCACCACCATTTGCGTTGTTGCCGTTACGAAAACTGCTCCACGTTTCCAGTGGCCATAACCATGTTCATCCAGGGTACCAACCAACCCATTCGCAACGCGCCCACTTCAACAACTCCACCAACGCACATTAATCATTGAATTTTTGGTGGCCAACTCCCCAGAGATCTGATGCGAGGTGCTGCTCGCAGCGCACGGTCCGGCGTGAATAAAACGCAAACAAAATTGACTTATTGCCGGTCAAACACCTTTTCAAAATGTGTGTATACACAGTGGGTGGCCCGCAAATAAAATACTTATGAAAAAGTTTTGCCACTGGCAAACCGGGCAAATAAACGAAAACCGCCAAGCATATTTAAATTACAGCAAAATGCAGGCAGATGATAACTTTGGCTTTAAGCCTGTCTCCATCAACAACACCACAACACAAATTGTTATATAATGGTTGAGGGTATAATCACTGGCACAATACTCTTGACTTAAATTCAAACAACGAAACGAATTTATATAAAACGTAAAAATATATTTTAAGGGATCCTTGATGAATCTAGACATAAATTAAAATAATCTTGCTTTAATGATGATCTTTTATAATTCCCTATATTTAAGAACTGTAGCTTGATTTTCTTGAGCGTGAACACCCAAGGGCGTTCTTACACGTGCAGGGTCTTTCAGACTGCGGTGTTGATTTTGATGAATTATTGGGCGCACGTAGCTGCCACCTTGAGTGGCATATAATGAAAATTTGTGCAACTGTAGCGTAACTTAAATTAGACATTTTATTTTCGTATTTTAATGTCAGTCGCATGTCTGTGCTTTGGATCGGACGGGAGGGACTTCCGTAAGGTCAGCAGTGGCTTGTTTACCTTATCACGAAATTCATAAATTTCAAGTTACTTTAACGTATATTCAAGTTGGCTTGTTTGTCTTGGCTAGCGAGCCCTCCGCACTTTTTCCCGCCGTTTGCCATCTGCCTTTACAATATTTCTCCAGTTTGTGCCATAAATTTGTTTATTTGTATATGGCTGTTGTTCTTGGTATTTTTGTAGATGCGCCCTTTTTGTATTCGGTTTTTTTTATTTTTTTCTCTGGCTAAACATATTTCCCTGCAGCCAGGCGAATGTCACACGCCAAAACCTAAAACCAAAAGCTTGAACGCTGCGAGGCTGAGCCCAATGCTCGTCTCCTGTTGCCCGTTGCTCGTTACCCATCGACCGGCATCCTGTGCTGTTCCGTACTGCCCTGTCCTGCGGTTGTTGCGCCTAAAAGTAGTCAAATTGTGCGGACTAATAAATTTTGTTGGCTGTTGTTGTGGCACTTGTTTCGCTTGCTTTTTGCCCGCTCGCCGTCGCTGCCATCCACTCAATTTACGCTGCCGCTGCCCAACGGCAATTGCTTGTTGTTAGTGTTGTTGTTGTTAATATTGCTTTTGTTGCTGTTATTCATACGGCAAGCATAGCACATCCTGTGCGCTGGCTCACCTTGTTGCTCCAGCAGCACGTTCCTGCCCCACTTCCTGCAACCACCGCCCCTCCAACACACGACGCATGCCACAAGCTTTTACCTTTTTGAAATGACATTCATTGGCTTTTACGTGTTTATTTGGAATTTCATTAAAAATGATTAGAAGCTGTTTTGTTTTTTCGTGGGTTTTGTGGGCCATGCTTCTTTTATGTGGCCAACTGCTATGGGAGAGACAAAGAGAGAGATAGAGAGAGAGAGAGACATCCGTCCATAGAGTGGCAGAGCTCTCGAAATTGTGTCCGTCGGTCGTTCAGTCAGTATATAATGGCGCTTTCATGCTTGTGAATTTTATTTGAAAATTTTCTTGCGTTTGGTTTTTGGTCGGTTGTCGTTGTCGTTGTCGTTGTTTTCTTTTTTTTGGGCTTTTTGTTTTTATTTTTTGCCAGCATTTTAAATTGGTGCATACTTGTTGGCTTTTGTTTTGGCTGCAGGCATGCCTTTTTGGTGGTCTTTCTGCTTTCTGGCTATAAATTTTTAATAGATAATATGCGCCAGGCATGAGAATTGGCCTATGCTGGACTCGTATAGCTTCTAATCGTCGCTTATTGTTATGTAGATTGTATTGCTAATTCCGTTGCCACGGTGGCAACCCAACTGCAGCTGTTGTTAGCTGCCATTCACACAGCGCATAATAGGTCTCTTCCCTGTTTGCCTGTGTTTGTTTAATAACCTGTGTGCGCGCGTGTGTGAGTGTAATGCCATTGGCTTGTTCTATTTATAACTGTGGTGCATAAATTAGCTCTGACGAAGTCAAAAGCGGCAGTGAGCTTAGTTTAAGCGGTTTGAATACCGACATTTCTCTGCTACCGTTAAGCTGTTTTATCCATGAAAAGGTATTGTGGCTAATGCGTTGGCGTCGTCGATGGTTGTTTGTATATCTTAGTGCCTTGACAAATTCAGCTTAAGCCCAACAGTCGCCTCATTAAGGAGTTGCATAAATTTGGCAGTAAAGTATGCTACAGTTTTGAATTCGAGCTCAATGCATGCACCCACTTAACGCGTCTGTTGCGCAAATTTTCGATTGTTGAGTCGGCACTTCATATGCAAAACTGCACTCGGTCTGGCTGATGTGCAGTAGCAGCAGCCGTTGCAGCAACAACAGTTGAGAATCTGGTATTTGTTGTTTTTGGCTTTATAGCTGCGCTGCAAAGTTTTGAAGCGCACTTGGCAAGACATGAATGCGTAATAACCAAAAGCGGAAGCAAACAACCATAAAGCCAAGGCAGCCGCTACCACGCACTCACTAGCATAGTCCAGACTCGGGAGTCAGGGCCAGAGCCGGTGCCACAGTTAAAATGAGAGTGAGAACGAAACACGACCATGGATGGCGGCACATATGCATCAAAAGAGCTAGAAAAACAACGGCAAACAATGCAAATGTATTTAGCATAATGAGACAGGAGAAATGTGCAAAAATGCAAACATTTGTGGGCATTGGATGGGTAAGACAGAGGCAACAGAAGCGACGGCAGCAGCAGCAGCCGCCTCACCCTTGACTGTGTGAATGTTGCTTGCAAATGGCAACAACATTTCTCTTTTTTCTCCTCGTGTATATATGTTTGTGCATTAGTGTGTGTTGGTTTTCAAAATGAAAGTCATATGCCAACTCATAACTCAACTTGTTGTTGCTACCAGTTCGTATGGTCGTGCTCAGGCGCAAGTTATTTCATTTGGTATTTCAAGTTTGTTGGCATTTGAATGAAGTCATTATGAAGGCGGTAGCAACCAACCTGCCTGCAGTCACTGGCACAACTAAATTCACAATTTTTTTTTTTTTTGTTCATACTTGCTCTTAGGTATGTGCCGCTTTTTGTGCTCTTTATTGCCAGCGTCGAAGCGAGCGCCTCTAAATAAGCATTGACACATACACACACAAACGCATACCCAGAAACATACAGGGGCACACATGTACACGCTAACACACCTGAAACAGAATGTAATTAAAGTTGAGTTGCAAACTTTTGCTTTTATTTTTATTAACTTTACTTATTTATTTATTTTTTGACTCTTCTGTGCGTGTGCGTTTGTGTCTGTGTTTGTGTACGTGTTTGTGTGTATTTGCATATGAGAGTGGGTGTCCAATGAGCACCCCGGCGACTTTAAAAGCACTTTCAACGGCTTGAACTTGGCACAGGCTTACGCACAAACCCATTAAAGCAGCTTAAGAACTTTTTTTTCCGCACACGCAACCTGAAAAGTATGCAATGGAAACAAACGCCGCCTGCTCTGCCAACGCTGCCGACACTGCTTTCTTGTACTTGCATACATATAAGAAAAGTTTTACCACAGAGCCAGACAAACAGACAACGTGCGACTTACAAATGCTGATGTGTGGTGGGAGGAGGAGGATTGTTCGGGGAGGCTGCGTGCTGTTAACTGGGCTTGGGTGCTGGGTGCGACATTAAGCTCCGTGCGTGCAAATACCATGAATCTGTTGGCATGTAAAACACTGTTGCTACGCCCAAAGCCGGTACAATACCAGGAGGGAGATGAAAAAAATTTTGTTGCAGCAATTTGTCAGACAGTTTGTTCAGTTTTTCTTCTTGCTCGTTTTCTTCTCAATTTTGCTGCTGGTGTTGCTGCAGCAACTGACTTAAGTCGCATTTGAAAGTTGGTAAAAGTCATGCATTGGGGAGTAAAGTAATTGCGCTTATTTGTAGTGCAATTATACAAATTAAAAAAAATTTAAGAAATCGGTGTAAATAAAATCCAGCGTGAAATGCGCGTTAAATAAATACCAGTAAGCCATGTGTGTTATTTTAAATAAATTTATCAGCTTCGACGCTGCAATCAAAGTTACTAAAGGTATGGTCCACATTTCGAGCTCCATTTAATTTATGCTCCGCATTGAAATTTATCACTGGCCAAGCATCTTAATGGTTCATTAAATTCATTATTCGGACGGCTGCAAAAAATAAAAAATTGAAAAAAACAACAGAAAAAAACAAACAAAAACAAGAATAAAAACAAAAAATACCAACCAACAAATGGAATAAAATAATGCACACACATATACACATGTATTTGTGGGCACATGTGTGTGCTTTTTGCGTAACACGTATTTCTTTGCGTCTGCCGCATTTTAATGAGTTTTTGCTTTACGTTAATTTATTTTCATTTGAATTCTTTTGGAAAATGGCTTCAAGGCGCGCACAAAAATGCAATTATGCATTCATTAAAGAAATTAATTGCGAACAATGTTCAGACAAAAAGCAGTTCGCATGCGTGGCAATTCGCATTATTGAAAATTCGACAAATAACCTGCAGTCGAAAAGTAAAATAAAAGCAACAAGCTGATAATATCTTAGCCCCTACTCCAAACATTGGCCCTCACCTCTGCGTCTGCCCCTGACCCGTTTTGGTGCTGGCAGCCTTGTTGTGTCGTAAGTAGAACATTACCAAGGCTTTTATCGTAAATGCCAACATCTTTTGCTTGTAATTTTCTGTTACGTTCGCAACATTCTCACATTCGCATTCTCATTCAAATAATAATGGCTGCCTTTTACGTAGTTGTGCAATGATTACGTGATGCCTGCAGAAAAGCACACATATCCCCATTAGATATAAGATTTCAGTTGTTTCTGCTGGTTGCTCTCTTGCCGTCTTTCCATGTTGATGCGTGCACTTGGCTTTAACTTGAATGTCATATATTTTTGACTCAAATTCACATATGCACATATGCACTTGCACTGATTCTATGCACATTTGCTGCGTTATAACAATGGAATAGTCTTTATTTCGAAATTCTTTCTTATTTGGTTTTTACGAGTATACCCTGCGCTCATAAAATAGTTAAAAGGAGTATAAACACTTGGCAAGTGTATTTTGGTGCAGGCAGAAAGCATCCTGAATCTTTGGTGCATACGTTTTTTTATTTAAGTTGTTGTAACTTTAATATTTAATAATTATCTTATATAAAAACCAACAAATACTCAAGAGACCAAAGTTCAAGACAGTGGTACCCTCATAACGTCTACAAAAATACTAATAGATACTAAGGTGTCTTAAGTCCGGCCATGCGGTGACTCGTCTTTGAGTAGTCTTAACAAAGGTTTTCATTGTTATGTTTTCTAGAAAGCCAGGTCGAATGGTAAATAACACACATTATAACGAAGTATCCGAACGATTGCGTAATAATGTATACTTAACTTACATTGACAACAAAAGGAAGAAACTCCACAGGAGCTTACTTGCAAACAATGCGTTGCTTGTGATTTAATTTGTATAAAGCAAACAGTGCAGTACTGTAAATTTAAATTGTAATTTGATTAGTCCAAATGTGTTAGCTGTTAGTAATATAAATTGACATAAGAGCGTTCTATTCGGCCAATAACAATTGCTAGAAATTCAGGTAATATTTGTGAATTTAAATCTCAAATATTGAAATTTATGATTAGCTAATGGCCATAGCATAAACTTATGGTTAGTCAATAATCCAAACAATTTTTCTAAAGGGTATGTCTCATTGCAAGCAATTTAACAACTATTTCTCAGTCCGGCTATACCAGCGTCTCTGGGTGTATAAGTATTTGTGATGGTGGGTTCTACATGTGACATATTATTACGTATACGGTACATTTCGCATTAGTTGTGCATTAGTCAGCCGTGTTATTGTGTCTGAATGCAACTGTATCAGTAAAACAATAAAATGTGCCACCGACTGTCACTGCCAGATGATGCTGATGATGATGCTTTTGCTACTGCACAATCTATTGTTGCTGCTGCTGCTGCTGTTGCGTATGTTGTTGATGATGGTGATGAGTTTTGAACGCTTAACTGCTGCTGCAGTTGAACCTTTTGCCGTATGAGCAATTCTTTCTTGTTTCTTTTCAGCAGACAAATCCCATCCCACATTCACACATACGTTTGGCCAGCGCCTTTGTGTATGGCTGGGTAGCATCTTTAGTCGGTTGGATGGTTCGTTGAACGCATTTCTCATTTTCATGTCCATTTCAGCAAATCTATGCGAGTCACATTCATTTAAATGTATTTGTCAACGGCAAAGCAACCAAAACAACAGAGTCGCAATATTAGAACGACAACAGCAGCAGTAACGACCATGACAGACAACCAACAAAATTAAAAGCAAAATAACTTAGAATGCTATAGCTGAGTGTACGCGATTAGAAGCTACCCTATGTCCATATCTAAAGCATCCCACATTACAATTTGTCAGAGCTGCCACCTAGTCAACAATGTTTGTAAGCTGATGAACAGCTTAATTCGTTGAATATGGCTTGTTGATTTGGAGTTTATGTTGTAAATAGGATTGTCGAGCTTACCTTATCCTACCCTTCCTTATTCAGTTCAGGGGTGCACGGGTGCAATGAAAAAAGTCATGTTGCAAATATCTTAAGGGTATACTTAGTGTGTGAATTTTTTTCACAGCGCTGCCTTTTGTCTACACTTGGCGACCGGCAAACTGCGCTTAAGTGGACAGTAAGTTCTACTATCCCCGCATGTGTGTTAGGGCTTGCAGCTGTGTGCGTTCGCTTTTGCCTTTTGAATGTGCCGTTCTAGAATCCGTGTGATATGATCTGCGAGTTGTTTTTGCTGTTCGTACACAAAGTGTCGGCGCTGGCGGTATTGTTGTTTTTGGTGTTATTAGTGATGTTTGTTAGTCGTTGTTGTTATTATAGGCTAGGCACTGCTTCTCGTTCCGCTGTTGCAGCGCGAGACTATAATAGTCTAGTAAGCTCTCTCTGGGGCATTCAACTGCATGAGATGACGTCTTTATTTCCCAAGGCAATCTTTTGCTACGAGTGTTTGTTCACTCTCTGTCGCTCTTTCTCCCTCTCTCTCTCCCTCTCTCTCTCTCTCTCTCTCTCTGTGTGTGTCTATGGTCGTATTTGTGCAACTAAGGACAAAAGTTTCGTTGGCTTTGCAGCGGCAACAAACAAACACAAGCATGCAGGCCTCCTACTGAGTCGTATGCGTCGCTTACAGAACCGAAAACAACAGAAGTATGCGCCGACAACGCTAACAACAGCGGTAAGTTGTTGATTTTGGTACTCGTATTCAAAACTTCTACAACAATGTTGAAGCAGGCAGGCAGGCAGACTAAAAGAACGCTGCGGCAACTAGCTGCAGGGCTTTGCATGTTGAAGCGTCGTTAGGAGAACGCAACGATGCCACAAGAGATGCGCTGCTTTTGGTGACTTTTACCTAAATCGGAGCTTTAGTCAAAAATCGCATGCATTGTCGGAGTAGCAAAATTTAGAAATTTCCAATCAGCAATATGTGCAATTGGAAACGGCAAGGAGATGTCAAGCATAAATTCTTCCTTCAGAAAACGTGCAAAAGCATTAAACCGAATTGAATGCAATTTATAGTCTATTATTTTCGCATACAAATAAATTCTCGACAATTTCTAAGCTCATTATAATTAAGTTGAAACAAATTGGTAAAATAATCTTCTGTTTGTGTTTCCTTGTTGTTTGTTATATACGTTGTTGGGTGTAGTATTTCAGTAGTTGTTCATCAAAATACTTTTATTAGAGATATACTAAGACGTTGGCCTGTTAAAAGTTGTTAAATGCTGCCTAGCGTCACTATTGGCAATCTGGGAGCTGATCTGGGCTCTGAGTTCTGCTTTCTGCTTTCTGTTTTCTGCTTTTGCATGATTGTTTATCTTTAAACTTGCCTTGTCTGGCTCTCCAGACTTTTAACGCTTCAGCTTGCTCCCCAGTGAGCGACTTGGGGCTGCACGTTAACTTTCAGTGAGCAATGGCAGCAGGCTCCCAGTTCGGTATTGTTGGTATCCGTTGTTTAAGTAGCTGCAATGGCAATGTAAAGCGTGCAACTTCACAGCAACTTTTATGGTCATCCAAAAAGTATGACAACTCAGGCTATTGCTCTTGTTGTCCTGATTCCACGCAGAGTGGAGAAATCCAACGCATACAGCCGTCATACATACCCACACACACAGACACACACACAGCCACATGAACATATATATACACATGTGGCATAATATGAACTGCTGTTGCTTCGACTGCTTCTCACAGTACCGTACTTATTTATATACTTATAGTTTACGGCGCTGCGGGACATATTGTGCTCGAATATATATTTTTGTTCTAATGAAAAAGTTATGACCATCAAATAAAGTATGCTGCTTGCTGTTTGCTGCTTTCTGCTTTTTGCTTACCACCAACAACAAAAAAACCAGCTCAAAAGTGAAGCAGCAGCAACAGCTACGCCATTAAGTGACCGACCGTAAGACCTGCAATCGTAGTAGGTGCTGTTGTTGTTGTTAGCGTTTTCTGGTTGTTGGTGACCTCGTCGAAAGTTGACTCTATTGTGCTTCCTGTTTATGCTGCGCATTCCTTTTGTTGTTGTTGCTGCTGCTTTTTGTCTTCTGTTGACTGCTGGATATTGCTGCTGTTGTTGTTGTTTTTGCTATTATCTTTTGCCTTGCGCTGGCTATTGCTTTTGTGGTTGTTATTGCTCGGCTATTGTTGCTACTGCATGTTGTTGTTATTATGGTCCCATTCGTAGTTCGTTTAATTCAGTTTTCATATATGTATACACATGCTTGTATGTGCATATAGAAGTACGCATGTGAAACCTTTTGCCCACTGGGCGTATACTTTATCATACAATATTGTTTCGTTTTTATTACATGTCACTCATACGTGAACGACTTTTATATATATATATATGTGTGTGTGTATGTATGTGTGTGACGGAGCGTGTAAAGTGCGTTCTTTGGTTTTATATGAATTTTTTAGAGTCTTTTATGCACTCAGCACGAAAATTTGTTCGCAAGAGTTTTACCACAACAACAGCAACAAACAGCCACAAATTTTGTTTGCCACGTGCGTTGGTTGCTGAGCTGAAAAGCTGCAAAGATGCTTCTAACGTTCTAATTTGGTTTTTGGGTATATATATATATATATATATATATATATATTTATATATATCTATTGACATACAAACATACAGGAGCTTCTAAAGCCAACTAACTACCCGAGCACAAGCACATTCACATATATTCTTTACTTTGCTTGTTTATATGCCGCTATTCATATATTTTTTAACGAGTATTACCATAAAATTACATATGCAAATATACATATTCTAAACTCAACCCGCAGTCGGGTAATCAGCATGTTAGGCAGCCAGGCAACTAGGCAGAGATTTAGCTATTTGTCTGCTATGCGTACGAAATCTTCAGGCTGAGCACGTAATACGTGACAATTACTACATTTTAGGTAAAACATGCTCATTAAATCATTTGAGCTTAATTCCTTGGCAAAGGCAACAAAAAACTTTATACGTTACGTTAAATGTAAGTCTCGACGATCCTTTGTTTTGTTTCGGCCGCTCGACTACCGGTTTTAAAGATGATGCTCTGCTCGTTGTATAAGCCACCTGAGAGAATGTGAACCTCAAAGTATTTGCCTGTTGTAGGCTAAGCCATAGTTACAGCGCAGTCCAGGGCGGGCCAACTAGTCTTGTTCTATATATACATACATGTGGGTAGTATAAACAATGGTGAGCTGGCAAGCTGCAGGCAGATAACAATATACCGCCCGCTGTAAAAGGATTTAACTAGACGTGCTGACGAGGCCGAGAACAACAACTCTGATGAGTGGTGATGGAGCCAGGCAGTAGTGCAACAACTAAACGCTACAACAGCTATGGAATTTAGACCAACAAAGCCAACGGGCAGGCAGCCTGGTGGCCTGGCTGGCAAATGAACAGGTAACGCAGGTCGGCTGCTTGACTGCGGCACAGCCAGGAAGTGTAGCATCAGCGACAGTATCCTGTAGTGTCCTTTTGGCGCACTTTGCTTGACGTTTAGCTGCCCAAGTGCTGCACACCGTCGCCTCTGTCACTGCGTCGCCTCGCCCTGCAGCACGTGCTGCTGCTGCTCACTTGAAAGCGTTACCTACCTACATTACTTATTATGATTATTATTATTTAATGCAACAACGGCATAGACACAGACAACACTATAGTTAACGCAGCAACAGTTTCCAGCATAAGTACATCCAGTGTTGAGCACGTGACGATCCGCTCACGATGCTTAATAACTGAATGAAATAAAACATCCCGTCCTAGGCATGCATAGACCATGCCATAAATGGAATATTTAAGTTTATTTTTGCTGCCATTTGCTCTTGCATGGTGGAGCATGCATAAAATTAGAATTGTGCGGACATTGTCATTTATTTAAGTCTTACGATATATTCACGTTGGCATCTATGCTTTCATAATGGGTTAGTCTCTGAGCTTCGCTTGTGGCATGTTGTCCACGGCGCGCTGTGTGCATTGTTTTGTCCCCTTTGTCTGGTTCACCTAGGCGGCTGCTCTTGTGGCCAGTGGCCTGGCCCCTCCTTGGCTTGTTATTCTTTTGTTGCATGCACTTTTCGCAGTATTTCGTAATATTTGTTAAGTATGCTTTTGAAAATTGTGGTCTTCCACCATTATGTCATTCATTCAAGTCGAGCGACAGTAACGTGGACAACAAAAGCGCTGCAACAATACCCAAGTTGATGACCGAATCGCAGAGTTCTACTTCTAGTATAGCAACCAGTTATAGTTATAGTTGTTGTCGTTGTTGTTGCTGTTATTGTTGCTGTTGCTGATGTCGTTAGACTCGTTATTGAAAGAGATAAAGAGCGGTTACTTAGGCGCACGCCAGTTTTATTGTTGTGGATGCTGCTGCTGCCACTGGGGATGGTGTTGTTCCTATTATTTGTAGTTGCCGTCAGTGTAATAATGTAACATAAATATTACTAATTTCATGAAATTTATTTAACTGTAGTTAAATTTAGTGCAGTTAGACGCTGCAGTGTTCTGTGCACACATTGCGCATACGGCGTGTTGGACGGGCACAGCCCACAGCCCGAGGCGTGCTGACAGGCAGCATGTGCAGACACGACGGACGGACAGAGTGAGACAAAGACAAAGTCCGTTGAAGCTTCGGCCTGCTAGCAAATTTGTACTTGGTTACTCCTGAATTTGAGAATCTGCAGCTGGAGTTGGAGCTGAAACGGCATCTGGGGCCGGGGCTGGGGCTGGCGGTCCATTGCATGTCGGCAGACATCCGCAGCCGTTGGCCTGACGTTGTTTAAACGCACAGCATTTAGGCTTAAATTGCGGTCGCTTTGGCGTATTCCCATGAATTTTACTCTCCATCTATCTCACTGTTTCTCTTCCAGCCATGGCGTGCGTGTGCTGGTGGGCGTGTCATTAGACAGCGCCGAGCTAAAAGAGATAAATGGCGACAGCGACAGTCGTTGAACTTTTTGCTTTGTAAGTTGTTTATGCAATTCAAATGAGTCACAAGGAGAGCGGCAAATTGCGACGCAAAGGGAGATCTGGATAATACATTTTATTTGCAATCTTAACCCTAATTTAGTTTGCGAGAATCTAGTGGCTCGACATTTACCCGAAGAGCTACAGAGAAAGCGACTGTCGTCTCAATGAAATGAAAATGCACAGCAGCAGCAACAACAACAACAAAAGCACCAGCAGAAAAAAGCGCATCTATAAACACTTACACAAACACACACATAAGCATGACAGTATGGTACGCAATGCGGCAGTGCTGCAATTTTAATTTGCTCAAAGAGATGCAAGAGGCAAGAAAAACCGTAGAAGTAGAAGCCAAAGTAGCGACAGAAGGGCCCTTGTACTTTAAGCCAAAGGCCAATGAAGATGACTAATTTAGAGTTTAATTAAAATGCGCTAACGATTTGGCACGCAGCACAGCAGATGAAACAACAGCAACAGATACAACAACAGCAACAACAACATTGGCAGTATCAGCAACAGCAACGGAAATGCGACTCTCCAGCTACAATTTAAGCTTGGCTGTCGTTCAAGAAAATAGCTGCCAAATAAATAAAGACCCGAAGCGTTAAACTCGTCGGAAAAACAGTGGAGTTAAATACAATCCTTTCGAATATATATCTTAAGTAATTGCAAACGCAATGATGTCGATAAGCGAGCTTAAAGATACATGCAGCATTGAAAGGTAAGTACTTCTAAGAGAATTCAGTAGCTATTGTTTGCCAACATGGCCACAAACGATTTGTAATCAACATTCTTTCGTTAGGAATTTTTATTTTGATAAAATAATTACTCAAAGTGTTATAAACCATATGGCAACCAGGCAACGCATAAATCCAGCAAGTCAAGATCCATCTTCGTTTTGCAACCTCCAATTAAGACTTGAAATAATGCTGGCAAAATGAGAAATTAAGCGATGTTAAATTGACAGCACATTAAACCCGGACCAACAATTTTAATACACTCGAATACCTATTTGGGGCCACATCACCAGCAGCCAGGAACAGCAACAACAACAGCCACAACGGCAACAACAGCTGCAAAAAGCAGCCGCATTGTTGTTGTCGTTGCTTAGTGCCCGTCAGTCGGCGTTATTAATCGCCAGGCATTCATAATTGTGGTTGCCATTATAATTGTCATTATGTGCAATACATAGATAGATAGTTGTCCCTGTCAAAATGTCGCTCGCTGTCTTAACGCCGCGAAGGCTATGCGATTCTTGTTGTGCGGTTTCTCGGGTATTGTGTGTATGTGTGTGGCTGTATTTGTGTCGCTGTGGCAATGTAATTGACTGTGAATAATAACCGCTATAATAATTTTCAGCCACAACATCAAGGATAGCAGATCCAGGCCCAAATAGCGAACGATGCCAGCAATGCCAACAACGCCAACAACGGCAACGAGGACGACGACAATGTTGTTGATGATGATGACGACGCGCAGACATGGAGCCGCGGCATCAGAGATTGGTTGTTTGGGTGACTGGAAGCCTCACAAAGGCCCAGGCACAATTTGCGATTGACAATCCTATTAATAACAACAGCATCATCATCAGGAGCAACATCACAAGCAGCAGCAGCAGCACCAAAAGCGGGCACACATAAACAATATGTATGAAGAAAGGTTATGCTGGCATCGTAACCTCCAGCAGAGTCCAAGGCACAAAGCCGGGCAAGTGGCATCGCAATCACAAATGACATTGCTCAATTGCATTTGATTAAGTTAATTGTTTTTGGGCTTACGGCCGGGCGATTAACAATGAAGCTGCGCACAAATTTGACACGAAGTCGACGTTGCTGCTGTTGTCATTAAGGTGGGTAATAGTGGGTGGCTTGGCATTTGTGTTTTGGTGTGTGCCAAATGTCAGCAGCGATGCTATTTCTGTATTGAATTATTGACATAATTTACAAAATCTGTGCCTAATGGGCCATATGAATGCCTGGAGTGGGCAGCTATGTCGGATACACGCCTAAGTAAATGTGTGTGTGTGTGTGTGTGTGTGTGTGTTGGGTCTGTGTGTGGGTGTACTGCACTGCATGTCAAAATGAAATTTGTACGCCTTGCAGTCAGGTAAACCGCAGGCGGCAACAGGTTAATTTATATTGCCTTCAGTTTTATTGAATTATTATGGCTCATTAATGGGGCGACCGGAAACCTATTAAGGGCCGAAACACTGCAACTGAACCGGTAACTAAAAACGGTCAATTTGAGTACGCGACCCCAGCTGCGCCCATTGTGCGTACATTGTTATGGGATTTTCCTGTTGACATTTGCAGCATGTTAGTCAAATTGCTGTTTAGTTGCAATAAATTAGTTATTTTTCATTGGCAACAAGCGCACTTTATGCCCGGGTCCATGTGTATTGGCTGTTGGCTGGCTAAACCGCTGGCAGACAACCGCAAGTGCCAATACCAATGACCAGAACAAATAACAGCAACAGCAACAACAGCAATAACTACAACAGCAACAACAAACCCAAACAGACAACAGCAACAAGGGCAATGTGTACAATGTAAACCATAAAACTAATCTTATTTGACAGATGAATTAATTAAAATCAGTGAAACGCATCTAGGTGACAACGCTGTCTGGTGCATGGTGGCTGTTAGCTGTTGGCTGTTGGCTGTTGGCTGGTGACTGGGGTCTGGTGACTGGTATCAAGTTAGATCCGCCCAGGGCACTTGCTTGGTTGTGTATTTGAATTTACCTAGGCCATGGCCGGGGTAATAATGGAAATGGAAATGCAGATGGAGCTAGAGGTGCAGTTGGAGCTGGAGATGGAACAGTTGCATGTATTTTCAAATTAATTTAACACTGTCAATTTGTTGTCCAGCTTACAGCGGCGTCAGGCAGTCGCTGAGTTGGTCGGGTAGTTGTTATTGCTGCATTTGGTTGGTAAACGTTAACTAATTCCATGGAAATGTTGTTGCCAGTGATGCTGCTGCTATTTGCATTTGCAGCCCACAGCAGAAGTGGCAGCGTCAAAGGCAGGGCCAGAGACAGAAACGGAACGGAATTCAGAGTGGTAGTTCACAGCCCGCAGCCATTGGCGATGGCGGTACAACTCTGAGTGACAGCAACAGTCACTGACATTTAGCATGATTTAATGACACCGCTGCGGGGGCCCGCTATGTGTCCGAATCCATTGCAAAGCCGGCGATCCATTGTAAGATGCAAATCACAATGCGCAGCATGGCGAAAATGTTATTTGGATTTTCCGCCAGCGACAAAAATAGCCATGCATCCATTGAAAGCATTGTCATGTAGTTGCTATGTAAATGCAATCGCGCGGGGCAGTGAAAATGCTAATGCCTTTGTCTTGTTATCGATGTCAAAGTTTGCACTAATAATCAACTTCAACTGCTCTACTCGCAGATGTAAAACTAATTAAGCGACCTGCTTTTGTTAAACAGCACAAAAAACTGCCACCAGTTGACAGTCAACACTCGACAGTTGATGTCCCCATCGCCCCTCCAAACGCTGTTAGAGGACCACCCGCAGTGAGCTAAATAATTAATGAACTGCAGCAGGACTCGTCACCCCATTCTAGACCAACTCCCACTCCAGGGAACACATGACGCAACCAAATAGCACGAATACAGTGCCGCCTTTATTAGTCAACAATGCTGACCAGTTTGAGTGGCTGCCCAAGCCCCAAGCCCCAAGCATGGAAGCCGTTTTCGGCCAATCTTAATTGCTGAAAGAGGGTTACTTTATTCAATGTATAGATACATATGGCTAACACCAAACTTAAACTTAGGTGGCTATATTGACTATGCTGCCAAATTTTATATTTGACTATTTACATTCCATAGATGGGTTGTCCATGCGATCAACCTAGAAGCCAAAGTAGTTTATATTTATTAGTTTGCTTAAAGTTTGTGAATACATGGGTAGCTTTAAGTTGAGCATTCTCGACTAGTAAACATGCATTTTGTTAAATAATAATAATTTCACAATATTTACCGATCAACCCTCGAGCGGCTGTTGATGTTCATATGGAAGTGTCGGAAGGCGTCAGTTAGACAAGCGCTTGAAAACTATTAAACAGCGACCAAAAGTTCACATAACACAGGCGGAAAACAGGGGCGGAAGGCGTGTGCTGTTGCCTGTCAGAGTGGGGCTCGTACTGGCCAATAGTTGTTGTTGTTGTCGCCATTGTTGTTGCTGTAGCGATGGTCTATGCCAAACAAACTATGCAGGCTTTTAAGCATTTGTGTAACATTAATTAAATTTATATTCAAACAGCGAGCGACTTAATTTCTAATTTCCGCCCCAGCTTGCGACCTGAGAACGGTGAAGTTAAATTGGGTATGAGTGGGGGTGGTGCGGTGGGGACGCCGCCTGGTGCGGCTACGGTTGCGGTTGCCTCAGGGCTGTGGTGGCCTTTGAGTGACTGGCACTTTAAGCCACCTTCCTGGGCGTCATTAACTTTAATGCGGCGCTTTATTTCACAGCAAACAAATGTCATAACAACCACCTCCCCCACCCTGCATCCACCACCCCGCTCCAACCACTGCATAGCTTACATACTACACAATAAACCTGCAAGCAGCTAGCCCCTTCAGGACGAGTAGGAGTAGTGGCAGAGTCTCAAGCGCAGCCATCACCACAAACAAGTGCAAAATTTATGCCAGCCATACTTTTGTCATAATTGTGGCTCTGCTGCTGGACTTGTAGTATTTTTGTGCTCTGCCTGAAAAGTGTTGATGGCTTTGAAATATGAGGCACATGCAAAAGGTAACAACCCCGGCAATGCCAACAACATAATCAGCAGCCAGGCCAAGCCCGTCAGTTTCGGTCGGTCCACTCCCACAAGTGCGTCAGTGCGGCACACGTTGACAATATCTGCTGTCGGCTTATTTGCCAGCTCAGCTGCCACGTGAATGTGAACTGAAGTGCCAGTGCCGCCCACAAACCAATCTGCACCCCGGCACTGCCACTGCCACTGCCACTGCCACTGCTGTCAACGTCGGCGTCGACGCCTGTGCTCGGGCACAGGCATCTTTAGCCTCGTTCAGCTTAGCTCAGTTCAGTTCAGCTAGCGTTCGCTTACTAACTTCTTGGCCTGCTTCATTTTATGCTTGTTGAGTTAATAGTTGGCTGCCACCTCTCTAGTAGTGCGTACTTGTGCTCACTCTATTGCTCATATTGTTGTTGTTGTTGTTGTTATTGCTGTTGTTGTTACTGCTGGTTCTGCTGTTGGCTCATGTTGCCAGTAACTAACTGCAAGTGCCGTAATTTGTAATTTCAGGCAAATGAATTTTTGGCTTTTTCGGCTGCCGTGCCCAGCCCAGAGCTGGTAATCGTTTTGACAGCTTTACTAGCGGCCGGTCGACACCAATTGCAGGTAAGGTAGTATATAGGTAGTATATTGTTCAATTGACAAACGTTGCCTCGGCTGGCTACAGTATCGCTCCCTTGGCAGTCAGCCCACCCCCCCACTTTTAAATAAACCATAAAACAAGACTATTCACTTCAGTTGCGTTGCGTTGCGACGTCGGTAACATTTTTGGGGTTGTGGCTATGTCCCACTATTAAAGCGTTTTATCTCGTTTTTATCGCTTCTTTAGTCCTGGCCCTGGCCGCGGCGGCAATGAGCCGCTTGGCTGACAGCCGCAGCGCCCCACTGCCCCTGCCTGGTTATTACAACAGTCAGTCATCCTCAATTTCATGAGGTTTGTTCCTGTGCTTGACTATTTTTTGTTTTTTGTGTGTTTTTAACCTCCTGCCTTTTAGGTCAGTCCACTCCAGTCCGGTCGCACGGCACGGCCACATAAAATAGGCAGTATAGTAAAATTGTCAGCTCTGACAATTGGCCAAATACAGCCGGATCCGCTTACAGTTACACTAAACACGCCAAGGGACAGATGGCCAGATACGGTGAGTGCAGGCCTGAGTGCTGTCTATAATTATCATTAATTTTATAGTTTAGCTTTCGGCAGGACTTAGACAGTTTTTAAGTGCAAATCTAATGCAGATATCGTTACAGCTACTGTTGTTGCTCCTAATCCCCTCCTGCTGTGGTTTCTATTGCCCGATGTCTGTTAAGAGTTTTGTTTTCAAACGCGCTTAAATTGGTTGGTATTGGACAGAGGGTAAGTAAGCCGTGGGGAGCGTGTGCAGCCCCAAAGTGAATGACAATGCCGAAGCAGGCAACTCTAGCTGGAAATAGCTCACGGTGGACAAATATTGTAAAAACTGGACAATGAAATTATGAGTAAGAAATAAAATCACTTAATAAAAATCATGTTTGACTAACTAACAATTTAAAACCTAGCACAGCATATTAAACCTCCTTGAATTGAGTTTATTTGTAAATCACTTGGGGAAAAATTTGAAATTTGTTTCCACAGTACAGCGACTTGGACTGCATCTCATCGTAAAACTTTTAAATGTTTGCCAGACATTCTCTCGTTAGTTCCGAGCTCCGAAGTCATTTGGACATTGTCCATGTCCCACTCATCGACAGGCAGCTACCTCCACGGACTTGGCTATAGCTGCCTAC
Source organism: Drosophila paramelanica (assembly GCA_035043915.1). NCBI lineage: Eukaryota > Metazoa > Arthropoda > Insecta > Diptera > Drosophilidae > Drosophila > Drosophila paramelanica. Next base: position 6,899,248 of record JAWNMO010000354.1, on the reverse strand, counting down.
AAATTCTCGTTAAAAGCAAAAAATTAGCTGAAAACTTTCAGCAAGCAAGTCAAAAGCGACATTTGTTTAAGTTGCGGCCATTGGTGTTCTGGCTGAAGTCGCTGTTCTACTTCTTTAAATTGTTGCGGTTTTTTCCCTCTTGTTTGTTGCGAACTGTGGTCAGCCCAATTTTCAAATTAAACTTTAAGTTGCCGCCCACTTCCCACTTCCCACTTCCCCTGTCAACTGTTAACTCTCAGTGGTGTTGGCCATCAGCAAATTGACCACTTCCCTAGTCGCTTTCTAATGCGGCTTAGCTTAAGCAGCGAAGCCCTTAAGATGCTCAGGAGGCCAGCCGAGGATCTGAATTTGAAGTGCCAGCGGGCTGCCAAAGCCATTCAATAAATACCACAATATTCCATCATGTGCTCGTATATTGCCATAGTGCCCCACCATTGCCATTGTCATGCTCATCGAGTATTTTCATTTTATTTTCAATAATATATATATATATACTTTCCATTTTGTTTCGTCTTTTTGCCTTTCGATTTTATACTCTGAACACATTGAAAATGGTTACAAAAGGGTATAACGGTTTTGTGAAAATGTAGGCAGAAGGAGGCATCTACGACCCCATAAAGTATATATATTCTTAATCAGCACGACGTGCTGAGTTGATTTAGCCCTATTCGTTTATCTGTCCATCTGTCTGTCCGTCTGTACACCAACGTTTTCGGAAACTCCAGAAGCTAAAAAAGCTTGCCCTGTTTCATTAATATCGATAAAAATCGAGTTCAACCATTTTCTTATTATGTCTCGGGGACATGCAAACGGCTTGCATGTTATAAAGACAGTTTAGGGTATCTTCTAGTCGGGCGCCCCCGACTTGAGCCTTCTCACTTGTTTTTATTTTATTTTACTTTTACGACTACGACAAATAAAATGTGCATGATTTTTATGATCTGTTGATATTCCATTACAACTTTGTAAATATTTTGCTGCTGTTGCTGAGCCTTGGCTACTGCTGCCTTTACTAGGCACAAACATCCACATTCGACTCTTACAATGGACTTACAGACACATGCATGTTTCTACAATTTAAAAAGGATGTTTGGAGCTCTGCTGAGCATTTGGCACAATGGCTGAGCACTTTCTATGGATGTATGGATATATCTGCACCAGAGCCAGACTCTTGTCTGGCAAATGGCGTCTGATTGCTTTTACTGCCTGCCAGAGAATATCGAAATATTTTTGTATTTTGAGCTTATTTTTTATCCAATATGCATGATGATACTTATAAAATATATTGCTCATGAATGTGTATGAATTTGTGTGAATGCGCCCATTGCATGCCCCTCACTCCTAGTATGTGTGTGTGTGTGTGTGTGTGTGATTGTCTGTTTTAGATTATTGCATATTATAAGCTTTACAGCTTTATGGCTGACATATACATTCATTCAATCCACAACTAGAGAGGAAGAGAGACAGAAAGGGGAGAGAGAGGAGACAAACACAGAAACATTCAAGACAATGAGTCGAGTGCGCTTAAATTTTTAACAAGCAAAATTGCTAAGCAAATTTAGGTTGAATTTTTATTTGAACGCAAATAGCAACAGCAACTTGCATAAATGATTTATTGCCAAAAAGAAACGCTCGCTGTGGTTGTTCTTGTTACTGTGGGCATTGCCATTGCTGCCACTTCAGCTGCCATTTCTAGTTAAGCATCAAAATTTGCGCCGTGACCAAATACAGGCCCAGGACAAATTCGTGTGGCAGCAACAGCAGCAGCTACCACCAATGTCATCGCCATCGCTCGAAAGCAAACAGAAAGCAGAGCACTCGAGACGAGGCCGGACCGGGATAGGGACCGGGTCCGGGCCAGGCCGGGGCCCAGGCACACGCTCGTAAAATTTTATATCCAATTTTACGATTTCTGACGCAAAAAGTGAAACTAACCATTTCGACATTAGACATGAACACATCTCGGCCCTGGGTCGTCGCTGGGCCGTCAGCCTTGGCGACAGCAGAGGGGGGACGGAGACTGGGGGCAGGACAGCGTTTCTATTGGACTTGCTCGGGCGTCAACGAGCGAACAAACGTCAAGGATGCTGTGCATATTTTTTGTTCGGCTCCCCTGCACCCAATCCCCCGTTTCGCATTTGGTTTGTCTGTCACTTTCTTTTTTTTTTTTTTTTCTTTCTGCTTTGTTTTTCGATTTTGGTGATGACAGCCAGAGCGACATTAAATGCCCCGCTTCAGTTGTTTGTGCTTGTGGTGGAAGCCAACTGCTCGTCTGACCATTGCCAGCTGGTCTATGTGCTGGCCATTGGCATTCGTCTCGTATTGATGGTCATGGCTCCACCGTCACAGCCTCAATTCGTTGCCGGCGACAGCGGCTGCGGCATTTTATGTTCGAGCGAGAGCTGCTCGATAAGTTTGCAGGCTAAGTCGACTCGAAAAACTAGTACACCAGTATATAAGCAGATGCGACAACCCTCGCTACATGCGTTGTGTCCTTTGACTGACCGAATGTCGTCGAATGTCGTCCCTGCGGCTGTGTTGACTCAACATAGTCCAATTCTCCACTGCTTTGCTTGGGACGCTCTCGTCCCAGTTCTCGCATGTATTTGGCAAATCAATGGCTGGCCGGGTGTCATTAAACGTTTGATCGTTTAATGCCCCACTGCTGACCCTCCCCCAACCCTCTGCTATCCACATGCAAGCAGCAGCTGCTGTTGCTGTTGCTGCTGCTGCTATTACTACTGATGTTGTTCCTAGTGAAGTATGTGCTGGGTTTCGGTTTCCGTTGTTGTTGTCGTTGTCGTTGTTGCTGCTGTTGTTGCCTTTTCGACTCCTCTCGTTGCTGTTTATCGTTTCGCACTTCCGTTGGTCAACTTCCTGCAGCGATTGGCTAAGCAACGACAAGGGGCCAAAATCAATTGGAAATTAATTTCATGCTTTGATTACCGGTTGTGTCGCACGTTTTATGACCTTGAATACGACACATTTGTGTCGTCACCAGCGTTGCCCTGTTGTCCTGTTGTCCTGTTGCCCTCGTGGCCCTCGTGGCTGTGTCCATTTCCTCACTAAATTAGCCAGGCAATGGCATGAATTGAAACGAATCGACCAGCGATAGCTACAGGCTGGATCCCTCCACATTTGTCGTCTTGGCTCTCTGTTGCTTCAATTTATCAAACACTACGGCTCATTCGTCCTTCTATGGCTGTCAGGTGGAAGTGCCAATGAGAGTGGAAGGGAAGGCGCAATCTGCCGGACAACAGCGGCTGTGGTTCTGGACCGAAATTGGGCCAGTGACGGCAACGTGTGGACCACGTTAATTGAAATGTTTATATGACTTTTTATGGGCTGCCAAAAAGGCTCATTACATTTACGGGATTTCAATGCCCCATTTTCGAGCCATTCGGCCGCTGATTAAAGCAATTCGCACCAATAAGTCTTGTGCATAAGCCAGCGAGTGGAGAGCTCGAATACCATTATGTGATTGCCAGTCAGCTATGCATGTAAGTATATAAATGTATATAAACGTGTATATACGTACATATATGCGCATTAAGTTTGCATAGTCTATACAAATTCCATTGTATTAGTTTATATGTAAAAATATTGCACCAAATCAAGTTTGTCCGAGTTGGCTAAAGGGCTGTTGCGGCTGCAGCTGTCCCGCTGCGTCTTTCACCTTTTTGCATCCTTTGTGTCAGCAAAAGTTTTCTGCACGTTTGTGCAAATCCATTCAATATGGCTGCCGTTGCCGTTGTCGCTGCACAGGATACTTCGAGGAGCTACTTCTGCTGCTCCTTTTGCGCACCTCGGCAACATTCTTGGACTGGCTGCCGGCGCTCCTTGCTCCTTGCACCTCATCCGTCGCCCGGCTTACGTTCGCCGCCTAGCATCTTGCACCTTGCCCTTTGCCGTCGGTCTTCTCATTCGTTTATTCAATGCTTTTCTTCGATTTTGCAGCACAGTTGGATTTTGCCTTTTATCAGAGGCAGCAGTGCGGCAGCGGCGCAACATGGTGGGAGGAACAAACGCATTTGAGGATAACCAAAAGGTGCTTTTATATGCTTAATGGAAAATCTAATTTATGACCTATGGCTTTTCTGTTCGTTGCGTTTTCTTTACCACTTCGTCGTCGTCGTCGTCCATCGATGCCGCAGACATTTGTGCCTTAGATTTGTATTTGTCCTTTTGCAGCTGGAGCTGCTTCAGCACCAGCACCAGCACCAGCACCAGCAGCAGAGCCAGTCTATTCTGAAACAAATGAAGATTAATGCGAATCGAATGTGCTGCCTGTGTAAATGCGGCCGTCAAAGTGTGTGCGTGTGTTTGAGTGTGTGTGTGAAGAAAGGAGTGCAAGTCCTTCGCCACACTATTCAAAAATTAAACATTCCGAATGCATTTATAATTTAAATGAATAACCCGGAGCCCCATTTTTTTCACACTTTAGTTCCAAATCAAATCGCATGCCATTTTTATACTTCAAATGAGCGGAAGTTTTGGCGCATAAATTTGAATTTAGGGATGGTCCCGACTCGTTTCCTCAATGGCCAGCTGATGATTATGTTGATGATGATGATAATGACGACGACGATGGCGATAATGATGATTGTGATGAGCGACGAGCTTACCGCCCACATAAGGCACGCAATAAATTGGCCAAAAATTATGTTTCACAAAAGTTGCCGCAAATTGCGCAATTCGGCAAAAAGGCAACGACAACAGCAACAGCAACAGCAACAACAGTGGGAACGGTAACAGCAGCGGCGGCGGCAAACGCCAACTGCAATGCATTGCAATTGACGTCGATTATCGCCCCGAAAATAGTTAGTTTGTTTGTTCAACGTTTTCGTTTTTCGCTGGGTCTATTGGTGTTTTAAACGTTATCGAAAACTAACCAAAAACTCCAAAACTATCGAGCGCTTGTAAGCTCATGTGTGTGTGTGTGTGTGTGCTAGGGCGAGCTCAAATAGTTATAAGCCCCTCTATGTGTATTGGTTGCTGTGCGTGTGTGTGTATTGTGCACTGCCTGCCAAAAGTTGCAGTTGCAATTGCGCTTTTTGTTAGCGGCTGCCTCGCCCCAGCCGAGTTCCCGTCCGCCAGTTCAATTTGGAGCAAAGCGGAGCAATTAAGTGTAAAAATGCGAAACACATACGCTCAAAGTGCACACACACACACACACAAACTCACTTACCAATCGCCACCCTCTTGGCCCTCTTGGCATTTTTGGTCCTGGCCAAGCTTCCACAATCATGCCATCGCTATGCAACGCGGCCCGCTGCCCGCCGCCGCAGATGCCACGCATGTTCCATGGCCATGTCACCTTCTAAACGAAATGAGCAGCAAATTGGCAGTAAATTTGTTTGCTATTTTTCTTCTGCTCTTCTGTTGATTTTGTTGGTCTCTTGTTCTTGTTGCTGTTGTTGTTGTTTTTGTTGCTGCTGCTGTTTTTGGTTGCTGCTGCAGCCTTTAGAAATGCAACAGTTCTTGTTTTTGTTGCATTGCAAACGAGTTTGGCGTGCACTGGCCAAATAGCCCTGGGGATGGACTGAGGGCATGGGTGTGGGCGGGGCCTCAGTGTTGCAGTCGTTTAGGGCAACACGCAAAGCAACAAAAACGCGTCTCCATCACCAATGCTATTCAGAATGCGCCCCCTGCTACCACTTTACCGTCACTTAAACTTGTTCTGTGCGCAAATTTAATTTTTTCGCCGCTTTGGCCAACTGAGATTCGGATTATACGACATGAAGGCGGAAAATGCTTGTTGCAGCTATTGCTGCTGTTGCATCGGCATCTGCCGCTGCTTGGTTCTGGTTCTGGTTTTGTGCAGTCGCATAACGACATCGTCGACTGCAATAACTGGCAATAACTCGAAATCAAAGCGCAGCAGGCAGTCGGCTGTCGGCCGTCTAGGCACTCTGTCATACACTTGCTGTGAACACGCCCTGTGCTGACCCCGCGACCTCAGCGCAGCAACGAGATGTCGGCCAGTGCCCAGCGGTGGTCTCTATGTGGACATCATTTACTGCTGCTGCTGACACGCGCTTGAAACCAGCCCCACTGGGCATTTCGATAGCCACGAGCAACAAATTGCGTAAGTGCTGAACGCGTACAGTGAAAACTAGTCAAATGGACGTCAGTCGATTTGCGGACGGACCCACGGCCGGACAGTCATATAGCAACTATTCGCACTCTCAGTAATCTCGCCATTGTTTAGAAGACCCAGCTGTGAAACTAACCAGACAGCTTACGTTCACATGGCACAGGCCCATGCTCAGTGTCCGTTCGCAGTAGCCGACCCATTAATTCGCCTTTTATGCCGGCTGTTCTCCCTCTTTGCCAGCACCAGGCTCGTTGGACTAACCATTCGTCGAGAAGTGAATTTGAGCTCAAATCGATTGGCAAATTATTATGTATGGGCCCTTTATAACTAGTATGTTGAATGGCCGCCCCGAGGTGTTGTTCCACAGATTGCAAAATATTGATGTATCGGAATTCAAGGGGGCGTCTTGAAATTTGATATTTCATAAATTATTCTTTTATCCGCTGCGCAAGCACGATCAATGTTTAGCTTGTTAGCAGTCAATTTAAAAAACCTTAATAATGGATTTTTCAAGCTACAATAGTTTATTTGTAAAATAATTGATTACAAATTGCATTTTCCAAGAATTTAATTTTCAAGTAACTACTTTTATTCATTTCAGTTCACTAATAATTTCTAGGGGTTGAGAGTATCCGTTAAAAATTTTCGTTACATTTTAACCGTTAAATATTGCGTTAGCTGCCAGATGGTCTAATAAGACTCCAATGCTGCCACTTCGATGAAAACAAAAGCTCTACCAATTTTATTGCTGTGTGCTTTTGTATTCTGGGCTACTAACAGCTACTTGGTAGAAGACTCCAATTGATAGCGCCATCTAGCATAAAACTTAGGAAATACTGGGTTTTTAATATTTAGTTCAGCGATTTTTAGATACGATATTTAAGGGAAGACCACATATGGCCAAGTCTCCATGAGGATCGTGTATTGGCTAATTGTTCATATGTACTTCGATAAGTGACCTTGCGTTAAATGTCCGAAAAATGTTTTTCGTCAGGTGAGTAAATTTTATTATGGATAATTACTCCCCATCCAACGAACAACCGAATACTGAGCAGAACGACATTCTACAACAAACAACCGGATACTTAACAGAACGAAATTGCGCTCCACACTTGACAGAGCTGATTTACAATTCTATTCTATTAAAAAAAATGTTAACCGGTTGTAAAATTGATTTATTATATTTTAAGCTGGACATGAACCGGATTGCAGCTTATTCTTAAACCAATCTTAACACCGAAATATTTAGCCACATGTAGGCAGTTTAATCTGAAACTTCCGAGCGTAATGTCGACAATAGTGGGCCTTAAAATTATAACGTATTTTGCTCTGCTCGTATGGTTCAAAATGCTGTAAATAAAAGAGTTAAGTGATAATCGTACAGTTAAATGACAGCCAGATTGCTTACGTTGTCAAATACAATGCTGGGGACGAAGGACAACTTGATAGCCAGCGTTTCCTTGCCATATGGCAGCAGAATATCCGACGTTTTGCGTGTGCGCTTGCAATCCTTGGCTGCTGTCACATCTAATTGCAGGTGGTTGGCACATTCGTCAATGTTGTTGCTGTACGAGCCCAGCATACAGTAAATCAGATCGAAAGCCTGACGCAACTCTATATGCTCCAAAATGCAGGCATGAAGAGCATTCAGTTCGCACTCCTCGTTGCCATGTTGGCAAAAGACTTGTAATTCTCCCGTCTTAGTGTTGTTGTAGAACTAACCAATAAACAATTAATTGCTGAGCGAGATCAGTAAATCTGAAAACCTACAGCCGCTTTGCCAAATGGATAGAGCTTCAGTTCAGTGCGGGGCCACCAATTGTTGTCGATCAGCGCATCGTAGAGCCGACGCCTAATGAAATACATGCTATCCGGACAGAGCGCCTCGTAGTGTATGGCCAGCGGCAGCTTGGGGATCACAGGATTTTCCGTGGAAGGCGGCGTCCCAACGGCTGTTTCATCCGCCAACTGTGTTTGCCCATACACATTTGTCATCAAAATAATTAAAGCCGATAAGGCAAATGCCCAAAATGTTTTATTCATTGCCCGAGATATATTCACTACTTTTCAGCTTCACAAATAAAACACAACTGTTCGGCCAGAACCCCTCAGTAAATAATCACTTGCTCTCTCGCCTCTAAAGTGCTATGCAAGCTACGCGTGGTCCACATTATCAGTAAAAACGAGTGTGCGGGTATAAATAAATGTGTGCGGGTGTCTAATCGAGGGTGTGTGTATGTGTGTACATATGTTAATTAACCCATTGGCAATGGTTGCAATTTAAATTTATACTGTTAAATGTAAAAGTGAACTAAAAAGGTAGAAAAAAAATTAATATGCAAAAAATAATATTAAGAAATAAGAAAATTATGGCTGTGTTTTATTAAAAGATGGCATTTAACCACAAACTAGAGTGTTCAAAAATATTTCGAAATTTTGTGTATCTTCTGGTATATTTAGATTTTGCCGTTGAGCACGAGCGGGTTAAGTAGCGTGGTCCGTTTGACGTCAGATTTGTCTGGCCGCGATTTTGCGTATTCATGCTCAATTATGAGTGTCCATGGTGCCGCTGGCCATTAACAAATCATAAACAATGAAGATTTCATGCGCAACAAGTTCAGTGCACTGTCATGTCGCGCCGGCGTTAATTGACAGACAGCTCCATTTTGGTAGCGAAGGCTGGAGTAACGGTTAGTGCGACAAAACCAGTCGGGTGACTTGCACGCAAATATACTATATACATATAGTGCAACTATGATATAAAAGGAGTAACTGTCAATGCTCGAGTGCCATTGACCAGACAGTGAGCGCAGCCTGGGCAATTTCAATTTCTAAATCATTATCGAAGCCTTTAATTGCCACTGAATTCTTCGAATGGCTGCCAGAAGCATTTATGGTGCGTGCTTCATGGTCAAGGCTTTCGCACAAGAATGCCGCCTGGCTAGCTGGGCTAATTGTGTTGCAACTAGCAAGTGCCAGCTAGCCATTTCCTCCGGGAGACAGACAACCGGCCAAGACAACTTGGCTACAAAAAGTGACAGTGCCTTATGACGTGCCTTGCACATTTCCGCACATTAATTGGCTACCGTCCAAGTCCGAGTTTGACTTCGACACGAATATGATTCGAGCCAGAGCCGAGATGCGTCACTGCAGCAATTAACCCAATTTGCGTTTGCTGACCAATTGGGCGGCAACTGAAATTGCACGCCCAGGCACAGCTCCCGGCCAACTCACGAATATCGTTTATCTCCCGCTGGTGTTGTCTGTGCCAGTTTCTGTAGCCGTTTCTCACTTTTGTACAGTTTCCAATTGCAATTTGCATTTGTGCTCTGGCTCCTGCTGTTGCTGTGATTTGGTTTTGTTGCCTTTGTGTCGCTTGCCGTCTTCAAAGAGATAAGTTACCGTATACTTTCCAACACCCTGTACCTATAAAGCGGTTTGAGCGGGTGGCACAGAGGATATCGCCGATCGAAAGACCTGAGAGATTATTCAACAAATGAGAAAAAGATATAGGAATAAGAAAATGAATAAAAAAATGTGTGAAGCACTTTTAGTAGTCATAACATATATAGGGTAGTATCTAGTCGTACTTTGTCGCTAAGTAAATTCTAACTTCTTGTTTCATTGGTTTATAGCCACGCTGTTCTCATTGCAACATTTTAACCGCTAGTGGACAATGCCAACATCGTGATGTTGTTGTTGTCGTTGATCTTGTTTAGTTGCCAAAAACAAAAAAACAAAAAACAAAACAAAACGGGTAGTTCATGGACATTAACCTTTATGCTTCCAGCTGAGAATCACGCGTTGAAATGCTTTTTAATATGGGTCGCATAACACTTACTTCACGTTCTTCTTTCTTAATTGCCCAGAAAGCTTACTAAATTCAGTTGATCATTGTTTAGACAATGAACATTGAATAGTTAAAAGATTATGAATATACATTTTAGAACTGGATTTTGCACTACAACTAAAATCCCAAGAAATTGAACGCAATTGAGCTGAGCTTGTATTTTCGTTTATTTGGTTGGCTGGGTTTTTCTTGCCGGCTTGCAGCCCAAGTGTTAAAAACGAATTGCAATGTGGTTTCGCATGCGGCTCTTTGTGGGTCACAATGGACCAGTTTTTGTCTGGAAGAAAGAAATTGGCTGCTGCGCATATTATTTGGAACACCGCACTTTCTCACAGGCAGATCTTATACTCTTTCGGAGCAGCGAGTGTTCTCTTTTGGCCAGCTAAAGAGACTTGATGAACAATTTGATGAGATTAACAAATTAATAACGGTTATATGCTGCAAGGGGTAGCGGTATATGCAGAGATCTCCTTTCTAAGCTTCTTTGTGGATGCGACCAGTGCACGTTTGGAGCCGTGCTTGGACATAATAGGAAACAATAAAGTGCGTCTCTATGCCGAAGTCTTATGCAAATGACTGTCAGGCAGCCGCTGCGCCGCCTTTTTAAATGCCCAATTTCCGCTGATTCAGCGGCATTGTCAATTTCTGATTCTCTATGGCAGGCAGTCGTGAGTGCCGAGACTTATTAGAGACTCGCTGGCATAACTCAGTTTGGGCTTGCCTCATCACAATATTTCTTGGGTGTTACATGATGACTAGCAGCGGCTTGGCTGGCTTTCGGTTTGCGTGCAAACCTCTTGTAAAAGCCGAGAGAATGCACGTTGCGGTAATGGCCGACTTGTGCATGCGCTGCAATTGTGTTTTATGCCGAATGTGGTAATGTGGGAGGGTGCTAAATTAGAGAGATAGAAATTAGATAAGGTGATGAGGTAATGAGATAAATTCTTATAATGTACATTTCTCGGATTGTTCTGTTGCAAACTTTTACTCAAATTGAATGTTACTCTTTTTGCAGCGTATGAACAAATAATTTTTGCCGCGCAAGCAACCAAAATCAAAACTTAAACCAAAACCAAAGCCAAAGCAATGAGCCAACTAAATGACGCCACAGCAAAAATGCATTCGCCATATAAAGCTGCTGGCGGCTCCCTCGCAGTTGTTGCTTGGGCTGGCTTAGTCTGGGCTGTGGTTCAACTTTGACATTCATTGCGGTCAACGAGTTCAGCTGCCATTCAAGTTTTCGACAGTTTTTACATTTCTATGGCTCATTAAAGAATTTCATAAAGATATGCGTGCTCCAGTTAAGCGACTTGAGCAATTGGCAGAACATCAACACGAATCTGTTGCGCATTTTCAGAGTAAGTGCCAGACAGAAAACTGGTTCTCATATCTTTCGCTTGCGGTTAAGTTCCATTTCCATCTCATCTCAGCCACGTTACGTTACGTGGACCATCACATTTTTTATGGCACTTGTTGCTGGGCGTTGCAACCGCAGTGAAAACAGTTAGTTCCGATGCCAATAACCTGGATCGTGTTGGCCGGCAAACCTGAGTTCAGTTACAAAGTACGTGCCATGTTGCATACAGACGTACCTAAATTCTATTATATTTTATTTTATTTTATTTTATCTGTGACGCTCGTATAACAACCGAGCCCATAAATTATTTGTGACTGTGAAGATAGTGCAGTGGTTAGTACAACACCTATTAAATATGAGCAAAGCGCCCCAAACTGGGCAAACTGACGCAAGATAAAACGCCTCTGGCTGTGAGCCACCTACGTACATATTCTGCGATACGCTGAGGCTTATTTATAATTGCCCCATAATTGTCTGCTTTGTGACAGATATCGAAAATAGCAGCTGACTCAAATTGAGAGCACAGAAACCTAATCGGGCGACGCTGACAAATACTGACTTTAGTAGGGCACTGCCGTTAGGTCGTTAGCTGTTGCTTTTAATTGGATTTTGAGCGCGCACAGCTTACTACAAACTGCAAAATACAAATACGATGCTTGTTCTACATGCCAAACAAATGAAAGGCTAAATACAAATAACGACTTTTTTCTAGTTTCTATTTACATTGCCTTTAAGATACCCTTACCTTAGAGGGTGACTACGTTTAGTGGCCAGACATGCTTACTTTAACTAAACTTTGAACTATATTATCTATATCTGAGACGAACTCCTCTGCTCATTTCCGCTGCTTACCTTAATTCAATAAAGATAAGACATTTATTTATATGTTTATCTGTTATTTATATGCTCTCTAAAATATCTTCTTCGCACAAGAATGTTTTTAAGTGAAAGCGAGCGTATTCAGTCTTCTGACTGCCACTGTTCCTTTAACCTTCTTGTTTTTTGCATATATTTGCGTTTATCAGCAGTCAGAATAGCTTGTACTTGTATGTGCTTATATCAGTCAGGTAAAAAGCGGAAACGCCAAGCAATAATTTACGAGCATTGGCCGGAGGCTTCTTTCGGCAAGGCTGGCGGCGGTGAAGCGTTGAGCAACAAGTGGTCAAGTCAACGTCAAGTTCTAATCACATTAGCACACTGACCAACAATGGGCTATTAGAACAATCGTTCACGACACGACCATAATTATGCTGCTGTGCCAATCCATTGTTTGACTCGGCCCGGCTCGAAGGTGTTCACAGATCACAGACCACGCCAATGAGCCATTGCGCAAGATTTATAACGCCTCTGGGCAGGGAATCTTCAAATCTATGTGCATAGTATCTACGGAATACAAATTACTTGAAGCTTCCGTTAGAACCGGCAGCGGTAACGGCAGCAATTGTTTTGAGCCCAAAGCCTCAAAATGTGGGTCTAGGTCGCCGCGCAGAGGTTGACGCCGCCTGTGGCTACGTTGGCTACGTTGGCTACGTTGGCCACATTCAGTGTGCAGCCAGCTGAGAAATACTTTGACGTCTATTTTGGTTTTGGCTAGTGTGTGACACAAATTTTGGGGTCTTCGGTCTGGCGAAAAGCAAATTACAGTTTGCTGCCAAGTGACGACTTTTGAGAATGTGACAGCCAAAATAGTCTGTGACTGTGTTTTTGGGGGCAGCAATAGCAATAGCATACCAATAGGATAGCAATTTAGCGCCGCCTCTGGCTTCGCTCAGGCAGGGTCGCATCTGCGCTCCCTCTAGTGGAAACTCGTTTCCGTCTACCTTGGCTTTGTTTTTGTTGATGTTGATTACAATTATTTTCAATTAAATGTGAGAGCACCCAAAAGCTTTTTTCACAGTCTGTTTACATTTTGTACCAGCTAAACAGCTGTTTGTTGAGCGCGCAAGAGCCAAAGAGCAACGGCGAGAGAGAGAGGGAGTGAGTGAACAAGAGAGCGAGAGCCGTTGAGAGCGCTGTAAATGAAAAGTTAAACCCCAGCAAAACTTTTGTCAATTGATTGAGCGGCAGCACCAACACACCAAAACAGCAACACAGCAGAAAACTACAACTACAGCGACAACCACTGTGCATCGGCATCACACGTAGCAGAGACGTCGCAAAGCAACAAAGTAACGCAAAGCAAAGCAAAGCAAAGCAAAGCAAAGTAAAGCCAACAAACAAAACTCAGAGACTCGCCGCTGTGCCGCAGTCAGTTGTTATCGGAACTTGCTGCCGCTGTCATGTCCGAGACGTAGACGCGCACGGTTCGTTTGCTGGTGGGTTTGTTAGTTTGGGTCTCTGCTGTGCTGCTGGCCTGGCGTTGATTGCCCTACCTTACCTCTTCCTCTTACTCGTTTACTGTTCGGTTTACAGTCGCGCGCGCTCTCTCTCATCTCACAGCTCCCACGCGCGCTCTCTTGACGTCGTACATATAATATATTTTATAGTTGGTTATTTTCTTAGTGGCCGCAGAAAGTTGACCAAAATAACAAAATGCCATTGAATAGTTCTGTGTAGTGCATATATATCTTTTGAAATACCAATTCTAATTGGCCCTATTAAGTCGGATTGTTGCGAATGCAAAATAATTATGCCTATAAACATATGCAGACATACTGTGCACGTCTCTAATAATCAATTTATACAGAGAAATTAAATTTCTTTGGTGTGCACCTCAAGTTCACGGCTTTTGTTTGGTTGTCAAAACAACATTTTTCGTGTGTACTTGCGCAAAGTGAAATTATTTGGCGTAGTGAAATTTTTTATAAGAAAGAAATCAGTGTGTCTCTGTCTCAAATCTATCACTTTTGTTCATTATAACAAATATTTAAGTATATTCTTTTGTCTGCCGGTGTTTTGGCGTTTCGGTTCCGTTTGATTGTCCCTTATCATTGTATCTTATCATTTATTGTTATACAGCCTGTTAAGCTCCGAGAGCTATGAATGAATGAATGTACATGCATACATAGATGTGTACAAGTATGTACATACATATGTACCGATGAACTGTACAACAGTGTAATACAAGCTGTTATTGTGTTGATTGCAAAGTTGTTCAATTTGTTCGCATATCTGATTGTCTACCTCCATCTGCTTCTATCGTCAGCATTTTAAGGGTGATAACGCTTTTGCTCTCGTCTAACTTTTCACAGTCTTATCTCTCCTATAGTTCAAAACTATACTATACTATACGTGTGCCCATCATACATTGAACGAACATAAATATTTAAATAGACATCACTTGTTTGTGGGGATTTCGCGTGTGCGATAGTCGCCAGTTTTCATTGTCGGCGTTTAGCAAATCGTCTCGCAAATGTCTTCATCAGTTCAGTTCAGCTCGTGTTCAAATGTAAAAGTTATAATCATATGCAAAGCGGCGTAGAAAACAAACGCGAGTGCATAAATAAATAATAATTGTATGTATTTTAATTGCATTTAATTCAAAGCGGAAATTCAACCACAAACGCAGATGCATATGTATATATACATAAATCTACAGATGTACAACAATAAGAGATTGTTGCAATAAAAATAATATATAAATACCATATTCAATAAAGCGAAGCAACTGGAAAAGAAAACAAATAACAAGTTAAGCGTTATAATCAAGGCTTCAACCATAACGAGTGGTAAGTATAAGCACTAATTAGCTAATTAACTACTTAGTTAATGCTGTAAAAATGACTATTATTGATACCAGGAAATTAATTCCCACCACCCATGCTCACCCCTCATCATAAAAAACGGCTAGAAAATCAATAAAAGTTGACTTTTGACATCGTCGTGTACACGTACATACATATCGCTTTTATCGCAAAGCCTGGCGACGCTTTTCATTAGCAACAGCTGATTGCACAAGTTTCTGACAAAATGACCTGCTACCTACGCTCCCCTCTCAAAGTAAATCGGCCATCAAACGACTAACCTTGGCGCGCCTTGCCTGGAGGTGTGGCACCCCTTGTGGGCGTGTGCTAACTGTTTGTTGTTTCTGCTTGCTTCGCTTGCTTTTCTGGCGCCTTATTAGTGTGTCCCCAGACGAGGCGACGCTTGTTTGTCACACATGAGATACTTTCGCTGGGACCCCTATTCATGCCCTTCTCTAAGTGACTCGCCCATTTGGTTTTCTATTTGTTGCTGTCACGTCACGGACTTAAGTGGACAGTACTCCGTTCTCGAGTACAGCATTTGCTTCTTCATCATGTCAATTTTAATGTTGCAGTCACTCCTTGTTTGTGCCACACTTCGTTTTTCGAATCAGGCCAACTTTTAACAACAAACCCACACCAATGAGCAACAACAACAACAACAGCTTCTCTTGTTTTGACATTGGCAGCGCATGCGCGAAGCGAACTGTTGGCTACTTTCGCGCTCTCAGCTCAGTTCCTGGTTCTACGCAGCCACGTGATTTTGGAGTTCTCAGCTGACTGCTGTACTTTGCCTTTCGTTATTTAGCTCCGGGAGTAAAAAAGCTGACTTAAAGCTTTCACGGCTGTTACTAAGCCAGCGCCAAAGTATCCTCGGAGAAGCTTTTGCTGTTGCGTTTTCTACAAATGCGTTTGTATTTGAACACTTGTTGATGTCATTTTAACATTATACTATACTTTTTATAAGATTCCTTCGATAGGTCAGCATTTCTTGCTAAATCTACTGATATGTCCAGATCCATTTAGCTTGGCCATATAAGTTTGTTTACCACTGAACCTTTGATATTAGCCAGGTGCACTTTCACTCGAATGGTCGCATTCTGAAGTGAAAGGAGCTCTATAAACACAGGTAAGCTAATGCTGTTGCTGTTTTGGTGCTTTCCAAATGATGGCCACTTACTCTGTACTAACAACAAAGTAGCTGGCAACAAGAGTGGCATTCACAAAGCTTTACACACACACACACACACGCAACATTTCGCCACAACCTTTCCACAAGCAAACTGATCGTGTGTATGTCTTATGAATTCGCAGCACCCACACAATTCATTAGCGATAAAAGAAGCCAACAAAAAACTGGTCGGCACCATTCTATTTCAATTAGTGTAACTGACCTATGCCATTTGCGGTGGCCTACACATTAATCAGCACGTTTTCAGCACATTGTTGTATGCATTGGCCTTTGTTTATGCCCACAAAAACTGGCCAAATGCATGACCGATCCATAAGAGCTAATGTATTTGGCTTAGTCGAGTTGCCGGCATTCACCAACAACTATAAAAACAACAACTTAAACATCACACTTCACTTATGAAACTGTCGCATTTTTTTACTTTGTGGATATATACATATATTTGTTTCTTATTTGGGTTTTGATTTGAAAATTTATGGCTTTTTTTTTTTAGTTTATTTGATGTAGTTTTAATACGCCCCGCAAAAAATTTGAAAAACTCTGAATATTTAAATATATACATAATTTCAAATAAAAGTAAGAAAACTACTATAAAGTAATCTAAACAATCTAAAAATTCTTTACATTTTAAGATTTAAAAATTACATATAATAATAATAGTAACATTTGGCAATATTTTAATTTCACACATTTAATAAGCAGTTTGCAGTTAATGCAAATATTAATAAATACAGTCGGAAGCACTTAAATTTTTGGCACGCAAAGTCATGCATCCGCAATATATCATCTTTAACTGCTGCCAATTTTCATTACATCAATCATCTTTAATGCTATTTGCGGGCATGTGATTGCATTATATTTGACGAGCTGTCCGCTATTTTGATATAATTTTTGCTGGAAATTTGTATGCAATAAAAAACTGGATACCGTGCGAAGTTCACGACACGCTGTAATTGTACAAGCTTTATAATTTTTACATTCGTATAGAGGCCCATGGCTCACACAATTTATTAAATGGTTTTTTTGACATTGACGTTTAATACCTGCCACGACTCCGTTGTTGGTGTCGTTGTCAAATGACGGCCCCGTCTACCGTTATTTGGAGGATACCGCGACTCTCCCATTGCGTGCACATCGTGCATCTCATTTTTACCAATTGATTTATTTTTTTGTTTTGTTGTTTCTGGCTGGTTCTCTTCGACTAACTGTTGTTTAACTGCATGCATAACATAAAAAATGCAATCACGCAGAATTAAGCAATAAAACTCTAAATGCATAAAGCATACGAATATATTTTAAAATATTTTGTTAAATATTTGGTCAGTGGCTCAGGTTTCATTTAAAAGCAATTTTTGTCATTACTTTGCAATTTTTCATTGATTTTCGTTTATTTTGTGTTTTAATAAAGTTCGAAAGAGCTTAATGCGAATTGTATAGCACGCGAACTTTCAAAAAGTCTACAGGATATTTTCGCTTAGTTTACAGGATTTTGCATAGATGGCGTTGCCTGTCGTTGCGAGCTTTGACAGGCAGTGCGTTTAATAACGTTCTTTGAAAGCTTAGATTACCTGTTGCAACTAGGCAATTTCATCATATGTTATCACATACAAATATACATGGTGGGCACCGATGCGATGATAAACAGCTGGTTGATTACCTGATAAGGGGCATGAATTTTAGGTTTATTTTGGAAACAGCCATCATGAAATGGTTGGAGGGACTTGATTACATACACACTCGCACGTATGTATTTATCTATATGTGCAGTTTTGTGTGCTCGACACATCGCGTGGGCTGTGAACGTGCGCGGCAATAACAATAGAGGAGCTAAAAAAAAGTAAAGCTAAAGTAAAGTAAAAAAAAAGTACAAATAAAATAAAGTACAAATAATAATAACAAAAACAACTGCAAATAGTAGAAGCATCAACAAACCGCCGTTTGGCATTAAAATGAAACAACTGCAATGTGAGCAAATGTCACGTTTATGTAACAACAGCAGCCAGTTTTCGGCTAGGGTTTGATTTGGAAAATGAAATAGTCTCGAATTAGAAGCAAATCTCATAAACAATAGAAACAAAAGGCAAATAACAATTGCCAATCGCCGATGTTAAAAATTGCGCACAAATTTGGTTTGCTGTGCTGCAGTAAATTAAATATTGCAAACGATATAAGACTCAGCAACCCCAAAATAAATTACGTGACATCAAAACAGCTAAAACAATAAACAGTACGGGCGAAATGTAAACCGCACAGATACTTGCGAGCCGGTTTTTGCATTGAATTTAAGTAAATGAACAAGCGAGAGTAGAAGGGGGACGGAGATAAAGAATTTTGAAGATGCATAAAGTGTACTAGTATATAAATAAATATTTATTGAGGTAACTAGATAGTTAATTATAAGAAATTTAACAAGCTGGTTGAGTGCTAGAGGTCAGTAACTCATGTATTTTCTATAGTTAGCTATGTTTATGATTTAATATCTATTGGACATTATAACAAATGTAGTCACAGATGTGAAAAGAAAAAATTTGTCTTTCATAAAACCGGTCAAATTCTAGACTGCTTTTACAAATCTCAGAATGTACAAAAATGTTAAACCGTCAACTTGTGTTCTACAGTAATTTGCATATTTTTTAAGAAAGACAACGGCCAAGCTATATTGGTCTGACAACTTTTAGTTACTGTTGCGGACGAATTTACAGTTGACATAAAAAAGAAAACAAAAACAGAAAACAAAAAAAAAAAAATACAACTCGAAAAAATCGAAAAACACCAAAAACTGTGTCAATGAAATTTTCAAGAATTTAATTGCAATGGTCGCACAAGAAATGCCAGACTGCTGCCTATTGTGTGACGTCTTTGAGTTGCCAACTTTTTTTTGATACCCTTTCAAGGCAGCGTGTCATTTTTCAACGCATGAAGGACAGTAGATACGACTTTGTGCATAAATTGCACTATAGCTGAAATTTTATTGCATTCAATTATTATTATTAATTTTAACGAGTTGTTGCATACTTCTTTATGATCAAATCTATTCTTGTCTATAATTTTGAGCTAAGCTACCTGGGAAATTTGTTCGTATGGAAATACCTGGGAGATAACTAATTATGCAAGATCTAAATCTAATTGGAACATAAGCGCTCAAGGCGAAAAATGTATAAGCTTTTTCTTTCTATGAATCATAAACTGGTTTATTTTCATATTGTTGTTGAAACGACCTCCGATGGGCTTGCGCTGAGCGACGATCTATGAGTATTTTAACAATTAGCTTGTAGCATTTAAATTTGTTTGCTAGGCGAGTTACACTCAGCAGTTGAACTCAGCTCAAAACAAGTTAGACAACTCGTCAACATCGTCATTTTATTAGGCGTCGCGCACCCTGAAGACTACATCCATTCTTCCATATTTGCTGTGCGAGCGGTATTAAATAACTAATATATTTAATCCTAAATTAGTATGCAAAGCAACGCATCGCACTTAGAGACCAGGAAGCGGCAGCACATGCCAAGTGGGTGGGGTCTTTAACGCTAATGCTTGTCAGGCTGTTTTGTATTCTTTGCTTGTTGGCTTGTTACATTTGTTGTATCATAGCACACATGAGGTTTGTTTTGATTGCAATCGTTTGTGATTGGCTTTCTCTGCCTACACCTCTGCAAATGCAATCTTTTACCTAAATAGATTACGATATTTATAAGTTGAATTTAACGGCATGGTTTTAATCGGTCATTGCTTCCATTATGCCCACATAAGCAACCGTAGGAGTTGTGTTGTTGCATTAACCGTTAGGCTATCAAACCATTTTGGTCAGCTGCGTCATTCCGTTAAAATGTCGAGCTAAGTACTGTATTTTTACCCTATAACAATATCCCAGTATCATCAATAGAATATAAATTTGATTTTATTCTCTGCCCACAATGGCTTCATTTCCAAGAACACGAAAAGAAAATTAAAGCACTTTTTATTGTTATTTTCTTGATATTATTGCTGTTACAGGCATTAAGCTGCATGATTAATCAGAAAAATTATTTTAATTGTCGCTGGCAAAATGTGAAAATCATTGTGAGATACGACAAACCGACTTAATTGTTGATTTAGCCCTCAGCCTTATGTTTCTCTGGATGTGTGTTGCTCAAGCAAAAGAGGCGCATTAAATGGAGCTCAAATTTTTTGAGTATTTTACAGATGCTGTGCCAGTGACACAGAAGCAAGATACAACTTAGACAAACATAAACATAAACATAAACGCAAACACATGAACACACTGACGCAAACATTGACAGACGCACGATCCACACATATGTGAACACACGCACGAGGCGTCAAAGAGAAGTTTCTGGTTATTTGCAGGGTCTGTTCGGAAAGGTTAATGAGTTATAAAACTTATGCTACTCGCTTTGCTTAGTGAAAATGATACGCATTATTAAAATCCTCTCTATGTGTGTGTGTGCGTGTGTGTGTGTGTGTCTGCAATTTTCATATGCCAGACATAATTTCGTTTTAGTCGTCCCTTAGAGAGATACAGATATGGATATAATTTTCTTTTTGCTTTTTTTCTGTTTTTTTTTTCTGTGATTTTTGTTACGCTTTCCAGAACATGACTTGTATATTTTGGGCATGGCTTTCATTTTGTGGAAAGAGCCTCTTAGAATTTCACGCCAGCTTTCTGCGCGGCGTAAACACATCTAAAGGCAGAACTATAATAGCATTTATTTAAAGAGCAGACCGAAAGGTCTCAATCTCAGTGTTGGCAGCAGAAGCAGCAGCGAAACGACCCAGAAACTGTGTCAAACATTTTACAAAAGTGCAAAGCTTATGAACAGAACAATGACAAATAGGGGGCAGCAAACGGGGCAGCATTTAGGCGGCAAAAGCAGGAAATACAAAGCGTAACTGTTTTTTTGTTTTTTTTTTTTGTTTATTTATTTTATTTAAGCTTATTTTGCTTGGCTAAGGTAAGGTGGCAGATGGTGCTAAAATTAATTCCTATAGAATACTGTATCCAAAGAAAACCAACCAAATTGTTGCGCCGTGTCTTGCAACAGCACCAACTACAACCACAGCATTTGCCATGCTTGAGTTGGCTGCCAAAGCTCTGCGCTTACGGCTTTTTTTTTTTGTTTTTGGATGTGAAATACTCGTAGATACTAGCTTGCAAAGGTAGCAGACGAACCGCAACCAAACGCGCAACAGCCCAACCTTAAAATACTTCGCTTACCAGTGACAGTTGTAGCCACAGCTGAAGTGGGCGTGGCTTAACCCTTGTAATCTGTGCCCTCTCGCTCATATCTAAATGTGTCGCAATATGAACAGACTGTGACTACGGCTTTGAGCTAAGCCCTTGCCACAATTCAGACACATTTAATTTGAATTCCATGTGATATATATTTTTCAGCATAGTCCCGGTGGTTATCCAGAAAACCATTGCTGGTGTTGTTTAGACTGATTGATTTTTGCTTAGTTTTTTCCACTAATGAATTTCTGTTCGAATTGTTGCCAAATTACGACTGCTGTCATTTGATCCTGTCCTCCAAACTGCTTGGTTTTCATTCTGCTTTGTTTGCATGCATTTAATTAAGCGTTTATGTCCCACTGTGTTTAATTTGAAGTACATAAAATTTGTCAATGTATGGATACCACGACGACGTCAAACGATTTTAGTTGGACTCAATAAAGTTTGTCTCAATAATTTTTTCCAGTCAGTCGGAAACACACATCTCTTTCTGAATAATTTAATTTGTAGCTATTTACTTATTTTCTTGTCGTGGCAAAGTTTGCTTAAATTGCTTAATTGCATGGGAGAGTTGTAAATTTGCATATTAGCACAGTAATTAACAGATTATTTTGTACATAGAGAAGCTTTTGGACAAGTTAGTGATGCTTGAATTCGGATCCGACAGTGGTTACTGTTGACAAAAACTTATTAGTGGCAAATTTTGGTTTCAGGCGTGTTTTGTTGATACTTCCTCTCAGATATTATGATGACTAATTAGCACATTCAATTTATTTACTTTGTGAATTGAAAATAAGCAAAAACAACCCTGAAATATTATAAAAAGAATGATGTTAACTTTTACTTAACACCATAAATAATTGCTTGGTAATCTTTCATGCTTTGTACAAGTGCACAGATTTTCCACAAGTTCTAATCAAACTTACGCAGCCAAAATACTTAGTTGTGTAGGTGCAAAAGCTATACAAAGCTCAAATTTTTCGGCGCTATTGAAGATAGAGACTTCATTGAAACTTTGGATATATACTTGTAGTTATGCTCTTCAGACTAAGTGTTAAGATTTTGTGCCACGCCCACTGGAAGGCTGTCAATACGATAGCATGTCGGTACACCTCAAATCGCAAATCGATAAAAAGTGAATATTTCCCACAGTTTTAAAGATAGAGCCACCAAATGGTAATGAATATATTTTAAATGTGAAGTCAATATATAGGAAAAATCATGATCAAAATGCCATCAAACGTGAAAATCGGTTCACTTTTGACAAATTTATGGGGGTTTGATATATGGGAGCTATGGAATCTGACAACTTTACATGTCAAAATTTTTGTCGATTTTGGCATGATTTTTTACCAAAAATTTGACCCGCTCCAAAATCACTTTCAATGTTGTTTTTTATGCTAATTGTGACAAATAAAATCGATAAAAACTATAAATTCGCAATTCTAAATTTTGAAAAAATATTTTTTTCCAAAATTCACAAGGGGGAGTACATGCTTTTTTGACCAAAAAATATCAAACAAATGTTATCTTCGAAAATGAATATATTTTGAATGTGGAGTTAATATATAGGACAAATCATGATCAAAATGTCATCAAACGTGAAAATCGGTTCACTTTTGACAAATTCATGGGGGTTTGATATATGGGAGCTATGGAATCTGACAACTTTACATGTCAAAATTTTTGTCGATTTTGGCATGATTTTTGACCAAAAATTTGACCCCTCCAAAATCACTTTTAATATTGTTTTTTATGCTAATTGTGACAAATAAAATCGATTAAAACTATAAATTCGCAATTCTAAATTTTGAAAAAATATTTTTTTCCAAAATTCACAAGGGGGGAGTACGTGCTTTTTTGACCAAAAAATTCAAAAAAATTTTATTTTCGAAAATGAATATATTTTGAATGTGAAGTCAATTTATAGGACAAATCATGATCATAATGCCATCAAACGTGAAAATCGGTTCACTTTTGAGGAAGTTATGGGGTTTGAATTATTTAAGAATGTGAACGTTTTAATTTTTATTATACCCTGAACCCATTGAAAATGGGTAAAAAAGGGTATAATGGTTTTGTGCAAATGTATGTAACAGACAGAAGGAAGCATCTCCGACCCCATAAAGTATATATATTCTTGATCAGCATCACTAGCCGAGTCGATTTAGCCATGTCCGTCTGTCTGTCTGTCTGTCTGTCCGTCTGTATGAACGCGTCGATTTCAGAGACTACAAAAGCTAGAAAGCTGATCTTGGTCTCAATCGGTTTGTATATACCATACGCAGATCAAGTTTATTTCAAAACATCGATAACTCTTTCCGTTTTCTTATTATCGATATTTATCGCTTTTTTGACTCGGTTTTTTAAGCATAACTCCCAAACTATAAAAGCTAGAGCCACCAAATTTATTTTTTTATGTTCGCGTAAAACATACGAAGAATTTAAGCCCTTCAGGTTTTGGATACCTCCCCCCAATCGCCCCCAATATCAATATAACCAAAAAAACACAAATCAAATACTACACACGTGCAAATTGGTTTGTAGATACATTTCGATGATCTGAATAAGTCCTGAAAATTTCATAACGATCGTACATTTAGTTTACGAGCAAATCAAGAATCTATTTTCAGTAGTGGGGGCAAAGCGCAGCTGCTTGGCAATTTCTGTGTACATGTGCACGCATACATATGCACGTCCAGAAAGTCTTGCGTTTTCCTAGGAATTTTTTTAGGCAACGGTTAAATTGAATTTTAACACAACGAAGTGCAGTCAGAGCGTGGTCCAGTGGGTAAGAGTTGTGGCGCACAATGTGGAAGACTCGGGTTCGAATCCAGCGATGGTTGAGCAACGAAGAATTTATTTTTCCGTTTTCTTAATTATAATTATTAATTAATTGTACCGTTTTAATGACAAGTGCAAAATATTCGTTTTTCTTGATTTTTTTGCGATGGTTAAGTAATGTTATATCATATGTCAATAAAATGGTAGTGTGGTGCAGTTGATAAGAGTTGTGCAGATTAAGAAGGGTCAGTCTGAATAAGTCCTGAAAATTTCATAACGATCGTACATTTAGTTGACGAGCAAATCAAGAATCTATTTTCAGTAGTGGGGACAAAGCGCAGCTGCTTGGCAATTTCTGTGTACATGTGCACGCATACATATGCACGTCCAGAAAGTCTTGCGTTTTCCTAGGAATTTTTTTAGGCAACGGTTAAATTGAATTTTAACACAACGAAGTGAAGTAAGAGCGTGGTCCAGTGGGTAAGAGTTGTGCCCCATAACGCGGAGGACCGGGTTCGAATTCAGCGCTGGTATGGTAGAGCAATGTTGAATTCTTTTATTTTTTCGTTATTTATTCATAATTATAATTATTATTAATTTGTATCGTTTTAATGACAAGCGCAAAATTTTCGTTTTCCTTGACTTTTTGCGACTTTAAGTAATGTTATATCATTCGCGAAAAATGCGGTAGTGTGGTGCAGTTGGTAAGAGTTGTGCATCTTATCACGGAGGTACCGGGTTCAACTCCCGCTTGTGGAGTATTTATTTTTTTGTTGGTAATTATTAGTAAATTTTATTTTTTAATTTTTAACAGGCTCAATACTCATCAACTGCCGAGAGTTTGTGTGTATGTTTTCATTTCTGGGTTCAGGGTATCTTCTAGTCGGGCGGTCCCGACTAGAGCAATCTCACTTGTTTTTTAATTCCTAATCTTCACACTTTTCCAATCAAATAATATAATATATTTTTACTTCAAATAAGCATGTATTTTATTTGTTGAACTGAATGTCGTAAACTATGCGATCAAAGGAAAAATTCATTGCAATTTTTTTTTCCACCGATATACAAAAAGCTTTTAGCTGCACTGCAGTTTTATAAGAAAGAAAATTATATATACATTTATGCATACATATTGCATATCCGATGTAAATATATAAGAATGTTTTTTTATTCGTAATTGTGTGTGTGATTGGTTGTGTGGGTGTTGCTGGGCAAAAATTGGCAGTTTGAAAAGCGCATGTCAGACAAAAATGTAATTTCAAATTGTAAACAACATATAAATCTGATTTACTTTTTCTGCAATAACCTAAAAATTTTTCGTTTTGCATTTGGTTAAAAACAAATTTTTTTAAGTACACGAGCGTGAGAATATATGAAAACAATTAAGTAAATTAATTTATCAAAAGCTTTAAAACATTGAGTACCACTCGAAAGTTAAATAATAAAGCCGATAGGAAAAAAATAAGCATATAATATTGCGGGAGTTAGCCAACAACAATATACTTAAATTGAATGTGCTGATGCTTTGACTGGAAGAAGCAGTAAATAAATTTTACTCATGGCCTTAAATGAGCACAACATATCAAATGAAAATGTGGTTCAGTAAAATATATATAAGTATATGTGGAAAATATATTTAACAATTAAGAGTGCTCTACTTGAAAGTGGCAACTAGGAGATACCCTAGATCCACACGTTGATATAAAAAATTAAACATAAATACACACAAACACACGTGCTCAGTATAAAAGTCAATTGGAAATTCAATACAGTACTTACTGTTACCCTTAAAGATAGCCTGCATTTGAATCCCTTTTAAAATGATTTTTTTTCAGATATTTCAGAAATTATTTATAGAAAACCACAAAATCATCTCTGAAATTAAATATTTTTGGTTTTCGCATTTAAATATCCCTACGTCTAATATATCTCACTTTATAAATAGAATTGGTAACATTTAATTTTTTTGTTGGACCCATTATATTGTAAGATTACTTAACCTTCGAATTGCTGCACGTTCTACATAAAAAATTTTCGATGCTATTATTTATAATTCAGGGCCTTGCCTTATGTACATTGGGAATACTACTGTAATTGTTTTAATGTAAATTAAAATACTACCCATTCAGCTATTCGCTGTGAGCACTATAAAAATAGATGCATCTATTTATATTGCTCCAATTTGGTTTGCATGCTACTCAGTTGCCGCTGATGAATTTATTTCTAGTTCAACATTTAATGCGAAACAAATTTTGCTAAAATTTAATTTAGAGTTTTAAAATGGTTTTTGTTTGCTTTTAATTATAAAAACCTCAACGTTGGCCGACGCGGACAGTATGTTGATAGCTTTAGATTACTGTTGGTGTTGCTGTTGTTCTTCCTGATGTAGTTGTTGTTGTTGGTTTTCCGGCCCTCGTTCCGTTTATCAATTTTCAATATTGACCTTTGCCTTCTTGATGTTTTTCTTTACTTTTTTAGTTAAGGTTCATAAAATATACATACAGAGGCAGCGTCGAGCATTTGTCCGGTGTTTTTGTTTTTGTTTTTGTCTTCACACCTTTGGCCATTGGGAGGCAATGCAAATGTTGTTGCTAGCTAGGTAGCTAGCTAGGTGACAATGGCGACACTTGCCTCAAGAGAATAAGAGTCGAAATATAGTTGTGTTTTTGTTATTGCGTGAATTTTTGCTACGGCAGTTGTTTCTCTCTCCCTCGTTCTCATTTTCGCTCACACACATATACGATTTCCACGCTCTTTCAATACGTGCGGTATCGCGGCAAAAAATAGATTTCAGCTCCATATCAATCGAATTAGACCAACAAGTGCGAGACGATCTCTGCCTGAGCTAATTAATTTGAAGTGCATGACATAAACAATGCCGTTTTTCATTGATTAGTCACCGTTCAAAGGCAGACCAGCTGATAAACGTCACCGCACTTAACCCAATTACGTAGTTGGCCAAATGATGATAATATAATTGCATTTAATTTAATTTGATTTCAACTCAATTGTGAAAAAGTAAAGAAGTTAAGCACAAAGCGGAACGCAGCTAACTAATCATTTCATCTGGGATTGGCCACTTTTGTTGTTCTTTAATTTCATTTTCAAGCTACCGAGATTTCTATGGTGTCTCTTGGTTCTGCTTTTTTCTTTACTTTCTAATGGGACTTAAGTTTCAATGAAAGTTCAATTAGCGTCTGCACGTAGCGAAAGTTAACTCAAGATCAGGGAAAACGGTAGAGAGTTGGAAGTCATACTCATGCAACATAAATGAATAGCCTTTAAATGTACATATAAATATTGAAACAATTAATTGAACTCTTGTGCTATTATTCCCTTGCATCTTGATTGCTTAAATATGTGCGTTAAAAAGGACAAAACCAATTGAAAACAATCGTAGTATAAATAAAATCACAAAAATCCCAAAACACAAATGAATTTGCATGGTTTTAAACTTGTCAACAACCGTTGATACAAGTTTAATCAGAAATTGTTTTCACCAATTAAATGAGCTATAACGTTTTTTGCATCAATTAGAATACTATGTGCTAGTATTGCGAACTCTGTATTTTTTTATTGAGCATGGCAGGTGAAGAATCCATGATTGACATTGCAATTTTGTTGCACCCGGGGAAAAAGAATCAAAAAGTTTGTGACAGTTTACGTGTGGGAAACTGTGTTTTCATTGCAAAATTTTTGTTTTTTAATTGGTTTAACATTCAATTTTTTTTATGTTCGTTTTTTATTGTTATGTGAGAATACAGAATTTTATTTTATTTTTTATTTTTTTTAATCTGAGCTTTAATTGTTTTTCCGTTGCATTCACAATTAAATATTTGGACCTGAATGTTACGTATACGCAATACTAGTAGTGGGCCAAATTGCTTCTTGATTTAGTGGATAAAAGTCACTGGCAAGAATATTTTTTTATAATCTAGAATTGCATCTATATAATTTTTTATTATATCAGAATTAGTATAAAAAATTTTGGTCAAATATCATGTCAATTTTAACCAAATTTTCGAAATCTCATATATTGGTTGTTATTACACGATGTAAACGACTATTACACAATCACTTATATCCAACTCTTACGCTCCAACTTATTTGTTGTTGCATTAGTTATAATGTCCATTTATATTTTTGGCAATAAGGCAAATGCCTACACATTGGGTAGGTATTTGTATAGTAATTATTATATAATTATTATCGTATTTAATCAACGAATTTGCTTTTATTACCCAGTCTGTATTTAATATATTATTTTTGTTTGTATTTATATTAAATGTTAACACTTTAACCTTGGTCTGGTCTTCAGCTAATCCAAGATACATATTTAAACTCATTAAAAGCAAGAGTCGCATGTCAAAAGCCATTTGAAGTCTTGCCCATTTAAGTTGGCAGCTTGATGGGTCCCAGCAGCCTGTAACTTCCGTCTAGGCCTGCTAATTATTTTTATGGTATTTTAATGACTTAATTAAACAATTTACTTAAAGCCGCGCGATAGTTCAATTATGTAAACAGCTGCAAGAGCAATAGTACGAAACTGAGTCTGCGCCCGAGTCTGAATCGAAGTTTTTGCGGCAGCCAAGATGCAAGCAATTAAATGCTCATTAAAAACTAAGGCAAAAAGAATTGCACCAGACGATTAAGAGAAGCAGACGCACAACGAGTATAAATTGTTTAGCTTTACGAGTAGCCGCAGTTGCAGCAACAAAGAATCTAATTGTCTATCAAGTGCAAGTGTAATTGTAATTGTGGGTGCGAGCGAGTGCACAGGGTGTGTGTATTTGTGACTGTTTGTTGGTGCATAGGAATGAGTGTATTTTATGCGCCAATAAGCAGTTCGCAGACCTAAAGGCGAATGCCTTGCCTCACTTGTAAACTAATTCAATTAACAACTAAGCAGCTTAACATTAAGTGCCTTCAGCGGTTGTGTACTGAAACGCGCATGTTTACGCACATGTGTGAGAGTGCATGTGTGTGTGTAGCTTCGAGTAGCTCAAAAGGTTAACCCATAACTCGTAACTGAGCCGACAACACTAGCAATGTCTTAATTAGCTGGGCGCATGTATTAAACTTCAAGGCATCTTTTGAATTGCATTTTAAACATTTGCACATTATTTTTAGTTAAGCAATTGCCATAAGCCGATTGTGACATTTGCCAAGACGTGAAGAGCTGACAAACAAAAAAGAAATCCTATGCCATTATTTACTTACTCCATGGGGGTTTGCACCGCGCGCTCTTGACTTGTACCTCGCTTCTGACTTCTTGACAGTTTCGGCTAAATAGTTATGCTCGTTTTCGTCTACAGCTTCAACTTCAGTTTGGACTCTGACTCTGACTTTGGTCTCTGACTGATTGTCTAAGCAACGCCAAGTGCGC
The DNA here is from genome assembly GCA_035043915.1 of Drosophila paramelanica. Taxonomy (NCBI): domain Eukaryota; kingdom Metazoa; phylum Arthropoda; class Insecta; order Diptera; family Drosophilidae; genus Drosophila; species Drosophila paramelanica. Next base: position 6,869,669 of record JAWNMO010000354.1, on the reverse strand, counting down.
CAAGCTCGTTTTGCGAAATTTGGAGCACTTTGTTTGCTTTTGTTAGCGGAAGCATGCGGGCGCTAAAGAAAAAGTGGGTTAAGCAGTTAATCAAATCCCCAGGCATTTGCATATTAATCAAGTTTGCTTTTTGTTCTCTTTGCAGTTAGACGCCGTGTTTTGGAGTGAATTGAGTGAGTAAAAGCACCCAAAACAATGCTGTGAACAGTTATATACAGACAATTTTGCAACACTTACTTATAGTACGTATCTCACAGAGTCAGGGCATTGACGTCAACTAAATTTGTCGCACTACCATTATGAGTCGCCGCTTGGGGTTTTCTCACAGTTGTCTAAGTTTTATCTTCTTGTTTTTATATGATCTTGCCAATGTGGCAAGTGCTGTAGTTCTCTCTCATTGTAATGCTTATCTGGCAAACTTGTACTTCAAATGCATATTTGCTTCTTGATTCACACTCTTTATTAAATAAGCGGCCGGCCGATAATTAGATAGCAGCCGCATATGTATAAATATCTGTATATGAATTGTAAATTGCTTTGTACTATTGGTCATGTGCTACTTTTGATTTGCATGATTGCCATAAATGCTTTTATCGTTTAACTGGAAAGTTTTTTTTTGCCATCCGCCGCATACGGGTACGGGAATGGGTAGACACTTGGGTTCGGGTTCTGTAATCACCAGGGCTTTGCAGTGTGTCAACTGAGGCATTAGCATGTCAGGGCCAGATAAAAAATTGCGCATGGACAATGGAATTAAGAACATTTGTAGAACTCTGTGTGCCAAATAAATACTAAATAACTAATCTAAATATTTGTGAGCCTCAAATTTGCAAATTTTCAGTTGGAACATGTAGGCTTTTCTCTGTCACCTGAAAAACTTGGATATGAATAATTTTTAAAAAATTTAAGGTAAAATTGAAATTTTATTTCAACTGTGCAAATAAAATGCAAAAACATCAAGCGAGTAGAGCTCATCGATATGTTTTATTTGCTTACTTTTTTTTTTTTTTAAATGATAAGGGGTAGCTTCTGAGCTAAGTCAATAGTACCATATTCGGTATATTTGTTCGTGCCAAACAAATATTTACTACCGTAAATACATTTGCTATAATTATCTGGTATGTAAACATTGTTGAGGTCGGGGTATGCCATACTCAATGATCTACTTATTTATAATAGCAAATGTATTTAAAAAATAAATAAAAAAATATGCAAATACTTTATAAATGGTGTTGCTATTAATGTAATCATGATGTGCAGATATTTTATATAATAGGAAAATTAAAACCACCAATTAGCTAACTTTCACAAGCAGCAGTAAAAGCTAAATTTGAATTGTATTTAAATGCAATTCAATTAATTACGGAATAAAAAATGTAAGCTAATGAAATCAATGGCAAACAAAACCATATTGTTTGGCTGCCTGGTTGGCAGATAGTCGCCGGCAACAGCAGCAGCTTAGGTAAATAGGCGAGTAAGTAAATAATAATATTTGTGCATATTTGCACTGTCATAACAATATAACACATAAGCAAAGTTGGCGTTAAGTGATTGCAAATGTTTTTCGCATTGCCAGTATGGTTTATTAAAGAAAGTTACCTTAAGTTAACTTTTATAATACAAGGGGTATTGGCGTATTATATATCGGAAATAGTATACTAAAACAGTAATAATTAAAAGCTGTTTTGCTTGTTTATTTTATTTTTATTTTTTTTGAAAAGGTAGTATTTACATGGTTTCTTATCAATGAGTTTTTAAAGTGAGCGCTATGTTTTGTAATTGACCCACTTTATAAGTTGTTGGCCAATATGAACTTATGTTTCAAAGTGGGGTAGCTTCTGACCTATATTTTTGTTTGCTAAAATGTCCCACTTATCTCAACGGGCAGGCTGAGTCACTGGCTGTTAAAAAACTTTTGCCGAAAATTGGAAACGTGTGTGAGAAAAACTAATTTGATGCGCAGTGAAAACTTCACTTATAGCACTTTTTTTGCAAGACTCACATTATTGCTGTTTTTGTTGTTTTTATAAAACAAATATGTATTTTAATGCTGCCAAAAGTTTCGCTGGTTATGTTTATTTTCTATGAGAGAGCTTTTTGGAAACAAAAAACTTTTACATACAAATTTTACGCGAAAATTGTCAGGAAAATTTAAATAAATTAATGCGACGCAATTATGTAAATGATCAAAATGGTCATACCACGTCAAAAGGTCAGCTGAAATAACAACAGCAACAAACAACGTAATTAAGCCGTTGTTGAGCCGCCTTGCAATTAGCAGCAAATGTTTTTGGCTTTTCTTTTAGCCGCTCCCCCTAAAAAGGTGTCAACGTATTTAGCATGTCGAAATTTTCGAAACATGAAAAGCTACAAGAAGTGTTGAAAAAATATGCTAATTTTATGGGCTAACATTGAAGCGGGCCGTAATTGAACCAAGAGTCTCAGCTTGAGGTCGCAGCTCGAATCACCAGCCGCGTGTTCATTAGCATTTGGATTAAAGACAGCATTTGATTCTTTTGCCAGCGCATAATTAGCGTGAGAATTTGGTTGCATTTCTTTCCTTTGTTTTTATTTTTTATTTTTTGCGGAATGGTTGAAGCTTGTTCATTTTATTTGACTTGCTCTTCATTATCATTAACGTTAACGCGTCTACAAGATGTTAGAAGATTGTTAACTACAACATAATTGAAATTTCTCCAGGTTCGTCTCGGACCCGTGGTTTAATAATTGATTGTGCCTATAAAATGTTATGTTGTGATAATCAACGATTCAAATAATTACAATATAACACAACTCAAATATTAAATGTATACCATTTAATTCCATTGCCTATTCCGTGAAGTCAATATGTGTTTAGTACACTACTGATAGAAATGACAAGTCACTTGACAGTTAGCAGTGCTGCCACATTTTGTGTATTTATCCTTTCGATTTTGCGCCGTCACATAAACATAAACAGTCACAAAGTAGCAATAATAATCCTTGAGCCTATGTCAACAGGGATTTACTGAATTTTTATTGACTCGACAAAGATGGCCGTCCGGCCGGCAGGCAGGCGTCCGGGCGGGCCACTTAAGCGTCAGGCACTGTCAAGGACAATGTCAGACAATGGCTGCCAACCCAATAAAAGCCGTCATCATAATTTTGTTGGTTTGACACATAAGCGCGGGATGAGAGGGAATAGCAGGCCATAAATGTCTGTTGTCCAAGTACATTATTCGCACATTTGGTACAGCTAATGGGCGTGGCAGCTGGAAAACCTTTCTCGCTCTTATCGTCCGATGTCTGTCGAATGTATGCCTAATAATTATTTGGCTTGCGGCTGGCGCTGTTTAAGGTTCGCAAAGTGTTGATTTTTACTGTTGCCGAAATAATTTTTTAATTAAATTTTTATGACATGCGCGCCCACAAAAGCCAGATACATTTAATGGGCAATGGACAAAAGTAAAGCTGGCGAGTTGCCTTTTTGTGACCACCAGAAAATTATTTTTAAGTGGGTTGGGCTCCAGGACAAGGATGTAGTTGCTTGCGGACAGCTTTGCGTGTTTTGTACATTTCTCTTGTAAGAAATGATAAAAATAAAAATGAAAGCAAAAAGAGAAAAATAAACACAGCTAACCCTTTTTTCTTGTTTTCTAGAGAAGTGCCACCAGAGAAGATCGTGTACGAAATTTGCAAAACAAAAAAACGCAGTTTGTTGTTTGGTTGAGTGCGACGAAAGAGTCGAATTTTTTCAGTTATAATATTGATCATACAAAGAATCATGTTTTTAAATTGATATTGATACCATTAATTATTGATATCATTAATTTTACCAATTATTTTTAAGTAACGCATTCAAGGGTATTTATATGTCGAGTTGAATTGTATTTCATTATTATTATTTTTTTTTTGTGTGCTTGTGTTAGTTAACTTTTTTTTAACAGGAACGATGTAAACCGATGGAAAAATGTCATTGCCGTTCTTTTTATTGCTAGCTTTTCTTCGACATTCTTGTTTTGGTTTCAACCCTTAGCTGCACATACGCATTTTGTTGGCATTTTATACGCTTTTGAGTTTTTGGTTATTTTGGGGTCACTTTGTGCTCTCGCGCCCTGCCTGTCTAGGCCACACCCAACAAACATGCAAATGTGCAAAAATGTTTGTTCAGTCCATATTTCTGTGTGGGCAATTCTTTGGCAAAGGGCTAGTCGTCGACCGAACTGGCTGAATGGGTTTCCTTTGTCCACTCGTAGTCCACTTTCAATATCTCCAGTTCAATTCAATGAAAAATAATTGAATTTCATATATGCACATTACGCTGACATTCCAAAATTATGCAAATTGAAATTCAATTGATTGGAAAATGCTACAATCCGCCCACACATCGATACGCCCCCATTATTCGCTTAGGTCAAAGTCTAACTAAGTTAGTCACGCATTCAATACGCTCTACTTAATGCCCAACCATATGGATTTGAATGTGATTTTCATTTTGGCTATAATTTAATTCCTTCTACATATATATGGCTGAAACTAAACGCTAAACTCTGTTTATATGCTTTATTCGTTAGCTATGACTGCTCTTGATGTTATGAGCAAGCTTAGTTTCATTACAAGTCGACGAATTTCAACGCGTCACTCTATTTGTTTTTCATACAGTCATCCTTTCCGGTACTACATTTGGCGTATATGGCGGTGCTCGGCTTTGCCTTACTCAATCATTTTAATGAGTCATATATTTAACAATGCGAAAGCCATGGCGTTCTTTATAAGCCGTAAACCACACTCTGCAAATGTTTATTTAATATTAATTTTTAGCGCCTGTTTGTGACAACACTCCATCAAATGTCCTGATGAAGCAGCACAGTGTTTGCAGTTCGAAATAAACCAACACTGGTTTATTTACGCTAATCCTTTTTTAGCTATAATAAATTTGAAATATTAACACTAATATCTAGAATTATTTTTTATAAAATACAAATTATTTCGAATTCTAAACTTACCTATATATATATTTCATTCAATTTTGTGAGAGTCCTAGCTTTTCGGATTCAAAAACTCTTGTTTCCACAATAGCACAACATGATTGATATCAGTCTTAAAGCTTTCGCAAAACATTTGAATTTTTTAAATAGTAAAGATTTATTAGTTCTACAAAAGGATTACGCTCAAGCTGAGGTTAAACGAAAATTAATGCGAGACCGCGGGAAGTCTCACCAATGGTTCTAGGGCGCGTAATGGGAATTTTGGCCCAAATAAATACTCACATAAAAGTGGCTGATTGTGCAATTGAAAGGAAGCATTCAAACAATGCGATTTGGCTATTGTAACTAAAGGTATATCATCAATTTCAGTTAATTTGATTAATGGGTAACTTTAAACACAGATGAATAGATTTTCAGTTGTGGCTTTAGCAGCGGATTGATTCCCGAGTGCTTAATCAACTGTGGTCTATTTGTGTATGAACATTTGGTTGTTAGTTCGGCGGGCAGTTATCAATTCGGCTGCCCATAGATTTGTATTGTAAACTAATTATGGCAAGCCAGCAACATTATGGGTTTAATTTTACTTAATTAGGCTGTGTATGGGATACAAACTGTGTTCTTGCACAACAACATCTGAATGACAAGTCGACAATTTGACTGGCCCCAGAAAGCCAAATACAGCGAATAGGGAACGGCTTATAGCAAATAATGGTTGGAAGTGCTGAAAGTTCAGTTACCCAATAATAAAAATTATTCGATTTTCCATAGGTCTCCATTGTGAATTCGAAAATTGGACAGATCTGCTGAATGTTGGCCAAGTCATTAAAAAAAAAGTAAATTAGTAATTACAAAATAAATATAAATAATTAATAGCAAATCATTTGCTAAGATTTTTTCCAGGGTATTGACGTAGCTTTAGTCGTTGAATGCATTGACTCTTCTGGCCAGGTTGCGTGGCCAATTACCTGGCAGGAAAAGCAGCCTAAACAAATAATTTGTTTACACAAGCGACAACGAACTTTTGAACTTTTCCGCGACTTGAGCCGGCGAGTGTCATTCAGGCAGTTTGTCAGTCAGTCAGCCAGTCCAATGACGGACGCGGTGGGGCTACTGCTGCCCTGTTGCCTGTCTCACTTTTTGCAGCGGTGACTGCAATTTTGTTGCAAGCTTCGCGTCACATTAAAAGCATTTTGTGTTTTGGCATGTTTGCCTTTGCACCTGCCTTACCCCTCATTTCCCTTGACAGCTGTCGGGTCGCAGCTAGACAACAAACAAATTGACAGATGACCTGACAATTGAATTCGTTTGCTTTTATTTTTGGGCAGCTCGGCAATTAAGCGACTTCGTTGTGAGTAGCATTAGCTAGCTATGGGACACAGCTTGTACTGCTCCATATTCAATGGACACAATTAAAATGCAGCTGCTGAATATGCTATCAACATGAAAATTTCATTGGTCTAAGTCCATTACTGCCCGAGAAAAACGAAACGAAATTGAGAGCTTTGAACTATATTGTGGTCTGAATTTTAGCGTTAGCATAGAAAATGTGTTTGCCGCAGGCTACTGGAGACCGTCAACTTTTTATGCTTTGCCCTGCTCCTTTGCTCAACAAATAACAATTTCAATTTCGCGATTCGAGTGAATCGCGTAAATTTAAATTTTGTATATGTGGCCCGCAAGGGTAGCCGCAAGAAGGATACAGTCGGTGCCAGATATTTTCACACGCGCCATGCTTGCAGAAAGTTTGTGTTGTCTGCCTTTAGGCGCACCAACTCGTGGCGCTGCTTGTAAAAGGGGCACGCTTCATGCTACAAAAACTAACAATAATGACGGCAAATCAATATCATCGATATGGCCTAGGGGCTTCTCAAAGTAAAAGTCTGGATTGCAATTCAGCGCAGCGCACAAAAAAACTGTGTGATTTGCATTCGTCGCCTGTTAGCCCGAAGACAATTTGAGATTGCAGTTGTTGTGCTTGTTAGCTGGGTCAGTTTTAGTTTTTATGCATTTGCTCGTTACCGTAGCTGTTGGTAACTAACACACACCTTCAAACTCGCTGGACACTCTCTGCTCACGCATCCATTCACTCAACCTAGCATTCGGTCAGTAATTCAGTGAAAAGCAAAGCACATGAATTGCAGTAGAAGGAAACTTGCTACAGCTATTTATTACTCACATGCCAGGGGAAGCTAGGGGGGAATTGTGGTCTTCAGTCTCACAAATACAAATAGCCGTGTGTGCCTTTATTCAGTCAACCATTCATGCGACAGAAGCAATTGATTACAGTTGTTGTGTTCTTGTTGCAAGCTTGTGTTATCTAATACTGCTGTACCGAAGTGTGATGCGGCAATAACTTTTTACAGGGTAAGCCAAACGGCTGGGTAGAATGACCTACTGACAGCTTCCGTGGAGTTCAACATGCGTTGTTAATAGAAAATAGTATACACAATCTAAATAGGATCATTAGTTACATTCGTAGTATTGTATGACACTTTTTTGTTAATTCAGAGTGAATAGTTCACCTATTTAATTATCAATATTTTAAAGTATCCATTAATTACTTGCTTCTATCTTTTCTCATTAGACATTTTTTTAATTTTGTTAACGCGATCTTTCTTTTCAACATGCATCACACTGCTTTTGCGGTGGATACTGTATGTCAAATTTAAATCAAATGCTTCACTCTGTCGCTTCACAAACAGCTCGAAAAGGCGGTATTCTCATCGACGTCACAATATGCCCACACAGCGAAAAGTCTAGTGTAATGTACTACAGGGTAATATGAGATCAGCGACTTCCAAAGTGCAGTTGCTGTTGGTGTTGCTGTTGCAGTTGCTTTTCCGTTGCCTGTGGCTCCGCTGCCCCTGTGTGTGGCGCATTGTTGTGACAACACTCATTGTTGTTGTTGTTGTTTTTGTTGTAGTGCCTTATAAGTGTGTCCCGCGTGTCGTCTATGCTGCACGTAAAGCCCAAGCTTGAAAGTGAAATTTTCGCATACGCTGCTTCCGCCTCTCGCTGCTCGGCTGCTGCTGTGATGAGAGTTACGTTTAATGTTTACCTTTGCAATGATGCCACCAGGCAGCTGCCAGCGGCGGTGGCAGACGTCAGTCGTCGCCTCTCATCTGACAAGTTGTACGTAAAAAGTGAAATTGCTGACAGCACTGAGCGCTGAGTAGTGCCGAGTAGCAATTGCTTCTAATTGTTATGGCTGCAAGTATTTGGCTAAGAGGCTTCTCGACCCGACTGGCATTTTGTGGCTGCGTTTAAGTTGCATCTCGTTCGGCGCTTAAGTGTAATGCAATTAAGCGATAAGCGCGAATAACGATTAAGCAGCTCGCATGCTGAATATAACAAATTATTCAAGGGATTCATTCAGCCGCTGTGCTATTAAATTAATGTAAATGTAAATTGGTATATAACAGGACGAAAGCGGCTAAAGAAATGATGGCGATAAATGCAAATAAAGCATTGACAACAGCACATAGCAACACACATACACACTAAAGCGCTAAGCCCTCCATGGAGAGCAATTACGCTGAGCGAGCAGCGACAGAAATGACCAACAGCCGCCAGCAGGACGATAGCGAACGTGTCATTTTCGCCACCCATTCTTGTTTGGCCTGCGTTATTTTCATTTAATGCTTCATTTCCGTATCTGCCGTTGCGTATACGTAACGTGTGCTTTAATAACTGCCGCCGAAGCTGCCATCAGTTGGTCTGTCAATTACATTTTAAATTCGTTGCCGTTAATTTTGATGCCCCTCTGTAGAGACGACGTAGCGCTTTTAAACAGATTAAGGACACTTTTCGCCAGCCTCGTCTTTTGGCTTGTTCATTTAATTCAGCGGGTTTTTTTTATGGTTTGGTTTTATATTTTCACAACGGCCAACGTCATTAAATTTTACCTTTGTAAATGTCCTTTTGGCCATTGTAGAACTGACTTTTATAATACCACCGCTCACCGTTTCACGCACTCTGTCAGTACAGTTAGCGTGCGCACAGGTTCGACCTGCGTCCACTGTCATTTCTCAACGTCCGAATTCATTATGTTCGCAATCAGTAGCAGCACCAACAACAAATGTTTGCATAAATATAAATTGGGTCTGTCCATACAACAATCTAGACTTGGAGACCCCTGCCTTCTGTCCTAGCCGGACTGAGATGTAGCTGCATCCTTTTTTTTAGCTGCTTCGTTTAACTGGGACAGTTTTATTTACTTGTGCGAATTTTTTGTTTGTTACGCTTACTTTGCTAGTTAATTTGATTTTTATCTGGGTTTTATTTTTTACTGGCGCCGGGCATCTCATTGGCACGTCGCGTATAAAACACGCTGTCACCTCTGTTGATTTTATTAGGGTCAATTTTTAAAGGTCATACCTAGGTGCTGGGCAGCATTTGTTACTCGCAACTTATCGTATAAATATCCCCTGGCGTTTTCACTTACTTAATTTCGTTAACGTTACCTGTTTAGGACCCAGCTTATTGGCCAAGTTTCAGCTTGTTTTTTATGCCATAAAGGAGTTTACTTTGCTTGAAAGCTACCAATTATGTGCAGCGCTTTAATTACTTCCTAGCCCACTGCATCCGCTCCCTACAACATTTTTATAATAATGATTCCGGATATTTGAGTAGTTTCGAGCATAAGCTGCCAACTGCTAACAACCAACAACCAACTAACAATAACAATAATGCCTCTTGGGGCGCATCTTTGCCTTTTGTGTACAGTGTAAGCAAAAATTCTCTGGGCAGAACAAAGACCGTTGAAAACGAAAACAGAGTGCACAGTGGAAAAATTTGAAACTTTTAACTTAAAATGTTCTCATCTGTTGTGTGGGGTGAGATTTTAATTTATTATTTAATATTCCTAAAATAAATATATTATGCATTGGATTATGAAGGCCAGCTTTTATACTCAATAGAGCTGTTTTCCATATTTTGTCCATTGTACATTTAACAGCTTATGGCGACAGCAGCAAAGAGAGAATCACTTCGAGTCATTTGTGCAGGGTCTAATGATTTCCGCTAGTTTCCGGTCGGCGTCGTGAACGTCTTCATCTCTATGTCCGTTCCCAACAACATTTTCCTCACAACATTGCATCAATTTGCGTCAATTTGAAGTCCAAAAAAGCACGAAGTTAGAATTCGTTTGTTGTTGTTTGATATGCGTGCGTGTGTGCGTTTAAAATTGTTATAATATTTTTCACATTATTCTGCAGAGAAGTACTGAACTTTTAATCAAATTGTTGGGGGTCAGTAAATTGAGGCATCGGAGATGCTCGTTAACCAGCAGTGATTGTTGATAATAAAATTGTCTGACAAAGTGCGCAGTGAGTAAGTCGGCTAATAAAATTATATATACTTGCTTATTATTTAACAATTTACAAATAATAAAAATGCAGAACTTATACACCGCAACACAATACACACTTCAGAAAAATTAAATTAGCTCGAATATATATTGAATATCTGAAAAACATGCCCTGTACAAATATTTAATATAATATGATCAGTTTTTTGGTTGAAATATGTTGGGCATATCTTTATATAATTATATTTGAATTGAATTAAGAGGTCATCTTTGCAACTAGAATAATTTGTGTGTATTTTATAAAAGTAAAGTGCTGTAGGCTTGATTAATAATTATAATTGTAGAACAATACGAAATTAATAGGAATTTGATACATTTTTAGTACAGGGTATTTTCTTGTTTAAAGTGCAGCGGAGAAAAAATGTAGACACATATTTCAATTAACATATGCAAACAAATAGCCCACACAATGCAACTGGCATGCAGCATCCAAATTACGAAAACAACAATAACAGCAACAGCTACAACAGTAACAATCCAACTTGTTTTGAGTGGTTCCCATAATCAACAACGCCAACGTTGTGTCGTGTGAATTTTTTTGGAAAATAGCTCCCTCAACATTTTGGAAGATTTCTGGTTGCCACAATTGCATTGCACTTAACTGCGAGTACGAGTACGAGTGCAAATATGAATACGTGAACGAGTAAGAGTATGAGTTGGCTGTTGACTGTATGTAGCTACTATTTTCACAATATTTCACGGATACGTGCGCATCGCTTTTGTTGGTGTGGATAAGCGCGCTCTGCCGTTAAATTGCGCACAATTTTGCCTTTTGGCTTAACAAACTGAACGTTCAGTTTGCATTGCCGAGAGATGATGGCGAGTGCAGTATAGCAGAAAATTATGAGTTAATGTATTTTGTGTAATTCTCATACCCAGTTGCAGGCCGGCAATTACCACCTATGTAACAATTTGCAAGAGCGTTAACAGTGTTGACAACAACCATCACGTGCTTGTTGATGCTCTCTCAATTGACGGAGCATGAAAGTGTTCAGCGTGTAAACGGCAAATAATTGTTTTAGTAAGCCGTTCGGAAATTTGAAACAGTTTCAAGTTCAAGCTTATAAATATTATCTAATCTACTACAATCGACTATAATTAATACATTTAAATACGAAAATTGTTTGTCGCAATGGAAAACTCACTTGGGGAAGTTGACGCTAAAAGCTCTACTGAAACGGCTTCGAAACTTGTGCTGGCATCCATCAAGAGCCATAATATCAAACCTACTGGAAGAGTATAATTAAGTGTCTGTCAGGCTTTGGTCATCAGTTAGGCAGTGTGGAAACGAGGTACTGTGATTTATCCCCACATACGGAACCAACATTTGCTATTATTTGGCCATTATAGTAAAAATGGGCAACCACATACGTAATTAGAAAACTGGAAATAAAATACTTTTGGCAAATCAGAACCGGTCATTAAAAATGTTTGCTTTTGAGTATTCCTGTCTATAATATAAAACTACTCTCAGCACGGATTTTTAGGATTATTTTTAAAATAAATTTAATGAAAATTTAAATTCTATTAAACGCATTGTTATTGACCTAATTATCAATTTGAATTTCCATAAACAGCGAGAAACATGCCAAATTGCATGAATACGTTTAGCTTTTATTAATTTATGCATAAATTCACTTCATATGTATAATTCTAGCTTTTCCAGCAAGGCCATTGTTATTTTTGGGATTAAATTCGATTTAACTATATTGGGAGATTTTCTTGTTAAATATTAATGTGATTTATTACCGCAATCACCAAAAAAAACCCATTTATGTGAAATTAATTTTTATGTGGTGTTACTGTGGGAATTAATTTATTTAAATTAAATAAATGTATATCGTTGGATTTGTGGTATGAACCTTCATGTTAATATAAATATATACTAGTGTGATTTTTAATGTTATTTGAATCTCATTATGCTCAGTGTGCATTTAACCAGAAAATGACTGACTAAGGAGATTATAAAAATCTGACAAAAAGGTAGCAATTTTTATTTTTTAAGGAATAATTTTTCATTATGGTCTTTCTTATAAGCTGATTATACCGATATGATATGAAATATATGATAAAATTAAATTACGTTTACCGCATACGTTGCAATTGCATCCTATACCATAAGATTATCACTTAAATCAAATGCTTATTAAATACGTCGCTTCACTCGACTTCGCTTTGTTTATCCTCTCACCTTTTAAAGCTACAACATGTGCTCCTGGCTTAAACAAGTTTCTTTAGTTGATTTTCTGCTTCCTCGTTGCTTTGGGGTTTTTACTCGTTTTTTGTGTGCTGTTATGTTTTTAGAAAAGCGAAATTGCATATTTGCTTTTATTATAATAAATGCCAATTTAGCTGCCTGCAATTCAATTACGTGAGCACTGTGAAATTTCCCTTTTTGTTTTCGCTTCATTTTTTTTTTGCTTAAAACGTGCAGTTGGCTGGGCTCATAATCTGAGGCGCATGATCGCGTTGACCAAATCGTGCGCTTCGTGTATCAATGTCTGAATCTGGCTTGGGAGGCTCTCGATCTATTACCACAGCATAATGAGGCGCAGCCATCGGGTAGTCGGCAACCCGCACTTAAGCCATTAATTTGCGATTATAGAAAAATACAGAGGCCTGATGAGCGATGACGACAACAGCGTCAACGATAACGTTGCCACGTTCGACTGAATTCGATAATTGTGCATACTTTAATTGGCCTGAAGAGCCATGGGCTGCAGTTTCCTGCAAATTACGATATCATTGCTTTGTCTTGTTGCCGCTGTAGGTCCTGCATCATTGGCTTTTACAGCCATATGATGTTTTACTTGCTATTGCTTTTAAAGCCAGTGTGGCTTTTTAACGCGGTATCCTACTAATTCAAATCGATGTGAATATTCGATATGAAAAGGCCAAACTACATTTGTGCATTATGCGTAAGCTAATGCTGTGTATTGTGCACGTCAGTTGGCTCACCAAAACTTGCAACATGAACAGCATAAAGTCGCACATTGTTGTTACAGATACAACACCAAGGCAGCTGCACAAAAAAAAAAAAAACAGCAGTGCAAGATTCAACCGCATCATGAGATAAAAAATTACATTGGAGTTCACAGTAAATGAAATGTAGACTTGAAAGCCGACATTTCTATTTAGTTTCAATTGCTAACTTATTGTGTTGTCATCAGAATGATTTGGCTAAACCTAACATTTCAATTTGTTTTCAATTACATCAATGCCGGCAGGCATTGGGGATATATTTATTATTCGATTTGGGTTGAAAATTATACGAAGAACTTAAATTTAATTAGAGTTAGCCTATATACATAGATTCAACTTGAAATACGTGGGCTGCCTTTTTAATGTCTCTTGTATTATATGTTTAGCCGATTTGGAAACAATAGAACAATTAGATTTGAATCGAATGTTTTGTTATTTTGTGTGCTAATGAAACAAATGTTTGCACTATTTACAGTTGATAATTCAGCCTATTTGCATACAATCGGCCGGCCTCATCCAATTGTCCGCTGGTGGATGTTGTTTGGTAAGTGCTCGTTTGTTAGTTTTTGTTTAACTTGTTTTGTTCCGCTTGTTATCGCAAACTATTGAAATGTCAAGCCCTACACAAATATTACATGTACTTTCTCATACCAGGGATTAGAATTTGTGGGACGTCAAAATGTTAACAGCGCTCCGTGGTGCTGTCCATTCGTCGTTGACGCTGTCATCAGCATGAACCATTTACAGAGCTGACATTTTTGCATGCGACACCCGCGGTAATGCGTAGTAAGCGGGATATGGTGTGCTTGGGGGTGTGAGTATGCGGAATGCGTGATGCAAAGTGTTGCATGTTGCATTTAAATGAATATTTTATGGTCGACATCAGCGGCGGCGCTGGAAATGACGTTGGCAGCAGCGGCTTGCTGCTGATTGTTTCAGTTGGCTGCGTGCGCGAGCGCCTTAAATTATGCAACGTAATTCCAACGCGTTACATGCCTGCTGCATTTTAATGGGCGTTTGCTGTCGCAGCCCCACTGGTTGCTTTTTATGGCACATGCAATAAAATACAAAATAAAATATTTATAGACCTCGCACAGTTCAATTGTTGGGCCTTCTTAAAGTTACACATTATTCGATCAGGGTGTCCGTCATGGACCTTGGCAGCTGGTCAAAGTGAATGGGCAGCCAGATAGACTGCGAGCAGGCAAATGCACTCTAGTCAATACAAAACAAATGGCCGAAAATATGCAAGACTCAGACCGCCTACAATCTGTCTGCATTCGTCTCAATTTTCGCTCATAGTCTTGCAGATCGAAGTATCGGTTACATATATCACAGTATCGGTCAGGACGTGGTCGTATATGTGTAGGTAAACTCGTGCATCCCTTTTCTAACTTGGTATCAACTCTTCTAGCTGCAGCTCATATTGCCGTCCATTTGCCAATCTGTTGCCACTGCAAACAAGTAATTTCACTTGACAAGCATTTTTCGGAAGCTCCAGTTCTGTTTTGATTCCGCTGCTGCCACGTTCTGTGGGACAAACAAACAGATGTAAAACTGCGTCCGATAGAGTCCCCCGTTTTGTCTCCAATGTTATCTGAATGTTTTGCTGTCTACGTGTGTGTGGGTTGTTGGTTAACACTTTTGAAAAATAGAATAGAAAGTCTTCTTATTTCAGTGTACCGGCAAATGAAAAATGTTTAAACGAAAACGTGGATGAGAAGTATTTCGATCCCTACACAATCATTGACAGATAAACTTTCCCACACCATATCAGATATATTGCAGGGTGTCAAGTGCAGCTGGTAAAGTGATCTGTGAACGAAAAACCATACTATCAATTGTTTATCATTTAAGAAGCTTTAAATAGTTAAGGTTATAAACTTTAAAAGTCCATATTGTCGATATTGATTGGCCTAACATTTGCCCACACAGTTCTTTGCCAATTTTAAAATGAACTGAAGATAGATCAGCTAGCAAATTTGTTTTATTATAGCAGCGACTTAGCTTCTTTTGGGTAAACATTAAATTTCCTGTGCTTTGCTAAATCGAGTTTCTTGTTTTTCGTTGTTTTTGTAGTTGCCATTTTTTTGTTTATTTTGTTTGTGTTGATTATGTTGCTACTGTTCTTGCCACTCGCATTGGCACTCAAATTGCGTATTTAAAGGCGCTTCAGCTAAGCTGCAGCTGGAGCAAAAGCATCCACTCGTGCATCACTCACTTTTGTATTGATGTGGCTTTGTCTTTTTGGCAGTCGTCCTTTAAACTCATCGCAAGCTGCAGCTCTGTTTGCTATGCATTTGAGACTTGCTTAGCATCAGCACTTGGACGCTTCACACATGCTTTTCATTCCATACAATGTTGGGCTTTCAAAATTCTGTTGCATTTGCTGTTTCGTTCTGTTGTCATTTCGTTGTTTGGGTATTATCCTCTTATGCTAATCCGTCTTACGTTTCAAATTTTTTTCTCTCTCTCTCTCTTTCGTTTTATTTTGCTCTTCCTGATTTCTTTGCCATGTTTGCTGTGGGCCGGTGTGTTACGGGTGAAAAGATTGAGCCGACTTTGAGTCACACACAAAATTGTCTGTATCCGTATTCTTGATGACCTTCTGAATTGCCTGCTCTCTACTTAGGTTTGGTTCAATGTCACTTTCTTCGAGGATATCGCTGGCAAGCAGTGTAAGTACAAGCACTTCCGACTTTGTTACGCTTATAAACCGTTCCAAAAATAACTCATCCGATTATGTCTGCACATTGAGTTGACCAAAGTTGCTTTTTAAGTCTCCTCTTGGCATGTTTAGTCTGTTAGCCCGTTAATAACAATTATTTCCGTTTTTGTCATGTTTGCTCCTCTGTCGTTTTGCAGCTGCGTTCTTTACTAACCCAAAAATGTGTCCTGAATTTCTATGCGCATGAGTTGCCTGAGCGCCATGGTTTTCCTAGCGCCAGTCCAATTAACAATATTAAACGGCCAAAAACAAAAACCGCTTCTAGTTGAAAAAGCAATGAAAATCAAATTGCAAACAATTCACAATTATTCAGGTTAAGCAGAGCAGCGACGCGGGCAGAGACAGCGAAATTAGCACCACCCAGCGAAATGCAAACATACGGAATCTGTTTGCGCCCTCCCAGGCAGCGCTGGCCAAGCGGAAGGCAGCTCGGCAGCGCAGCCAAAGTACTGTCTGCCTGGAGCGGGGTCAACCGGAGCAAACGGAGAAACAGAAGCATATGCGAGAGCGGGACCTGTCGCTGAGTAGCCAAGCACTAAGACGGTCCATGGGACAAATTCCCAGCCACAATGGGAATAATAGGAACATTGGTGATTACCAACCAAGCATGCGCCAAGGGAGCGTTAACTCAAGCATAAATCAAATGGCAATAGCTAAGAATCAATCAGCAATTAAACTGTATAACGGTGCTAACAACAATTCAATGGGCGACAACAGCTGCCAGTACAACAAGGCCTACGACGCATACAATAGCGACGAGAATTTTAACGACGACACGGGCTACGCACTTGGTGACTTGGCCTATAAGAA
The DNA here is from genome assembly GCA_035043915.1 of Drosophila paramelanica. NCBI lineage: Eukaryota > Metazoa > Arthropoda > Insecta > Diptera > Drosophilidae > Drosophila > Drosophila paramelanica. The sequence goes on along the minus strand of JAWNMO010000354.1, from coordinate 6,852,814 downwards.
AAACAATGGCTGGAATCAGAGTGCATTTCAATTGGCTACCGAGCAGATGCACGAAGAACAGCATCCAGCATCCCAGCTTCGTCGCCCTTCTTTGGCTTGGCAAGAGCAAAAAAACTGGCAAGCAATGAGCCAGCCAGAAAATTTAATTAACAACAGCATGGAAAAACAGCAGCAGCAACAGATGCTGGAGCTTAAGTTGCCTGGAATCTGGGACAACAACAATGTTGACTTTGGTAATGAAATGACCCGGGGCAACGGAACAGAGAAATCGCAGACATTGAATCACCTGAGTCTCCTGCAGGACCCGCTGCCGTTAGTGTCGAGAAAAGCAGACCACCACCAATACATTTATTCGTACCCTATTGCTGCTGCAGCTCCTGCTTACAATTACGATGAGGATAAGGTTGATGGGCTGCTGGAATATCCACAGGACCAACGTCAAAGTATGCACAGCGAGAGGTAAATTGACGCAGCACAAAGGCAAATCGCCAAGAAAAAATTAAAGGGCAAAGAAATTTAAACTGAGTTTTGAAATTGAAACTATTTTTCGAGCTAACTATTATTTAATAAGATATATTAAAAGGAATATTTCGAAGGAGTAGCCTTTATTAAAACTATGAAAATTACGTTAATAGTTATAAGTATTTTTAAATATACAGAGCAAGGTATTTTTTATAGTTAACGGTTCCCTATTGATTTGATTTCACAAAAATTGAATTGTCGCCAACTTTTAAACTTATTTGAACTATCCTGGTTTCTACCACAAAACAGTTAAAATCTTTTATTAACCCAGAAAAGGGCACAAAGTTATTTAGATAACAATACAAAAATGTAGAATTATTTTTTATTCTCAAAGGAATAAAATGTAAGAGCCAAATACATTTTACAGACACAGTTTAGCATAAAAAAGTATTTAGTTTGGTGTGTTGGCAAGTGGGAGGAGGAATACGTGCATAAAGCTTTCAACTTTTACAGTCAACATTTTTTTATCATCAATTTAGCTTAGTTTTGCAATGTGTTTTAGTTTTGCGCTTTTAGATCGTTTGTAAACGTTGGTGGGATTCACTCTAACAAACTAGGCCAAATTAGTCAACCGAGAGAGACAAAAGTAACCTTGAAACCCCGCGGCAAACGAACTGAAACTGCAACAGTTTGCCAGGCATTTGCATATCGGATTGCAGTTTCTTTTATTGGCCGATAAGGCAAGTGTGCAGTGGTCGTGGTTGTTGATGTTAATATTGTTGTTGTTGTTTGTTTGTTTTGTTGCTGTTGTCGTAAACAGCTCAAGTGCAACCGCTGACAACAATTCCATAAAATCGATAAGTCTTTTGCTAGCCACTCTCGATATTGTTTGCCGTGTCGACAGCAGCACAAAACTTAACATTCTTTAACCCCATTGATGCGTAGCAAACAACAAACAGTTATAGGCTAGAGGGTGTGTACGGGGTGAGGCGGGGCCAGTAAACGCATTAAGCGTGTCATTTTTAGCTGTTGCTGTTGCACAATCGCCACCGATTTGATTTGAGTTTTCTGAGTTTACTCGCAAGTCAAGTTTGTGCGGGTTACGCGTTCACTCGCACTTACAACAAAAATTGCACAGCACTGTGATCGCCCTAAGTGGGGCAAGCGATTGACAACAGGGAGATGGGGTGTGGAGCATGGGGAATAGTTTCCGAAAATCAATCATGCGTAGCTGCTGGCCAGGGTGCAAAAGGGAAACTGCGCTGATTCGAGTGGGGGAAAATGCATAATCTTGTTGTCGACGCTGGCAAGTTCACTGACTGCAGCTAATTGAGCAAGAGAAAGGTAGCGGAAAGCAATTTGTCATTTGATTGAAAGTGAGTTTGATTTATACGGCTTAGGCGATAATGGGGGCAATTCTGTCCGGCAGAAGACTTAGGAAATTTAAATGAAATGAAATAATTAACGTAATATGGTTTTAGTAAATGGTAAAACTTAGGGTGTGCAGGTTAAAGGGTAACTAGGCTGTACTTGACTTTATTTACTACTTTTTTAATTATTAAAACCATTCTCAACTACTTGTCCTCTAGCTTACTAATTATTTTATAATAGAAGCGCAGCTTGGGGCTTCCTATAAAGCCTGCACTTAACCGGTTTCTATGAATATGAGTATCGGTTCTTTCGCACGTTTCACATACACTGAACTCTTTTGCGCTTAGTTTGCTTCAAACTCTTCTTATTGTTTTCTCTTTTGTCTGATTAATAAAAACAGAGCACAAATTGGAAGGGAAATTGCTGTCACTCAGTCACTCACTGGAAACGCTGTTGTTGTGGTCGCTGTTGTTGTTGTTGTTTTTCTTGTTTCTGCGTTGTCGGCAATTGTATTAAAGCCACGCAGCCAACGTTTTCTGGCCCCATCGTTTCATCATTAATACACCGCATCAGTTTAATTTAATGCAACGCTGCAATTTTATCAAACAGCAACAACAACAATAGAGGCAAAACAGCAACGTTGTCAACAACAACATGCGGCGATAGCAATTGCTATTAACGCGCCTCAAACCTCTCCCCATCGTCCCCCCTTCCACTATACACTTGCAGGCGCATCGGCGATGTGTTGCTGGTGTACTTGTTCTGGTTGTTGCTGTTGCTGCTCTCGCTTATCACCCGTCGTCGTTGTCGTTGACATCCGATAAATGTATGTAGTATCGGCTACCCGTTCTTCTTCTACCGTGTATGAACTCGTACATGAATTGCCACAGCATTTGCTCAGGTCACGTTGCCGTTCCTGCTGCTGTCTGAATTTGACAAGCATTGCAGGGGAGCCCTTTTAACTGGCAGCGTCGATGTCTGCAATTGATTTGATTGTTGCAGGCATTGCGCATATCTCAGATATCTAGCCATGGTAAACCGTCTGCCTGCAGCCCTTTGCCCCTTCCACAATCCACCCCGTCTCTGTCTGTCTGGATCTAGCTGTCAAATCGTCGCGCCATGATATGCAACTTTGATAGGCAACATCGGCAATTGGCACGATATTTAATTTGATTGGCTGAGCGGCTTGCTGAGGCCCGTTTCAAAGTTCGGTTTGTGCTTTTAACATTTTTGACGGCACCTTTGTCGTGTTATCTGTCAGGCACTGCCCTAATCAGCAGTTTTAGCATATGACTCGTTGCTAAATTTCTGTTATGCCAACGAGTATGTGAGCCAGCTTAGTTATGTCATGTCAGTAAAATTTGATTTGCCTTCAATTTGCAGATGCATATTGCTGATTTTGTGAGTTGCACTCAGATGTTTGAGAGACAACCATCATGGCAACAATATTGTTTTCGGAGTGGCTTCATGTAGGCGAGCAACAAGCTTCGTTAACTTTGACCTGCCCATTAACAGCAAGAACAACAAACACAGATACTGTAAGCCTCTGACGAGCCTGTTGTAGTTATAGTTCAAATCCTGGTTGTCTAGCAGCTACACACACAATACAAGCCAAAACAAAAGCGTGCGGAAAAAATATACTTCATGTTAAACAAAAAAAATGTGCAGCCAGACAATAGAAAACAACGACGACAGCAAAGTTGGTGGCACGAAAAAATTTACTCTGCCGCATTTCCGGCAGCAGTCAACATGGCGGATGGCTGTGTCGCCGTTTTATGCACAAATAATGAAAACAACACTAACAACCAAAAAAATAAAAACACCATTTTAGTGGCCGTCTCTTCATATTTTTGATGTCGTTCCCCTCGTATGCCCACACCAATGGGGACTTGATAACTATGTCATGGCGTGTGCAGGACTAAAGTAAAGAGCTATATGTTTCGCTCAAAGAGAATAAAGTTGGAAGTCTCTTATTGTATGCACTATAAGACCCTTTGTCCGAACCGTGCTCTTTATGAATTTTAAGTTGAACTCTTATGAATTGTAAAGCACATTGGAAGCCACTTTCAAATGTCTCTAGAAAAATTGTCTGGACAGCCTTTGTGGTATCGCAGGGTATCAATTGATGAGTGCTGGTTTTTGAAATGACTGCTGCTATCCATGTTGTATGATACGCAATAAAAGTCAAACTAGCTCCGTCTCTGTTTTTTTTTTTTTTTTGTTTGTTAGAGATATTAAATCAAAACTTGTAGAGTGCTCACAGTCGGTTTTTAATATCGTGTTTAATTGCATTGTTCACAGTAGTCGTCTCATATGAATTGTCATGAACATTCAAATATGCCATGCTAATGAAATTCTCTTCTCCATTTGCAGCTGTGCGCAGTCTGCTCCGTTAGCGGAGCGCCTGCAGCGATTCCGGCAGCGACAACAGCGTTATAATAGCGCTGATATCACCGATAACGACTTATCAGCTGAACAAATAGGCGTTGCCAATTCGCACAAGCATAGCGACAACAACAACAACTACAGCAGCAGCAACTGCCAAATCGCCGGTGTTCGCAGTAGCGCCAGTGCTGCAGTAGATGCCGCCGCGCGCTTTTCAACCGACGCATACGACGAGCTCGAGGTCCCGCAGAACGACTCTGGCAACGAAGAGGCACCGCCTCGACGACGTGTGCTCATCAAGCGGCGCATTGTGCGCACGACACGCGCCCGCAACGCTGCAGCACCCCCTGCTTCGCGTTCGCCTCACAGACAGGCGGCCGGGCCAGACCAAAATCAGGATTGCCATCTCGGTTGGCTATCAAGGCTGCGAAATTTCTGTGCCAGCGAGTCAAACGCCGATTCAAAGGGCGCAACACCAACGGCTCTCGCAGCACGTCAATTAGATAGCACAAACAGTAATAGCAGTGCTTCCCACATACCCATTATGGCCGTCCTGCGTACTATGAAGCTTAAAGAGCGCCTGGCTATAAGCCTGGGAGCGACGCTCGTGTTGCTTACGCTGCTCCTCATTGTGGATGTCCAAATGGACTTTGGTGTGGCAAACCGCCATCTGCTGCAGCAACAGCATCAAAAGCTGCGCTTTGGCAACAATAACGATTACGGTGATGTCGGCACTGCCGGAGGCGTTGGCATGCTGCACGAGTTCAAACGCAAGTTCCTGCAAAAAAGGTAAGAACTGAAAATAGCCTTTTGAATTTAAACCGATTAATCTGAGGATAGCTGATTGCATCGCTATGAGAGGAATTATGAAAATAACTTTTTTGTTATGCTTAAATTAATTCCTTATAAAAATGCAAAAAACAATAGTTCCTCATCCACATACTTTTATCTAAAGTCTAGATTATAGATGATTTTTAGTATGAAGTCAATTCACCGGCAGGTTAGTTGTTAGTGATCCGTTAATATGCCGCAATATTCGCTTTAACGCAGTTGCTCCCATTTAATCGCTCAAAAGTGACGTTGGCACACCCCAATTGAGCTTGAGGTCGACTATTGTACATAATTCAATTTAACAAAATGCAACAAAAGTTGCAATAAAACTTGGTTGGGCTGACATTAAAACGTAATTTGCTGCAACCAGGCAGCAGGAGCCAGCGCGAACTGATACTCAGGACAGCGCACGGTAAGAGTAAAACTTCTTGGAAACTACTACGTAATAGAAGCAAAGAAGGTTGGAACAACGAACGTTAGCACGGCATGTTAATGCCACATTTTATGCCCACCACACACACACGCATATATAACTACATAAGTGCAAACGGGCTATTTGGCATTTGCGCTTTTTACGCTGACTTCGACATGGTGCTCCTATTTAACGGGTGTGTGTGTGTGTATGTGTGTGTGCATGGGGGCGTCAGTTGTATACTGCTGCTGCTGGCGGAAATTCAAGTAATAAAACATAAAAATGACGCAGCAAAACGCAAGACATATTGCCAAGACAGGCAAGACATGCTTCTGTCTGAGTCCATCAGCCAACTAGCTGGCAATACATTCTATAAGCTTTCAGGTGCACTTGCTGGAGCTTCCATCAGTCGTTCACCAGCTGCCAAACACCGAGGGAACATAAAACGCCAATGTTTAGTCAGTAAATATTTAATTAATTCCAAAGTCAATTATGTGCTATCTGCAAAATGGTTCCCATATGTCCTCTGGCTTGGTTCCGTGCGGTGCAGCTTGCATGAAAAGCATAACAAATTCTATACATACGACACATTTCTGGGGGTCACCTTTAAGATTACTTTACTATAAATTTAATCATCATCATGGTGATGCTATAAATACTTTTGGTTATCTGTAAATTATAGCAACAATTTTATTAATTATAGCTCGCATCTCGAACTTGCAGAGTTTACTAACCTGCAAAGCTGAGCTAACAGAGAGCGGCATGATTCCAAGCAGCCGAATCACTTCCGGTTGCTGGCTTTTAGCCAGCATGAATAGGACATAACGCTGTTGCTGAGCAGTCAGATTGTAAAATGATATGTTATAGATCTCATACATGATGGTGTCACTCTAAAGAGATTAGGAAACATTCAATAAGCTATAGATATGTTATTTTGCTTGATCTGAAACATACACAACTTTCTAACATCGTACCAAGAAGGCAATAAACATACATATTGGGAATGACGACGCATATATAAGCGTAGCCTCCAACCCAGTCGCTTGTGAGCAGGACAAAGATGGTCAGCACGATGCATACAGCAGAGGTGGCAATCTGAACGGACACCATCACATAGAACATGTTATTACAATCGAATATAAATCTGTAAAGCCAAAGGTCAGTCGTAGTGAACGAGCCTTGAATCGCTATTACTCACTTTGAATAGGTCTGGTGCCATTTTGCAATGCTAACAAGCAGTTCTGTGGTCTGATTTTCAAATTCGTCATTTTTAGTTATCGCCACATGCTTATTGAGTTCATCCACTTTGATGCACAGCACATCCGCATAGACAAATGATTGCAGAAGATAAACTATGATAAGCATATCACCTGCATACATCCCAAGTCCGCCAATGACAATACAAACGGCATGCGTTGCTTGGGTCAGCCAGGCGCCTAACTTGGTGTTCACATCCAAGCCGGGGAGATGAAAGTGCATACTCAAATGAAGTCTGCCAGTTATTTGGGTAGCCGCATACGCTGTAAAAGTCATTCCAACCGCGCCGATCGCATAAGTTATACCAACAACAAGGAGCATGCGTCGCAGCCTAAGACAGCTGCTCAAAAGCACTTCTGTGTACCTAGGATCGGGCTTCTTTTCGAAGTCTTCATAGATTTTTGTTGCCTGTTTATAAAGCTCTGACACTTTCTTAGCTGAGAAGATTCCAACGCACATCTTGTTGATGCCCTGCAATACGCTTCCGCTCATTACACACGCCTCTATCATGAACATCCAATTCTCCTTGAACTCCTTCGCCACGGTTGCAACAGTGAAGCAGAAGTACATAATTATGGAGGTCGTTGTAAGGCCAGTAATAAAGTTGAACCGATACTTCGGATCGTAGGCATCGACACCAACGCAGCTCGTTATAAAGCGCACAAAACGCATGATAGCTTTGAAGTTTTCGCTTGGTTGCGACGACATTTCGACTTTGATTGCACTTGGGTCCTGACAGTTGTTTTTATAGTTGTTAATCTGGGAGCACAGCCAGCTGCATTTGACACTTGCCACCCTTTGACATTAGCACTCAATAGAAAAACTGTTTAATTAACCACGTTACAAGTCCAGCTGGAGAGAAGGCGAAGTAGAACACACCTGTGCTGTATGCAGGGCACGTGACAGCTTAATGAGGAAACTGGCTTAATTAAGTGCACGCCACATCGAGCAATCGAAGCACTGACACAAAATGCATCTGCCACTCAGCTAAATGCTAAGCATTGACACTGACCAACATATCCCTGTGGCGTGTTGGCTTTATATAATAATTTACATATAATAAGGGCGTTGCCATGTAGACGAGTGACACGTCAGCTATGCGTTCATCTCTACGCAGCTACATACATCAGAAAAGAGCCACAATGTAATTACTAAGCCAGACGCAAGGCAGAGCTTTAATTAAAATTTGAGTTTAATTGAGATAGGGCCTTCTTTATTTGTTTTGTTAGTTACGATGAAACACATTTCATTTAATTTGAATTGATAGTTTATTTTTTGAAATCTTCTTTAAGAGAGTGCAAGCTTTAAGTGTTATTTCTGACTTCTGAAACTTACGAGCTAAGCGTAAATTTTTTACAGTGCTTGCGGTTATCAGTTGATTTTGGGGCTCTTTTGTTACGAATTCGGAAAGTTGTATGCAAAATACATTTGATTATCTATAAATGCAGTCAAAAATTTATTTAAATAATATAAATTCGCAGCGTTCATTGACCTTCAGCGCCAAATTAACAAATAGCGACATGATCCGGGTCTGGCTCTTAGCCAGCTATAATAAGACAAAACACAGTTTTCGAACGCTAAGATTGTAAAACGATATGTTATATATCTCATACATGACGGTGTCGTTCTAAAGGGATTAGTAAGCTTAAGATATTTAATTTGGGGAATAATGTGTAGCAGTAGCACCCACCCGTGGGAATCTCATCATACCGCACCACAAATTCCTTTTCGAATTCATGGTAGGTTTTCATTGCTTCTACATAAAATTGAGATACTTTGCGATCTTAGAAAGCCTGAATCTAAAGCATGTAGGCCTTCTTAAGTTTTGAAGCACTGTCGAGATGGGCAAGCTGTTAGCCCAGCCAGCTGCACTTGATTCAGTTGCAGTTGTACAAGCCACATGTTCTATTCACATGTGCTACACAGGTCACGACACACGTGACTTGGTCACTGATTTAATGAGGTGCACGGCATGTCGATCATTGCTGAAATCATCCTAATATTATTAAACGTATTCGTTGGTTTGTTGCCACAGCCATATAAGACCACATTGCTAATGCTAAATAATGCCATTAGCTCTTTTGCCACGTGGCTTGTTATCATATAATCTGTTCTGGTCACAAAACTGATGTGGAGCATTACATAAATATCTAAATATAGCCTCTGTGGATTCCTGTCAAGGTGAATCATTTTCGTATTGCTTTAATATTCATACATGCAGCAAAGTGGGCTTAGAGGCACACGTTATGACATTATGTGGCGTAAAATCTGCAGAGCTCTGCGGCATTGCCACAGACATAGGGCTGTTGCGGCTGTAAAGTTTAAAGCTTGCCGGCACCTGTTAATTGAAAAAGTTTTGTACTTCACCTGACGCTGCATATGTGCGCACCTTTTGAGTGACGCCCAGAGACATGCACATAACAGAGACATATAAAGTGGTTAGCATGGCAAAAGGGGAGGCAGCAGCCACCTGAAATTGTTGCACACTTAAAGATTTAAGCCACAACACACAAAGTTCTGTGGCTCAAGCAAAGCAATTTGCAAGACTTGATCTAAGCCAACTCTCGGCGTGTAAGGCTCTCACCTAAGGAAGCAACATTTGCCTCGTGTATGTGAACAACTTGTGAGCATAGATGAAATTCATTTTAATGACCAAAAATAGCAGCACTCAAATTACGAGAAGCACACGAGCAACTACTAAATATTATGATAACGAGCAAGTGCAAAGGTTGTCTGCAATTTACTCCTAGGCCTAATAGAGCGTTATTTGAAAAGTCGAGAAGATTAAGCTTCAATAGTGCAGTTATTCTAGTAACTGGTAGGTGTTTGCATGTGAGCCAACAATGAAATTGAGCTATAAATATTGTGTTCAAATTTACCATAAGCTAACCTGTGTTGTCCCTTGTTAAGCCGACTGCGAACGCTAAGTTTCGTTTTAGAAAAATCGACAATGCATATCGTATAATAGTAAAGATAATTGTAGGTCTGCGCGTTATGTTTATGCCCAAGAAGTCTTAATGGAACTTAATCGCAGCTCAGCAATGCTGCAAACTGGCCTGGTGGCCATGTCCTTCAATACGCAGGTTGGGCCACTCAGTGCTGTGGGCTGTGCTTAAGTTGAACACCACGTACTTGAAAGTTACAATTAGCAGCAGCTGACTCAGTCTATTGTAAAGTGTACCACAATTCAAAGTAATTAAACATTTTTTTCATGATTGTCCTTGCAGCAATTCTTCTGGCTCCAAGGAGGCTTCAACCCAGCCACAAGCATCAGGCGGTCAAAGTGGTGGCACAACGAGTGGCCAGGATGCGCAAGTTGCTGGCTCTACGGTCTCCACGCGAAAGCCAAAACCGCACGATCGGTATATGGACCTGCAGAAGGTGCTGCTGAGCGATGAGTATCTCCATGTCATAGTTGATAATGCGCCAGATGTGACGATTAACAATCCCACGCTGGGAGAGATGCTGCACCGTCAAGTCGGGTGAGTGATATTGAGTAGTTAATGGCCAACGTGCGGAAGCTAGACGAAAAATTCAATTTCCCGTAAGCGGAAGACATAATGCTTAGTGTTTTACCTTCTTGCTTGCCTTCATACTTTGCTTTGCATTGGCAGATTAAGGTTTCACTTACATTTGCCAGGCACGCGCCTGACTGTTGTAATTGGGGAGAGAGAAGCCAAGAGACAACCACCCGCCCGCCAAACTACGTAAATTTTCAGCCTGCCCGTGTGCTCTACAACTGAAGCAGTTACGGTTCCCTTTGGCTTTGGTGAAATTGAAATGATTTTTATTGAAATTTACGCTCCATTTACGTGACACATTTACGTTTTAGATATTTGCTCAAACGTTAACGTTTACGTTTACGTTTACGTTTACCCACGCTCTATCCTCATAAGTGTTTGGTGATTGTTGCTGCTGTGGTTGATGCTACTGGTTCTGTCGTTGTTGTTGGCAACGATTGCAAGTCTGATGCCACTCAAAGATACCGCTGATGAGATTTTAGCGCAATGCTACAGTACTTGTCTCAACATTGCGTATACGTAATTTTATATGAGCGCAATCAAATAAAACTGCAATAAAGAAATCAATGCGGATTGGGTATCATACTCCATACTGGCAATTGTCTAAGTACTCATTTAATACAGCATTCGAATTTCTCTTCCTGCAAATTCATTTGATTCCCTTGGCACAGTAATCAGCTTAGATTTCCCCTCATTTCGTTTACAAAAATTTTGAACCATTTACCACTGCTGCTTCAAGTTTTTATCAAAATTTGGTGCTCATCAAAATTGAAAACGTGGCGTATAAGTAATTTCATTTGCTTGCATAGTTGGCGCACACTGTCACCGCAAAAAAAAAAGTAAATAAGTATAAAAAAACAGTGGAAATTGGGGAAAATGCAAAGTGGTAAAAACTTGTCAAGCTGAAGGAATGTTGTTCTTGGCGCTGCTGGTTCGCTGTGGTCTGTGGGCGTTGGCATTAGCATAAACTGCTTGATTTTCTAATTTATCGCACATCACCGAAACGGAGCCAAATATTTTTTGCGCTGCACGTAGCAAAAATGCAAATTTCATTAACAAGCGAAATTGCATGTAGTAAATGTGGGAAAGTAAAAAAAATGGAAAATTGTTGGGAGTATCTGACTTCTAGACACTCTAATACGTATGAGTTAAGGTCTTATTATCAATTCACATTTAATTTTCTTAAAACTATATATATTATGCCATTGAATTCGTGTATCTTATATAAACAAGATTATTCGGTCATGGCGTAATTAGATCTAGGCATAGCTTCTACTGTTACTGCCTGTTACAGTGATATCTCATTAAAATTCTGCCGTCCCGCTGGCTGGCACTGTTAGCCTCCATAGCAGACACGTGCCAAGCTTATGTGGCTTATACCGCCTTTTGCCTTGTCTTTTGTTGCGCGGGTGTGTTTTTTAAGGGCGTGGTTGCGGCAGCACTGTCAGCAATTTTGTGGCAGTTTTGCCAAGCATGCAGTGACGTTTAGGTTGCGAAAAATGCAGCTTACAAAAAATCCAAATGTGCCTAAAAATTAAAATATGATATGTGATGGCAACTGGGTAGGTATCTAGTGAAACCTATATTCTTTTTTGTCTTAATTATAATTTAAAAAAAATTTTTTTTTACTGTTGCAGTGCTGTTACTGCCACAGATTTACCATAAGCCGCGAGGTCCTGCTGCTGCCTTGCCATTATCTCATCACGTTTTCTCGTCGCGTGCATTTAATTAGTATGACAAATTTTTAATTAGCCCGCAATGGCGACCGCGCTGAGCTGGGACAGTAATCTTATTTCGAGCGAATTACAGCTAAATAACAAGAACAAAAAAGTCAAGTAAGAGGACAAGTAAGTCAGGAGCACCCGACTCGAAGATACTCTAAACTCAGCTGCGAGTTGTTGTTACACATTTACTTGGCTTGTGTAATTTGGTTAATATTAAAACCATTATACCCTTGTACAAATTTTCAATGGGTTCAGGGTAAAAAAAAGAGCTGCAAGTTAAGCAGATGTTGGCCCGGTTCGCATCTGACTTCGAATGGCAAGGCAGTCGCAACAGACGCGTCCTAATAAAAGACTATGCTATGCTCAATGTCGGCGAGTGTGTTGAACAAAAGTCCGCTGACATTTTGCCAGCTAGCATGGATATTGCTTATTCAGTTGCCATCGCAGCTGCAGCTGGTTGGCTGTCACTGGTTTTAATGTTCGCGCTCTGGCGTGGCTGAAGTTTATCCTTGTTGCCCAGCAAACGCAACAATATAAGTTTAATTTTCGTTTTTCCTCGTTGTGTTTGCAACTCAGTTCAAAATGTCCACCCGTCTGCTGTCGGCTGTCGGCTGTCGCCTGTCGCCACTAGAATCTTGGCCGCGGTTGCGCTGTTGGGTTATTCGCTGGTTGTCTACTTGCCACAATTTCACACGCACAAAGTTTTTCACTTTCTAAGCACACGGCGAAGTCCTGGAAGTGGCTGTGGTTGTGGCCTGGCGCAGCTGTAAACGAAATCGCCGATGCTAAAGTTTAAGAACGTTTTCTTATGCTGAAATAATTATGGGGTGGTTTTGAAAGCGTTAGACTTGGGATAGATCCGGGATAGACGCGGCTGAAAGCAGTTATTATCCCTATGATGGAAAAGGAAATTGTTGATACCAACAAAAACAATGGCATGAACAGAGTTTCTTAACATAACTTTACTAAAGAGTTAAAGAATTCGCAGTCGGAAATGTGTCAAAAGCTTTTATGAAGTGGAATATTTGTATTAAACTAAATATGTTTATAGCAAAGAAAGGGAGAATCGACAAGAACTGGCGGTGTAATGAAAAAAGAAAAAGCAAACCCAAATTAAATTTCTAAAAGCACTCGGGCATGGATTTAATTTATGTTAATTGAACTTGCATTGCACTCAATGAATAAAAGAGAATAAGACAGTATGTACCATTCAAATTAGTGCTAAACAGTAAAAAAAAAAACATTTCTTTTATTTGAATGAACAATAAATAAGTTTTTAATGTTGTTTTTCGATGTTCTTTTCTGTTAGCTGGGGTAGTGAAGTTCTCTTAAGTTGATTAGCGTTGTTTATAAATACTTCACATTTTCAAACTTTTAAGTGAACTTAGTGTTGCTTAAAGAAAAAACCTACTGCTCGTATTCTTTTTTCTCTTCTGGTAAACAACAGCGCTGGTAGCTCATTGGGTTGCCAACATTGTGTTGACTGATTATGTAAACATCTGTATTGCTTGCTTAATGTCAGTGACTTGTCAACGCTTTGCATAACCAACTTAACATGGGTGGACATGGAGCATAAGCTATATATATTTGTGTAAGTTTGTGAAGTTGTTGGAGTTACATGCCACTCTCAGTTTTTCATATATCCCTTGCCTGCTGCGCAAGAGACTTTGCAGACACAATGCACAGGGGTCTCTTGCATGTCGTTTATGGCCAACCGTAACTCGATTATAAAGGGGTTTGACAATAATACTGAAATTGTATCATATCCATATGTTTAAGCTTTAAGCCATTGGTAAAATGTTTTAACAAGCCGCCAACCTCAACATATTGCCAGCTGGACAGCGCCTTGTGATTAGTCAATGTCTGAACGAGCTGCTTCATCAATTACGCAGCTCTCCAACTGCTCCCTGTGGCATTTGACAAATGAAACATGCACGGAAATTGGATTCGGACTCGGCAGTGTTCCAAATGTAGCCGCAATTTCAGCAGTGGTTCGAATGAACTATGACTCGTGCTGGTCTGGTTGTCAAGTGTCGACCGCACTTAGCAGCTGCGCCTGTGACCTTAACATGAACCCTCGTCAATTTCTTGGCCGCTTCATGACAATTGCCATCTGCCGTTCAGAAGTAGCCATTCAACTGACGTTAATTGCAGACGCATTGCCAATGCCTTTAAAAATGTAAAAGGCCACATGCAGTTCGCACATTTATCAGAGTCCGTCAATTGCTATGCATAAACTTTGCACACCCATTACAAGGCAGTCCAGGTAGTCAGGAAGTTGCCGTCATTTTGATAAAATGTTAAAATATTGAAAGTCATTTTGCGCTTGTCGTTGCACAAAGAAAGTGGAAGGGGACTGTCAGACATTTGTTTCCTTCCTGTCACCTGGAGCACGTGGCGACAAAAGGTTCGCAAACAACAGCACAGGAAGCAGCATTAAAGCATTGCCTGCGTGAAGTATCACAGACGTCATCTAGCAAATTATGAAAAGAATTTCAGTCAGAGCGAGAGCACCAAGTTGACTCTGTGCTAACAGCAGCCAGGCAGCCAGCCATTTAACCAGCTAGACAGGCGGACGGGCAGACAGACATGAAAGCAGCAATCATTGTAGTGGCAGTAACGACAACGATAAAGAGCAAAACGATGAAAAGGACGATGGTCACGGAAATTACGTGAGTGCAGTCAAGCTAGCAGTTAGTTTTCAAAGCGTTAGAATGCTGACTACATTATCATGATAAACATGGAACACAATGCCGTAGATAGTTGTCATTGCTCTTGCTGTGAACTGTTAACCCTTTGGCTAAATCTCCGTCTTGACGAGCAGCAGCAGCTTTTGCTACAAATTTTAACAATTCAGTTCGGTTCTCTTTGGTTGATAATTTGCTGCGTTTAGTGTCAGCAGTTTTTTATTGTTGCGTCAACGGCCGAAAAGTATGCAACATCAATTTAACTTAAGCTGTTTGCGCGCATTTAAGCCGCAATTTTCAATCGGATTTAATGCTTAGTCTGCAAACTAAGGGAATCTGAAAAACTGCTTAAATAAACTGTTTCAAATGTGAACACTTAAACACAAAAAGCGCAAACAAGCTATGTGAGAAGCGAAAAGATTTCGAATGCAGACAAAGTGGAAGAGAGACTTAGAGAGAAAGGGAGAGAGAGATAGAGAGAGAGGTGGAATGTAAGAGAGCGAGAGGAAGCGACTGCTGCATGCTCGTAAATGTGGCAAGAGTGCAGTCCGTTTCATTTTTACTGGCCTTTGTCAGCTGGCCAAGCCGTGCAACGTACTAGAGGAAAATCATCAAAGGCAATGGTTTCTTTGAAGGCTACAAAGATTACAGCGAAAAAATGCGTTCTCGCTTGTGTGAATGTATGCGTGTGTGTGTCGATTGAAGCAGGAGCATGTGGGGGAAATGCATTTGAAAACCAAATTGGCTTGGCAAAAACTCAAGGAGTAAAGAAGGGAACACTGAAGATTTCCTGCCAGGGCTGCCGGCTGGTGGCTGCTTTGACAAATCAATGTTACAATCATTACAGCAACTTGAGACTCGCTTGTGGCCTAGAACGTTCTCGTAGCATGCTTATAAGCGCATCCGTTGTATATCCCGTGTTGGCTGATTGTCTGTCTTGCTACTCGCAAAACGACAGCTGCCTAAAGTTTCGCTTATGTCTTACTCACTTTACAGAGCTAACGCCAGCAATTTGGAGCGCTTCCAATTGCGCATTACGAAAAAGGAGCTATACAGCGAGAAGGATACCCTGGTCGACGCGGTGCTACGTGACATGATCCAGCTGCCAATACAGCATGTGGGTAAGTACGAACTACATATCTATACATCTCCTACTGTTCTAACTCAAACACAAGCTCAAGCTCGCAGCTGTGGCCATTGTAAGGCCATAAATACGAAGGCGCTTGCAATGCCAGCATTTAAGTTGCGCTGGTTCTGTAAACTTATTTGTCCTTTGGCTGGCTGCACATTTAACCTAATTATGCAAAATAGCGGCATAAAACTCGCTCGGATTATTGAGACCCACGAAGGCGGCAGGCGAAACTATTTTCATTTGAAAGTTTACTTTGGCTTTAACTTATTAATAATAAACTTTTGCAACATGGGCAAAAAAACACCTAGCAACATTAAAATGTAAAATGTACAAGACAAAGTGCAAAATGCATTCGCCGCTCTGGGGGTCAACAGCAACAAAAATGACAATAACTTATACGCATTAAGGAAACAACTTTGGCATAAATTGTTGTTGGCCTGAAATAAGAAATAGCAAAAAATATCACTCATACGCAGTATTGACTGAAAATATTGTTTAATGTATTAAAGTACTCCAGCACATTAAGTTAATTCTTCAAATATAGAATTATAAACCAAAACTTAGAACTCTTAAGGCCATATTCATTTTAAATGAGTTTACAATATACATTTTTAATTTGGAAAACATTTTCATTTTATTAAGAATTGTGCAAGATTTTTGCTGCTCGTGTGCTCGTGGCCAGTAAAAAATTGGTTTTGATGTTTTTTTTATTGCATTGCTCAGTTGACTGCACAAACACACAGAAGACTTATATGTGCAATATTTTTGTAGGCTTTATATGTTTTAATTACAGTTTAGTCAAGTGTAATTTTTGCATTCAGTTTTGGTCAATACAATTTTAATGATTGCCTTATCAGAGATAACCACTGCTGTTGTTGCTGCCTTTTCTTTCCTTTTGGCCCATGTGTGCATTGATGTACAAATTGTGTGCTGCGCAGTAACTTTTGAGGCGACTGGCTTTTGCTATAATTAAATTCAAGCATGCGTATTTTTGCTTGATTCGAATAATACAATTGTTTTCTGTTTCTTCTTGTGCTTTCCACAGTCCAAAAAGAGGGCGGCACTCAACTGAAGCTGATTATCGAATATCCGAATGACATCAAGGCTCTAATGAAACCCATGCGGTAAGTACGAGAGACACACATGATTTTACAGCGACAGTTCAAATAACCGAGTATATTGATAAAATTCACAACGGTTGCTGCAATTGCACTTGTCAGCACTTTTGAATTGAGTATAAATACATATATAAATGGACGTTGCAGTAAATTCAATATGCTGCAATGCGCTTATAATGGATTGCAATTGGAGTTCGAGGTGGCACTTGAAGCAGCTCGTAATTTGGACATTTATACGCGATTTTTAATGAGATTTCAACGCGGTACTTGGTCAGCTTTTACGGGCCAGACAACCGCTGCAGTTGCCAGAGTTTCCAAAGTAAAGTGTAAAGTGTCCTTTTAATGTTCTTAATTTGCAATTTAAATGAAACGTTTTTTGAATTACGCTGCGGTGTCGCAGTGTAAGTAATTAAGCAGGCATATAGCAATCAGGTAACCACGCCAACCGAACACCCACTTCCGTCCAACCATCCATCCGTTTGTCCATTCTCCGTTCGGTCATCTCTGCAGTTAAAGTAGCTTCGCCTCGCCGTAAATGCAAATGCACTTAACTCTCGCCCGCACTTTAAATTCAATTCATTATATTACGATCTTTTGTGCCCTTTTCCATCTCTAGGTTTCCAAGGGACCAGCAGACGTTGCCCAATCATTTCTACTTCACAGACTATGAGCGTCACAATGCCGAGATTGCCGCCTTCCATTTGGACAGGTGAGTTTTCCCTCCATTTGGCCATTTTGCAAATGTCATTGGAAGCGTGGTGAACTGTAAAAAAATTGCAGTTGCAATTTATTCATTAAAAATCATTGGACCGCTTGCATTTTCGCACGTGAAATTGCATCATATTTATTTAAAATTTAAGTTTTAATTACATTTAGCACATTGAGCGCCAATATTTATGCAAATTGAAACAATAAATTATACAAAGTCTATAGTAGAGCGAATAATTTATTATTATTATTTTAGCAACCGTGTTGAATTATGGGTATAGCCACAAGCAAACCCCTGTCCGACATTTATGTAGTATTATTATGTATTTCTATTAGAGTCTGACATTTTGGCAAAAAACTTCTAATCAACGTTTTCATTGGGGTTTAAGCTTTTAATAATCGATGGAACCAAAAACTTCAATGTAACTTGTCTGCTTCCGTGAGGTTAGAAGCTCAATGCGAGGGTAACCTCAATTTATGTTAATTATAAATTATGACTCGGCAATGTTGGGCACGAAAACATATCCTGAAATTAAAGTGAGATCTGCATTTATTTTTTAAGCGAAATTGCTGCCTCATGTCAATAATAAACCCAAACACATGCTAAGCCCAACACAGGAGCATAGTTCAAACTGAAATTTTAGGACTTGTTAATTACTCTCAGAGACACTTACCCAAGCGTGCTGACATGTCACCGTGTAATTTAGATTTAAATTCGTAGTATTGTTGCCAACTTGATCTCCTCACACTCAGGGTATCCGTACAGCGTTTAAGATTTGAGATAGGCGTCTAAGTTTTATATTTGTTGTGGGTACCACACGCACATATAATGAAATCTCTCTTCCCTGGGTAAAAACTTGTTGGCTACAAAATAATAATGGAATCCTGCGAAAATATGGTATTTCACTGATAACCACAGACACCATTCCCTAGACATTAAACATTTTTTATGTTGCCAAAAAATTTTTGGGCAGTTAATCTACTCGGTCGGACAAACATATTGTCTGGCAAATACTTGTAAATAGATTTGTCTCATACCCTTTACAGTTCACAACAAGCTATAGAGTTTGGGCCATGCCATAAAGCAGAAAACAAAATTAACAAATATTAAATAAGTGCAAAAAATACTTTAATATGTATGGTTGTTAGGCACATATAAGCGATTATAATAAGGTTTATGTATAGCCTGAAACAAGAAAAACTTATATAAGGCAGGGTATTTTGATGTAGACTTGATATACCAACAGTATATTTGCGCTTTGCACACGCACTGTAGCAAAAATGTTTATTTACCACTTATTTTTTGCAGAGCTCTCATCGTTTACTTTTTCCTGTTTTCAGAGTCCTGGGCTTTCGTCGCGCAATGCCTGTGGCGGGTCGCACGCTGAACATTACGACCGAAATTTATCAACTGGCCGACGAAAATTTATTGAAGACATTCTTTGTTTCGCCATCGTCGAATTTATGCTTCCATGGCAAGTGCTCGTACTATTGCGACACCTCGCATGCCATTTGCGGCAATCCGGACATGCTCGAGGGTTCCTTTGCCGCATTTCTGCCCAGCTTTGAGACCTCCAACCGCAAGGTAGGTCAGCACACCCAAATCACAACACTCAACACTCGGCGAACACACGCACACAGACACACACACACACACACACGGGTCTCATAGTGGTCAACATATATGCTACGCATGTGGTGGGATATGTAGTAGGTCCGTCTAAGTGGCTTTTGATTAATGCATAGCAACTCTCAACGCATCTCCAGATTACAATTTATATTCTCTGCTCGCTGGAGTCATTCGCTTTCATGATTAATTTCGTGCGCTGGGGCAAAATAAATAACAAATCGCATTATTTACTTAACATGTACTCACCTATGTGCATATCTTTGCGTGTATGTATGTGGGTGGAGCTGGGCAGACCCGCAACAGGTGAACTGTCTAGCTGCGTATCCTTAAAAAAGTTTTACAAGCTCTACTATTACCCAAGTAACCCAATAACGAACCATTCATTTAGTTCGTTTGGTAAGGCAGCAGCCCCTAAAGGGTAAATAAACCATATTTTTTAAACTAGTTATTACTTGGGTGGCACTCATTCGCTTCATTGCCAGCCTCAAGAGGTCGCTTTTAATTTGCATAATTTTTTATTTATTTATTTTTTCTTATTTTGAATACTTTGTTTGCCTCAGCACTCGGCATAGTCTCTCGGCAATGCCGTTCATTCATTCATTTTGCTGCCTAGCGCTTAAATTACTTAAAAACAAAAATATTGTATCAGTTCTTCAGCGGCTCGTAAAGCGTAAAATGAAATATAAATGCTGCGTCCCCGAGGGTCGTTAATAAATTCTAGAGTACGCTCCATCAAGAGGGCACAACGGCGAATGAAACGACAACGGGGCTTAAATGCAAATAACTGCAAATTTAAGGCGTAACCAAAAGCTGGCTCTTTACCAACAGCTGGCATCAGCCGAGTGGTTAAAAGGGGTTTTATCCTTTTGACCATGTCTTTCAGCATTTCGCGAACAGATTTGCCACAGCTAAAACATTTTAAAATTATTTTGTTATGCTCTGTTTACAAGGTGAGAGAGCCTATATTGGTTCATCGACTATGTACTGTGCTGCCCAACAGTTCTTCATTTTTTCTGTCTGTCCGTATTAATGCATATTCTTGCTATTGCATCTATTGACTCGAAACATGAATAATTTACCGTTAAACCCCGTATTTTATAAAGTGATAACCTTGTTCTTTTATTTATATAATAATTATATATTAAACTCATCTTGAAGTACCTTTGCTATGATTACTTAATTCTATCACAACACTGTAGGAGAGTATTGTTAAGCCAGTTATGCTCGGCTGCAACATTTATACTTGTTTTTTTACTTGAGCCTCAAAGGAAAATTGTATTTATTTTTATACTTGTTTTCGGCTTGCCTTCTACGAGTAAAAAGTGGTTAAGTGTATACCAGGGATTAAGCGTAAGGCGAAACTGTAAATTATGCACCGGAGAGAATTTTACTTGAGAAAACAGCATAGCGATTTTTCTATTGTTTTAGTTGCTGTTGCTTTTTGGCTTTTACTATTCTTGGTTGCCTTCAGGCACCGTTTCTAAAGCAAATAACAAACAGTTTTGCAACTGTGCAAAATTTTAATTGTGTTGCAAATTTGATTTGCACGCCCGTTAATTGCTTTGTAGGAGTAAAGAGACACAAAGTGTATAACATTTAATTGCTTACATATATTGGCACTTAGTTTTTGGGTTTATATTTTAAATCATTTAATATAACATTTAAGGCAAAGTTCATTTTCCTCTACATCTCATAATATTAACGAGTACATCTGACATATAGCATTGGCTTAATATTATAGTGAAATTCTTTAAATTGCTTTAAATTGCTTGTCATAAACTCTCACCCATGCGATTTTTCAACGTGCAGTTGACTAAACTAAAATTTTAAAACGCTTGTCTCATACCCGTATTGCCAGATTCCGGCTATCTTTCTTTCACCAGCACTTTTTCTGCATGCTCCTGTCTTTTGTGCAAATTTAATTTCGCTTGATTTATGCAGTTTATGGAAAGGCGGAGGGATCTGCTTTATATGCGAACAATCCTTGGTACATCGTCGCCATGTTGATGTTAAATTACCTTACTTTTAAGCGTTGGCTTTGTGTTTGGTTCTTTTTGTTTTGGTTTTTGCTGTTGCGATGGCGGTATGCATCTACTTTTCGCTTGGTATTTTATATTTACCTTTACGCCTCCTGCTGCATTTTGTGGCCTGTGCGGGCTTCCGGTCATTATACAGACGCAGCAGCCAACGCGCAACGCTTTTATTATTATGATTTTTATCTCAACCTTTCTTTTTAATTTCTCTACATACTTTTGGTTACTACGTTGTTGTTGTTGTTGTTACGTGCCACGATCCAAAATGCTTCGCTACACCAAAACGCGCTCTTTGCCATTGCCAATTGCATAGGGACGGAAGGTAAGTTGCGGTCGTTGGGGTCCGGCATGAATGCCGTCGAGAAGCCAAACAAAATGCTAGATAAAGTTTTATTACTTCTCTTGGCAGCCTGGCAAATAATTTAATTTCGCTTATAGTGCAGAAGCGTTCCAAGAAAAACGAAGCAGAAAGCGAACAAAATAAAATCACTAAAATACAAAAATAATATTGTCGTATTGCAAGATGAGAAATAAATGTTTTAGCTGTTTGCCCGCCCGTCGCACACTCGTGGCATATTAATGCTGCTCAGCGGCTTTAGACTTTTACATTGTGCAACTCAAATTGATATTGATTTTATATTCTGTCTTGGCGTTTCCTCTCCCACAGCTCTGGCGGCATCCTTGGCGACGTTCTTATCACAAGCGAAAGAAGGCTTCATGGGAGACAGATGCCAATTATTGTGCTCTGGTAAGTAATCGAGTTGCCCAGTCCACTACTGGCTACTAACTTAAAAAGGGGACAGGCGGTTGCCTTTAGCTTGCCCCAATTTTGTATGCCATTTTCATTTCCACTTCCGGTTATCCTTGCCACGCTTTGTGTGCAGCTTTTCCTGCTGCGGTTATTTTTACTTAATTTGCATTTTAGCTGGAGTGGAATGCAAATGTTTTTATTTGTTACTTCTGCGGAAACCATTCTGCTAGCAATCGTCCCTGACTTAATTAAGTCTCAGCTGGACAGCTTCAATTCCGTTGCTTTGTTTCTTTCCGCCTTATGTTTCATTTAGCATTTGATTTTTGTCACAGGTTCGCGATATATCTCCTTACGATGAGGGCCGACGTCTGCTGGACCTTATGGATATGGCCGTCTTTGATTTTCTAACCGGCAACATGGATCGTCATCACTACGAGACTTTCAAGTGAGTTTTCACATGAACGGCTAATGGGATATTGGCTTGATACGTAATGCGATTGACTTATTTCCGCATAAATGGCGTCTTTGGCTGTGTACGTGTACCCTCCACATGCTCAGCTGGCGGTGTGCCTGTTTTTGGCAATGATGACACACAGCTTGCTCAACAGCAAGAGCAAATGCTTTGGAAAGATATTTTCATGCAGACTCCAAAAACTAGCAAATTCTGTCTGCTGCCCAAGACGGCGTGCAACAGCAGCTCGTATCCAGATGCATTTTGAACGCTGCCAAGTGTCGTACCTGCAACAGTGTTGGTTATGCAGAGGAGCGTTTGTTTTTGGGCTAATGCCACTGACATTGTTGGTGGCCATTTACACCCGACTGCGTTACGTCAGAGCCAAAGCCCATCCCTGTTGTTGGTGTCGTAATCACATTTGTAGGCAATTATGCTAAGCACGGGGCGTATGCGCAATTTGACAGCCACACTTGCTCTATTATTACAGAATCTATGGCAACGAGACCTTTCCCCTGCATTTGGACCATGGCCGTGGGTTTGGGCGTCCCTTTCACGACGAGCTCTCCATATTGGCGCCAGTACTGCAGTGCTGTATGATTCGAAAGACGACGCTCACCAAGCTGCTAGAGTGAGTAACCACCAAAGATGCACATATTTGTATACACATACCACTGCACAATTGCTTACTGTCATGCTTATCTCTTTATAGATTTCATAATGGGCCCAAGCCACTATCGCAGGTAATGCGTGAATCGCTGGACGAGGATCCTGTGAGTCCGGTGCTCTGGCAACCGCATCTAGATGCGCTCGATCGACGAGTTGGCGTCATTCTGCAAAGCATACGGGACTGCATCAAGCGAAATCCTCCTGGCGAGCTTGATGGATCCGATACTGACGTATCGTCATAGCGCTAAGCCCCAAAACAGAGTTAGAGTTTAAACATAGCTATTAGTTTGCGTGTCTTGTGTACTGTCTAGATTTAAGGGTTAAAATCGTGACAGAGACCTTTGTAAAAGGTCACGCTGTCTAGCGACATCCTTGCAGCTCCGTCTGCACATACCAAAAAAAAAAACCAAACAACTATGAGCAACCAAACAAATTAATGTACTTTATATCCTGTGCATTCTTTGGTTTATTTTGTTTAATATGTATGTTACCAAGTTAGCCGGATAGATAAAATCAAATCAAAGTGTGGTCTGATTTAAAATGAAGTACCTTCAGCACATTGCACATAACATTGAATAACACACATTTTCTGAGCAGCTAGGTTGTGTAGCTATAACTCCAAATTACTACTAACACAACTACTACTCCACACAGCAGTGGGTGCCAAAAGCAACACAAAATGTTTACCAACAAGTACACAGCATTGTGCAGAAGCACTTGAACTTAAATCGATTCTAAGAGCAAAACTAAATTATACTTATATTGTGCTAGAGTGAAACTTCTTGAAAAGACTATGACAAAAAACTATTTGCTAAATATTTATTTATAATTTTTTCATAAATTTTACAACAACAAACATGTATATTTATGTATGTAAATTTATGCAAGTGTTGACTTGCAAGCCCTGGAAAAAGAAATTTGTTGGATACTTAGTTGATAAGATTTAAGAGAGTTATACGATCGATATCAGACGTAGCTTTATCCGAATGCCTAACACTGTTCCCCAACCTCCCAGCGAGGACATGTTGTGTTTTATACCTTACTTGATTAGTTAGTCGAATTATCAATTTCAGCATTAAAATATATCCCCAAGAGTTTAAAACTTATTACTGACTATCGAGTATACATATAGTTAATTTCGTTTGTTTTTAACGTAACAATTTAAATCGTACCTAATGTAGTTTGTTGTTGGCCAACTCAGAAGAGCAAAAAAAAAAAAAACTAAACTAGAAATAAAACGTGTTAGTAATAGCAGAACTTTTAGTGAAAATTTCAGAAATATTGAATAAAAAAAATACCAAAGAAATTTAAAGTATTGTTTTATTATTGATTGAACTTAATTTGGATGTTCCCGGAATCTGTAAGCGAGTAAGTATAAATTGTAAATGTTAATTTAAATTTATTGATAATATAAAAAAATTACAATGAGGTTTACAACAGCGTTTGCTTAACTTTACATCGTTTTTTTTGTTCGTTCGGCACACCGGCTTAACATTAAACTGCCATTTCGTCGTTATAGAAATCGAAGTCTTATGCAGTCTAGCACGTCGCTCTTCGCTTCTTGGCTTTGTACTTTCTATTCATTATTGAAGAAAACGTTCAATTCTGCCGTCCAGCACCCTGCTCTCTTGGCATGGCACTCTCGACTCGTACTCTTACTCTTACTGCTCGCTCGTTCGTCGTCTTCTTCTTACCATATCGCCGTCGTGAATTCGCCATCGTGAATTCGCCGTCTTGATCGTCTTGTTCTTCTTCTTCTCTAGTCGTTGTCTAGGGAAATTGTCAGCTGTTTGTGCATACATCAATAACTTAAACCCACATAAATATATATCATTCATCACTGAAATATTGTGTTACATATTTATATATATATATATTATATAGTATAAACCATCTTGTGTAAAATTTTCACAACAAAACTTATCGGTCTGCCTCACTGTACATTGCTGCGATCGACGTTCAATCAGCTGAGCACAAACGATATTTATTCTCTTGGGACATTCGCTCCGCTGGAGGGCAATATCAGTCCACATGGGGCCTGCTGCCAGCTGTTTCGAACAGTTTTTTCTGTGTGTTGAGCATAGCAACATCGGTTTTTATCTTCTGTAGCTCTTTGTCAATTAGTATCTACATTTTGTGAGTTTTTGTTGCGTTTTTGTGTGCTACAAATTTAGTGTAATTCAATTACTTTCAAGTTGACGCAAATGTCTTATGCTCTTGTTTGGAAAATTTGCGGCAAAGTTATCTATAGAAGCAAACACGTGTCTCGCGAATTAAATATAAACCTCGCGTATGCATTATCGAGTTAAATATAGAAGGAGAATTTTGTAATGGGACTTTCAATGTTATCAATAATTTATTTTTTTGTGATTTTTGTTTTGTTTGTTTATTAGGGGACAATGACATCCACGTCAGCTACAATCTTTAATTGAATGTCTTGCCTATCAGTTTCTAAATGATAATGCACAATTGCATACCTATATTTAATTGACGTTTTCCTTGTATGGAGCATTTCCCTTAGCTGGCATTACACTTGCCTAAAATAGACAATGCAAGGCAACTTGACAGAAACGACTTATGCAAATTTTAGCAAGTCAATATTCAAATCAACAACTGTTCACATACAAATCCAATTTTCTCCATCCGTAACAGTAGCATAAAATGACTGCCAACATTGTCGACTTGCGCTCAGACACCGTCAGCCTGCCCACGCCTGAGATGCGGAAGCGCATTGCCGCAGCTGCGGTGGGCGACGATGTCTATGGCGAGGATCCGACTGTCATTGAGCTGGAGGCCAAGACTGCTGACATATTTGGCAAGGAGGCTGGTCTGTTTGTGCCCAGCGGCACCATGGGAAATCTTTTGGCCGGTAAGTGGCACAAGGCGCACACAAATAACATTGCTCACCGATTTAAGGCCAGTCTACCTAATAAGAAGAGCTACTGCCTCGGACACATTAATGCATATTAGTTTGGGCTTTAAAGTGAGGGTCGCTAACGCTCCTTACGTAATGTGCTCTGGTTAGCTGATGTTTATTTGGTTAAGCCATAGCAGAGTTTGTTTAAGGCGCCACTACGAAAAGTGAAATTGAAACTTTTATCGTAAACAAAAAATATGAAAAAATACACTCGTATCATGCATCAGACCAATAATCGTTACTTTTAAGGGCGTTCCCATAAACATAACATTTATTTTTATGAACTCCAACGTTAGACGTCTGTAGGGCAACAGCTGAGAATGCAGAAGCTTCATTGTGAAGTCAACTTTTTTACCCAATCAAATTAATATTGCTAATGGAATCGCCATTTCATTGAAGGCGAACGCAACAGGAACCCTCAAATTATTGTTTTAATTTACGCAGCTCGTTAAATACTATTTGCTTGCAGTTATGGTTCATTGCAACCGACGCGGCTCGGAGGCCATTGTGGGAGATTTATCACACATCTTTCTCTATGAACAAGGTGAGATAACGGCAGGCCATAAATATCGACAATAGCTCTACTAGACTCTAATCCCTTTTAGCTGGCGCTGCGCATTTGGCAGGCGTGCAGTTGGCCACGATTAGAAACCAGCCGGACGGCACCTTTAGCCTGTCGGAGTTGCGGAACAAGATACGCCAATATGAGGACTGCCACGAGCCGGTTACCTCCCTAGTTGTTGTGGAAAACACTCACAATATTTGTGGCGGCAAGGTGATCCCACTTTCGTATCTGGACGAGCTGGTGGCGCTGGTACGTGATTCAGGTCTGGGCACTGTTCGCATTGGTCTGCACATGGACGGCGCTCGGGTATTTAACGCGGCGGCAGCTTTAGGTGTCAGTGTTGAGCGCATCGCTCGTGGTTTTGACTCGGTGTCCGTCTGTCTGAGCAAGAGCTTATCAGCGCCGGTGGGTTCCGTACTCGTCGGCTCTAAGGTATTTATTAAAGAGTAAGTAATATACGTTCCTGTGAATAACCGATCTTTTTGACCACTAATCGGCTTGTTATAGAGCTCATCGACTGCGTAAAGCTCTCGGTGGTGGCATGCGTCAAGCGGGCATTCTGGCGGCTGCCGGCCTAGTGGCCCTTGAACAGGTGGTGCCATTGTTGAAAACAGACCACGAGCGTACCAAGCGTGTTGCAGCAAGTGAGTTGGCTGACCAAAAGTTTTCTAATCTTAGGCCTGATTTTAACTAAAACAAAAATAGGCATTTATCAGCTGCAAAGTCCTAATGTGGTCGTGGATTTGGAAACCGTGCAAAGCAACATTCTTCTGGTGCAGATTAAGCAACCCAAGCTGACTGCTGCTCAGTTTGCTGAGCGTCTGGCCATCGTGGAGCCTGAAGAGCTGACAGCTGGAGTAACCGGAAAGAACGGTGCGGGCATCGTGCTGAAGGCTAGCGCTCGCGATTGGGAGTTCATGCGTCTAGTATTCTACCACCAGGTGGATGACGAACAGGTGCAGCTGGCCATCAAGAAGCTCACCTTTGTTATCAAACAGTACGATGCACGCTGGCCTTGAATGTTGAACCCTGATAAATGTATTTATGATGATAATGGAAATTTAAAACAAGCCAGTAAATCTAAACAATTTGATTTTGTTTTGGTCATTTAATTAAAAACCAACGCGACAAACTGTCGATATTCGTGTTAGTGCTTCTCGAGTGGCTCAAAACAGCGTTTACATTCGCACATGACTGCATCCAATCACAGGGACGCTGACAGAGATGCCCGATGGACTTCTTTAGCCATTGCTGAGCATCGGTCTGTCTGCATGAATGCTCCATTGAATGAAGTAATAAAATTATTTTTAAGAAATCATTGTCAATTCTGCGATGCTCATCGATTTAAAAGCATGAGCCGCATGAGCCAGACGCGAGTCAGCTCCATCGCTTCATCCCGCCGACGGACGTTTGTGATTTATAAGCGTACTTATAAATGCGATTGCGGCAGCGCGGGCAACTTCAGCATTTCGGCAACAGTACAGCAAATCGAGCAACAACACAATATAATATATTTTCTGAAAGATGGCCTTTGTGGCACTCTTTGCATTGAAACGTTATATTCTGCATTATGACTAGATGAAATTCAATTAGAGAAGCCGCTGAAGCATTTGATAAATTAAAATCCAATTCACTATAAAAATGTCGATGTCCATGGCCATGTGCTTCCATTAATCTTAAAATTACTCAATAAATGTTATTTGCCAAAATCATAGAATTTACCAAATATAAAATAAATTGCATTTTTAAAGGCACTGTTGAAAAACAAAAGCGTTTTCCTTGGCTCGGCAATAAATAAAGTTTAACTAAAAACTATTTTACTCCTATTCTAAAAGTATGCTTTAAATTCTTACTTACTTAAATATGGAATGCCCCAAAAGTATGCAACAATTTAATTTCACCTCGCCGAAAGCACACCCGCTTAAGCTTTCAAAGTATGGCGAAGAGAATGAGAACATGACGCGTCTATAAATAGCCACCAGACATGCGACGCTGACGTCGACCGTGGGGCGCGAAAACGCGTGTTTGTTGGTGTTCGTTTGCAGTTTGCACATTTTATGAGTTACAAAAAAATAGCGCCGACTTCCTTTTGGTTTAGTACGTTCCTGCTGCTCGGTTAATTACCACGTTCTGGCAACATCAATTCAACATGTCAGGATGGCCGAGCGGTCTAAGGCGCCAGACTCAAGATTTAACAGTCTTGCCTTTCATAGAAAGGCTTATGAGCGTTCTGGTCCTCTCTGAGGGCGTGGGTTCGAATCCCACTTCTGACAAAATATTTTTTTTATTTATTTTTTTAAAATTTTCTTGTATTCTTTATTATAATTAAAAGTAATTGTTTCTATTTACTGTAACTTGCAATTTAAGCCAATTATAAAAATTATTTAATTAGATACTGTGCATTTCAATATGACCTTTGCACTTTGGCTGGTAAGTTAACATAATTAAGTAATTTAAAAAGTGTAAAAAAGTTAAATGAAATCCACGTGGTCAAACTTAAAGTAATTTAATTATCAATTTATCCAATTAAATAACGTTTCAATAAACCTGCAATGCAAATTTCCAATTTAAATGGTCGTTAGTCTGTTTTTATTGTGCTATTTGTATAAAAGGGGCTTTAGCTTTATTGGCAACGCCGTTTGACAGCACGTGCCAGGACCTGACATACTTAATGTGTTTAATATATATGATGTATGGCCCCTAAAAATTTCGGCTCTCATGGCGAACCGAACTGAAAACGCAATACCGTCATTATGGCAACACTGTCGTGTTACACCTAAATGACAAACAGTCATGAAATAAAGTCGTAAACTGTGCGCTAAATAGAGCTGGATATCAGACAAGGGCAGTCAAACTAAACTAAGAGTAACTGGTGCTGCATAAATTGAAATTTGCATAAAGTGGCGCGTCAAATGATGATTCAATAAGCGAAAATCAAAAGCTGGTTCCATCAGCTTTTATGTATTTCTATGTTATATTTCTCTAAGCGAACTTCGTAGTTAATGGGTTTCCGGACCGTTGTAATTTAATTAATAGTATGCGCGTAAATATAACTCAGCTATTTTTGTATTTAATCAACGAGAACGGAATATGAACGCAATATGAATAATAAAAAAAAGCAAGTAAGAACGGGCGTTACCGAATGCGTTATACTCGTTCACTCATTATACTTGTTCCCGTGAAAATTTGAAAAATTTCGGTATGTTGTAATTTGCGCGATGCAGGGGTGCAATGGTTTAAAACTGTGAAAATTGATATTTTTGAGATTTTTAAGCTTTTTAAATTTTGAAAAAAAGGTTTTTTGAAAATGAGTAATAAGTTAGTCAAATTTTTAGTTGGAAAAATCATGACCAGAATGCCATCAAACATGGAAATCGTTGAGTGCTTGAATATTACCTATGGTTCCGATTGCTTTACATGTCAACATTTTTGGCGTTGGGGACAGTCTAGTGGGTAGTGGCTCTATCTTAAAATTTCCAATTTTACGAGTATCATTCATCCGGATGGACCGACGGACAGCATGGCGGACATTGCACAAACACAATATACTTATTTCACTTCGTGAACGAGTATAAAAAGAAAGAGTCAGAGAACAGACAGGAGCAGCAAATGGAGTAAGTCATGCGAACCCATTTCGCAAATAACACAAGGCCAAATAGTATGTGGAGTGAGGGTGTGTCAGCGTGCTGCCAATTTTAGAGCCCAACAATTTAATGATGAGCTAATGTCTATAATATATGATTTGTAAAAGTGCGCTGTAATCATTAGATATAAATTACGAATTATCCGTAATAAGGACTTCTTGTAATCAAATAATTTATTCATAAAACAAATTAATGTTTATTACGCAAATATTGTTGTTTTTACTTCGATGCTTCGACTATTTGCGTTCAAATTAATTTATCATATCTGAATTAAAATGTGTTCCTGTATTTGGGCATGGTGAAAAAAAAATTTTTTACTGCAATGTATCAAAAAGTTTATTAAAAAATATATTTCTTTTTCAATGCACAAAATATTTGTTCGAAAATTAAAATAGTTGCTATTCGACAAACCTATACTGATAAATGCATGAGTACGAAAACGAAATTGTGTGTTTAAATTGCATCTATCTGCAGAAATTCATATAAATTTATTGTGACATTACTTTAAATGGCTTCATTTTAAAATGAATTTAAGACGACTGCTCAAGGCGTAAGTGTAATTGCAGACAAAGTTGTTGTCGGAAATGCAAACACATTTTGGCTAATGTGAAATGGGCGCTCCTTAAATATATCTTAGCTTTGCCTGCCATTCATGCAGCAATGCACTCACATGTGAACATGAATGTATTCATATGGATGAGCTAGCGGTTACTGGTAACCTAAGTAAGACATTAATTTACTAGGCTGAGTTTCCGCCTTTCATAGTTTACCTACCCCCTCACCCACCCGCATACATCAGTCACCCACATAAGGGAATGCGTTTGCGTGTTCTGTGTGGATTTGAAGCGCAAAACAAATGAAAACTTCATGCCTTGAATCGACTTTCTTCTCGAGTAATGCCGTAAAGTACACGTGGCACAGGGAAACCGCTTGCGATGAGCGTCTGTTTCGTATTAACCCAAGTACTGGGTAACCCATTTCAGTCGCTGCTCGAACATGCATGTATAAAGAGGAGCCTCGTGGCGGCTCTGCGCATATTTTATGGCAACTTACTGAGCACTCGCACGGGGGCAGGGTGCACAAGCATTGGGCACAGCCGGAGGCAACTTAATTAGCTGTTCGCTACGACTTCGATTGCAACTGCAACTGCAACTGCATTGCACCTGACATTTAACATTATTACGCGGCGTCTGCAACTGCGACCAGTCGAATATATTACGTTTCCCGATTGGTGCACCCGGCAGCTGCTAGCCGTTGCATGCGGCAATAAACTTGCGCTTTAAAGTTCTGCAACTTGACGCTGGGCCGCGTTTGAGCGGCATTAACTGTAATGTGCACAACATTGATGCCGTTTTCAGTGCCACACCCAAAATGGCGCCCCTGAGCAGCTACTAGAAACCAACACGAGCCTCTATAAAAATAAACGCTGGCAACATTTGTGACTTTGGTGTGGCGAAAAGTTTGCGTGTTTCATTGCATTCTTCGCATTTGCCAGCGGAGTGAGAGAAAAATGGTATCAAGGGGTGCAGTCGGCAGCTGAAGAAGTTAAGTTGAGAATTCGATGGGTGCCGCTGAATTACAATTTATTCAGTTCAGCGGATTCGCCCAAATCGCGTTTTAAATTTAAGGTCTAGATAGTATTCTAAAGTTGGTTAAGAAATGGAACATAAAAAAAAAAAAAAAATACAGCATTAGCTAATTGCCTTTAATGTAAATATATGCATTTAAAAGCTTTTTAAAAGAACTGGACCGGGAACAACACATGTTGACATCGTTTTATAGCCTTTGTAGTCGACTCCGCATAAGGTTTTTCTTTTGGTTACGTGGAATGCAAAAGGCAATGGACGGTGCAAAAAATTCTCATGCGCATTTATGTTTATTATTGTATAAATCAAGGGATCAACTTGCATATAAAGTTGTTGCTGCTAAGTAGACTGCGGCCTGGATCCAACTCTGACTGGCTAGCCCCAGCTTGTAAAGGGGCTCGGCCACCACATAAATTCATATGTAGAATTGTTGTGATGCATATTTGTAGGATTATACAATATATCTGGACGGCGGCAACACCAACTGCAACAACAAAAATAATAATAATAACAAGAGTACAAGCTTTTGCAATAATATCGCAACCAAGTCCAACTTTTTTGCCCAATTCAAACTTGAGCGTTGCATGCAACGAGATTCTGAAGGTGTGTGTTGGTGTATGTTGGGTGTTTGCGAGTTGCGATTGTTGCATTGCTGTTATATTTCAATGGCAAACTTCACCGGACATGCTTCATAGCTCTAATTATACATGCGCCTTCCTAGAAACGACTTCCTACGGGAGCTGCACCAAGAATAACAAAAGCTATTGGGGTTGCCAGTGTTGATATTGTTGTTGTTGTTGTTGTTGTTGATGTTGCGACAAAGTGTATGTATGTGTGTTGTGTATTTCTTGCATGCTTTGTATTTGTGTTTGGCAGCAACTTTGGCTCTCTGCCAGTGCTTGCAGTGGAGCAGAGGCAACGGGCTGTATGGGTAACTTCGCCCATTTCTCTTATTTTTATGCTCGATACAAAATATCTTTGAGTGTGTGTGTTGTTTTGAACTCCTAAGGTAGACCCAAAAACTTTGCATGTCTGCTTGGTTATTCATGGATTGCTGTTCATGAGGCGGTGTTGTGGGCCGTCTCCCTTTTGATTTGATTAGCCGACAGCCACAACACAGTTCGGCTGGCCAGTAAATAAATTTATGTGCATTTTGCTAGCATAAAATATGGCATTAAAACTTAATGTGCGACTCTGGGCACGCAAAAAGGAAAAGCTGAACACAAAACGAAAAAATACTCAAATGGCAGTATATAAAGACATTATTCGAATGTTGAATTGCCTGCCAAATAACAGGCTGGATAATAAGCTGTCCAGCCCAGTTGATTACGCGCTGGCAGCAGCTGGCTTGATTAACGGAGGCATTAGCATATTTTTCTATCCCAGACGTTCTTACAAATCACTTCATTGACATTTTTTATGAGGCGGTGAATTGCGGCTTTTCAAACTTTTTGTAAACCAAACATGTTTGGGCTCAACTGAAAAATGTCTGCTTGGGGGCGTGCCACCGCCCCCAGTGCGCAAGCTACAAATTGACGCGCCGCTTACGTGCTACAGAAACATTTGTCTTTTTGACGCATTTTGCGTGTCTTAATAAGCGGACCCCACAAATTAAACCACAGAAATGTTCCCGACTTGAATCTGGCAGAAATTTATGTATTCTAGATAAAGGCAGCCAGAAGTCGAAAACATAGTATGAATATTCGAAGAAGACTGTGCTACGTCTATGTTTAGATTCTCAATGGACTGGTGGAGGTTACGCTAATGAACTTTCCCGGCTACGAAACGGTAAAAACTATGCCAAGAAGCTGCAAGTAATGCAAACATTTCCAAAATAATCTTCTAGATTTGGTATTAAGATTTGCACAAAAAAGTTTTTCAAAGGTAAAGGGCAACATGTATGAAAATAAAAAATGTTTATGTTGAATATGCCTAGATATTACTGCTACGCGTACATTTTTAGTGCTCATTTCAACTGAACGAAAAATCGATTTAATGCGTTTTCGCGGTATTGTGTAAGTTTAATAAGTGACTTGCAGAATTTATTGACATTTAAATTTTTTGTCGGATTACCAACATTTAAATTTAAATTTGGTTTGCTACGAAAACAAAGGAGCTTTCTGGCTGTCAGCTATATTTTGCCTCCAATATTTATGTGGCCCGTCCTATGTATTGACAGTATGTGCATTATACTGTCAAATGGTAAATGGTTGGCCTCCCTCACAACCAGGCGAACATGTGGCACTCGTTGAATGCTAATTGCTGCATAATTGTAGCTACGTTGTGACCAGACTGCTGTGCAGTCAAGTGGACAACGCAATTGGACCAGCTAATTGTGGGACGCCACTTGCAAAAATTTCAAAATTGATTTACAAAGTGGGCCAGCAAAGAAAATTCAAGCTGCACATTAAGCCCGTCAGAAATTTCTGTTGCGTAGCGGGGCGGAGTTGGTAGTCATGGAGCAAAACTTTACTACCTTATATCCGCGAAACGTGCGCCTCAAACGCCTGTTGCTAAATCTGCATCATATTTCTACTTTTTTGGTCAACTCTGACTCGGGTTGGTATTTTGGTACTCATACCGTAACGTGCGAGTTTTGCATGCAAAATGCGACTGAAAACGCAGCTAACAGCAGTTGGACTCCTAACAATGAAATTACGCCAATGACAGCAAAACTTACCGATGCCGATGAGGCTTTCGCTTGCACTCGCAGACAGTGGACACCAGATGGTCATGGAAAAATGTTATTTCAGTCCAGGCTACTCACTATTTTGCGGCATATGCAGAAGTAGGCAAGTTTATTGAATGGCAATTTACTTTTCATTTGCGAATTTATCGTTGTGTCCGACGCGAATTTCCTAATTACCAAGCGAGCAAAATACGCTCAGGCTGATGGATATTTTGGTCGCTCATGTGATTGGTTTTCGACCGCTTTTGTATGTTGCCTATGGCAGTGTCCATTTATAGAGCCTGGCTTAAATTTATGTAGATTTTCAGTGAAGACTGTTTGGCCACCTCATGCTTGTATTTCGTACGCCTTCCATTAGCCCAATTCATGCAGTTGCATGGGTTGAGATTGATTTATACCATCCCATAGTATGGGCGCGGTATGCCACTTGGACTCTTCATAGGGTCTGTCCGTATCAAATGGAAATTGAATCAATATTATGCAAATAGCAAAGGTGGAGGTTGGCAGGCGTCCTGTCCATGTGCCAAAGATACTATCTCCACATGTGTCGCTCCATATCGTTTTATTTGATTTTATATATTTTTTAATCGACGACATATTATTTCGTTGTACTCAATTTCGCTTCACTCCGCTGTACCATAACAGTGAATATTGATTAGCCATTAATGGTTGAAGCGAGCCTGGGGAGGGTAAGTGGGTCACCAAATGCATCATAAAGCAACCCAGGCGTATAAATTATGTATATGAATGCACGAACAGCGTTCTAGAGAATAATTATGTATAAGTTCTGACTCTGAACAAATAATGGAATCAAATAATTGAAATTTTATAGTTTTATGAAAATCTGAAAATTTTAAAAAAGTTATGCGATTAGAAAATTTTAAGAAGTATGGATGCGATAATATATTATATATTTTTATATACGTACCCCTATTTTGAATTGATTAAATAATACGAATGAACCTTTGTTCATTCATACGGCAATTAATTTAATAAATTATAAAACATTTTTTATAGAATTAAACAAATTCATTGTTATTTTATGTGCGTATGTTAATTAAAGTTCTGGATATTTTCATAGAGAACACTTTTCGTTTTAAAGAAGCTGTCGGAATTTACCATGCTCTCATAAATCATAACTGCTAAGAACCAATTTAATGCAACTTAAATCAAATGCAGTTGCTGTTGCAGGGCCACTATTTAGTAAGGTGCTTCCGCAGGACGCACTCCTACTTATACACACTTACACACACTTACGTATACACACTTACACCAGCAAGCACGCGCGGCGATTGAAGCGTCATAATTACCACCACCCACATTAAGGTTGGGCCGCCGTGCCCAGTTGTGTGCAAAATAAATTTATCAGCTATGCAATCATTGGCAATAAATTCTTGCCCACTTCCTGCCAGGAGCTAAAAGGCCGCTTGCATCTCCGGCCTATGGCCTGCCTTGAAGCATTTAAATGGCGCCACTGATGCAATGCATGGTAGACATAAATCTTGACCAACCTGCTAAGGTACAGGTGCAGATTAGGGTGGCCAGACCTTTGTCGGAAAAGGTGACTTGAGGCAAATAACTTGGCCCACGCACGAAGTTTGTTAGTCGGCGCGTATCCTGACGCGTTTGCGTGTTGTTCATTTCGTTCCCCATTTTCTTGTTTTTTTTTTTATTTTCTTCAATTTTTTGTCGCAGTTCTGCAAACGTTCGCGTGCATTTCTATTTATGTACATGGTATAAAGTTTACTACGCCATCAAATTGGTAAGCCCGCAATGGAAACGTCTGTGCGACAAATAAACTGAAGTTGAATATGTCATGTCTTTTTGTTGTTTCAACGCGTGCGCCTAAAAGGATGCATGAAATTTTTTCATTTGCAACCGCCATTTTGAACGTGCCACAGCCACTGAGTGTGTGTGAAGTTGTGCGTGTGCGTGTGCCCAGAGCTGCGGTTTTGTTTGAGCAGAATGTACGTGGCATTTTTACTTTACCTCTATTGTGCTCTATATAAAATTTGTGTCTTTTATTTTGTTGCAATGAAACGGGTCAGAAGCAGCACCTGTGTTGAAAAACTTTACTGCGGTTATACAGGTGTTAATGTTTGTTATTTATCCAGAGTGCGTGTCTGCTGTAGATAAAAGCGGTTCCGAGTACATGCACAAGTTCGAGAACCAACCCCAGTACAAAACAACCATAATTTCGTTTTCACATTTATATTTCAAACACTCAAGGGAGAGAGACAGAGTCAGTTTGCATTATGCCACATTATATATAGTTATTATATCAGCCGCTTTTGGCATATCATAGTTTATTTAATATTATTATTTTTCAATTTCTACAAACAAGTCAAATGATTTATTATTTCGAATAAATTGAACAAATCCTCTTATCGACAAATAAAACCGCTTAAAGTGTAATGTAGTCATAACATTTTCGTATATATTTTTTTTATGTGTATTATACTCCACTAGTATTTATTTAAGGGAATTTTAAACTCAATCAAAATCAAATATTAATTAAGATATCAGTTTTAGTCAATACTTTAACGTTTTTTCATTCATTTTTATATATTTTTTATTACTTTTATTTTACTTTAAGTTTAGGATCTTAACTCTATATGGGCACAGAAAATCGCTCGATTTAATAGACCTAAAATTATAAATTTATTTAAAACGATTTGATGCTATTTTCAAAATGCTCGTTGCGAAGGAAACTTATCTGTAAAATAAGTAAATATACATTCTCCTTTATACAATTTGAAATGGACTCAAAAGACTTTCGGGAACAAATGATATAATCTTTATGTGCATGTGTGGTAAATTTGAGGCTTGATATTTGCACTGTGCTTTGGTTTCATTGAATTATTTACACAGAAACTAAACCATCCTTTAACTATGTGAATTGTTTGGGATGTTAGAAATGTTTTTAATTGGATTTCAGAAACACACACATGAAGCAAACATTTAAATAACTATTTCTGCTTGGTTTTAGTTTAGCTCCTCTTCCACTTCCACCAACTGTCATATTCCTCTCGTTTAAAAGTTAATAGTTAATGATAGATATGCATTTTCACGAAAAGTGAAAACTTTACACTTGTGTGTGTGGGGAGACACATTATTTGCACTAGACTTACCACATTTTATCTAAAGTTACGACTCATTTCAATTTAAAAATGACCCTATATGACTATAATCTGCTTGCCACTGCGACTGTATGTGTATGTATGTATATGTGAGTAATTTATCGCTGCATTTAAAGTATTCGAATACATTCAGACAGTTACGCTTATTGATTGGGTAATCTTTTTGAGTGATTTCCGGGGAATTTCCTGTTTTCGGTTATCGCTTAGAAACTAAAGATATTACACTTTAAGTATACAAAATCACCATTTATGCTCTGCAATTGCAATTGAATTGAATTTAATTGAATTGAAAATCATGCGTCCGCCTTAAACTCCACTCGCAAGTCAGTTTAGGTCAGCTCGGGTCGGAGCAGCCACTGCCCAATGCGCGCAAGGATGATGGTAATGGTCAGCAAGCGCAATAGATTGCTCTCAACTTGGCTTGCCGCACTGCGCACTGCGGACCGGGAAAAGCATGCGGGGAGAGGCAACAAATGCAATTAAAATTGGTCGCCACTCAGGGACACCCGCTGTTTACTCACCTAGCAGCATGGTCTCGCGATTGTCAATAATGCCGGGACGGCGCTGTAGAATGCTCTCCCTGCCACCCTTCCACAGCACAGGTGATATGCTAGCCAGACATTTTACGCGCATGTCGCCATCCTGGAAGTGCCGCGGCTCCAGCTCCAAGTGGAGGCCCAGTATCGAGGTGATTAGCCCATGTTTGTGCACGACATCGTTGTATTTGTGCAGGTACTGGTCCTCCAGTATCTGCAAAATAATCGCAGATATGTGCATTGTTTTTAGTAAGATGGTAGTCTGACTCTTTCTCTCTCTCTCTCTTTCTATATATCTTTATCTCATCGCTCGTCGACCTTTCCAGTGAGCACAAAGGTAAACGCTGTTCCACTCTATGCCGCAATGACACACACGGCGTATGAGTAACGACAACAACTATGCGCCGTAGTAATTCAGACGTGTCTGGCAAACGTTCAACGTCTGAGTTGCAAGCCAATGGCTCTTTTGTACGTCGGGGAGCCGGCCTCATGAATTCCTAAGTATGTGATCTGAAGGTTTGTTACCATTACTGGTAAAGGCAGGTCCTTTATAATTTCACCCTTTAAATGCTGCTGCTGTCAGCAAAGTGCAGACATTATAAAGCATATGCTTCGGAAAAAATGTAGTCATTTGCTCAGAGCGCGGGCCATAAATAAGAGTAATGCGATGTGCAGATACAAAATGTGAAATGTTAAAATAAATAGCTTGAAGTTTTTGCTGCTATATTGGATTTGGATTGAGTTTAAATTGAGCGCGGATGCGCGCGCTTCAGTTTGGCACTTTGCGAGCGAAATTGTTGCCATTTGTTATGCGATTGGTTTGCCATTCTTTATAGCGTCCATAAAAATTACAAAGCTTCTGAATTCCAAAGCTGAAATCAAGCTTAAACTTTAAAGGCATAAATTAAACAAGCTAGAATAATTTCTGGTCGCAATTGTGACTGTGTCCGTGCCAGGCTGGCATAACAAAAATGCTGCAAATGCCAGCAGCTGTCCTGTGCCCTGACACAAAACGTTGAACAAGGACAAGCAACAAGGCAGGTCCTATTAAATGGGGGCCATTAAAATGCCCATCGCATTCCTAGTCAAAGAACGAGGCAGAAATTGGATCTAGAACGAGTACAAAATGTATTTTTCAGCATTTTGTGGCCAACAGAAGGGCCATGCAAGAATTATAAGTTTTCTAAAAATGTATTCCCTCACCTTATTTATTGTTAGTTTTAGGACCTTAAAAGCAAAAAAATAAATAAATAAATATATAATATAAAATAAAATAATAAGCAGCTAGATGTTATTCAATAAGCATTCAAAGTGGAGAATGTAATCCCCAATGTCGTGATGCAAACAAATCGGGAAACGTGTCTAATCGCACTTATTGATTTTTCTTGAATTTATACAATTGGACACAGGAGGGCGGCGCACGCAGTGCCCGGCTCAGGAACACCAGCAACATGGTACAATGAACTAACTCGTACCTTAACGGCTCGATTCACACAATTTGAGTATCATGTTGTAGACTAAAATGCAGAGGGGCCTAGACACTTAGTTGGCTCTTCATTCTTCATGCTCAGCTCCGGATCGGCCGTCGTTTTGTGTTCCGGACACGGTAAGCGTGTAACGAGCTTTCAGCTAGATGGATGGCCCACCTACACCTACAGACAACTAACAACAAGCCATAAACCATTCCAAGGCCTTCGGATAGCTGCAAGGGGTGGGTACCAGCAGCGCCTACATAGGCTGGGTACATGATTTTTGCTCATGAAATAATTTCTGGCACCTACATTGGCAGCTGTGCCAGAGATTCGGACACTGCCTTCGTTCCCTTGCGGACCCGTGAAACATTGTTAGGAGCTTAAATATTTACTGTATGCATAATTTTAACATTTTCCGCAGAGGAAGTTTTTTTTTATGGACAGAACCAGCCTGATTGTTAAAGGGCCCGTTTGAGCAAGAAACGGAACAAAACGGAAAAGGTAAGAAAAAAGTTGGATTTTAGTATGGTTGTGTTGTAGAACATACCGGCTGCTCATTCACGAACCACTGCAGATGCGAGGCTGGATGTGATTTTCCCGACGTGCAATTTAAAGTTAAATATTCACCGATTTGATACTGATGTTGCTGTCCCCTAATGTGAGGACCGTCGCGGGGTAGAACTGAAAGTAGAACAAAAAATATATTAAATACATACGATAAAATGGATAAGCCGTGCACAATCCTATATTATCGATTTGTCTGTCGATGATATTAATACAATCGTAAAAACAGACAGCTAAAGAGACAGACGCCATATGTAATATTTTCCACCTTTGTACATGTTAAAAGCTTTATTATAAAAATATCGGATAAAAATGCAGTTCGGTCAAAATTCTAATTCACCATTTATTGGTAATATAAGCTAGCAAATATTTGTAGTCGCTAGTCAAACAAATCAATAAATGCAGTCAAATCGTTTTTTGCTACGTTTAACAAAGAAATTTGGGCTCTCAAATGAAACAAACACACCATAGTTTCAACAAAAACCCTATCTGAACATGAAAAGAAAAATCAATAAATAAAAATAAGCACTAACAACTGTTGTACGCGGCCAAGCTGCGGAAATATCCATTAAAATGGCATTTTAACTTATAAATCGCAGGCTTGGACCCATGTCCATAACTGCCGACCGTTACCATGCCAAATATATTGATATAGCCGTAACGTAACGCCCACTGTCCTCCACTCCGCCAGCAGTTGTACATATTTCCTTGTTACTGCAATTGTCCATTTGGCTTACGCAAATACACATGTATGTGTGCATATGTGAACAGCAAAAAGTAAATAAGTAAATAAAAATAAATAAACGATTTGCGATAAACAATAAGAGTACACACTCGTGAAATTACAGAAAAGTGCTGTTATAGAAGTCGAGCTTATGAATGGCTTTTTAAAAGCATTTCAAACGCAACACAAACAGCTCAGGAAGCCGCATTTACCGCTCGAATGTAACTGTAAAAAAGAGTGGTGTCTGTGAATGTGGGTCAATGCATGTGTCTTTTTGCAGCATGGGTATGCACAATATAGTAATCTTTTTCGAATTGCTCGATTTTTAGATACCCTTTAACCTGGCTTAAGGCGTCTTAGTACATTTGTCAATTGTTGATCGTTTCACATGGATACTTTATTTCAAATGTATTGTATGCTACTACATAAATGTTTGTTTATCTATCTATCTGAGTGATTTAAGCTCTACCACAGATACTAAATGCTGCAGTTGTCAAAAGTCCTTATATAAATAAATGTTTTTGTGTACCAATTCAATATTTGTTAGTGAAGGAAATTTGTGTGCAAATATTTGCTTGATGTTGGCCCTTTGGAGTGTTTTACTTACAAACAATGTCCAGGCGACCCTCGCCTTGGACAGACGAGAAGTTTGGCGCTTCGGCGGAGATTTCACAGCGATAGAGACCAGTGGAGTTAAGGGTCAGGCCGCGCAACAGCACGCGGCTGGAATCGGAAAGCTCCTCCTGTGCGAGATAGTTAATAGGCCTTGTTAAGAATTGAATTGACTTTAACTTACAATTACGCGCACACCATCCACGCGGTAGCTGGTCTTTGGCGGACGCGCCTTTGGCACATAGCGATAAAACTCCTCGTTGTCTTTGTACCATTTAATGGCATATAGAGTCTCGCCTTCCTCCTGAGGCTCCTCCTCCTCCTCGCTCTCGTCGTATCTATCGTCGTGCCCAAACTCGGGCATGTAGGAAATAGATCCGCTGGCGGTGCTGCTGCTGCTGAAACTGCCACCGCCGCCTCCATTGTGAACACTGGCGCCCAAACGACCGCCCAGATAGCCGGATGCTGCGCTTCCCCGGTAAATGCTGTGACCGTAAGGTGACTTCTCTGGCAGCGGCGGGCTGTGCCTGTCCACTTGGCTTTGATACTGCCTCAGTGCCAACGGCTGATGCTGCTGACGACGCTGCTGTTGATACTGTCGTTGTCCTTGATGCGTGCGACGATACGACTGCCTATCAATATCGGCATCCACGTAGTGTGCATCGCCACCGCCATGCGGGAAGCGATCACGCTCGCGATGCCCATTGCCGATTATCTGTGGTCCGTGCGTGCGATTTAGCTCGTACTGGCATTCCATGAAGGCCGACTCACCACGCATCTTGAAGGCGGGTATGGAGACCTTGATCATGCGCACGCCCACTGCGAAACCTGTGGACGATAGAAAGTTATGACATGGATTTGGAATTTACATCATAAAATAATGCTACAGAGCTATGCAGCTGCAGCTAATCGCCAAATTTTCCTTGTTAAACGCCCAAAACATCAAGTTTCAGTGCGTATTCGCGTAATTGATTTGTGGAAACTTTCATGTCAGAATATACAGAATATACAGGCCAACTGTAAGTTCATAATTTATGAGTAAAAATGTAAAAAACAATGGACGTAGGCAATTTTTAAAGCTGGCAATGTGCTTCTTTTTTTGCGATGTTGTGGCTACCCGGCTCGTAAATATTCATAACTGAGTACGTAATCGCGCTTAATCCTTTGTAAAATTATGACGCTGGCTGCCACGTCGCACATCCTGGCCACAAATTACGGCGAATGAGCGCCAACAGGATATTGGCTCGTATCCTCGCCGACCGTTTCTGTTCGGATCCTTGTTCATATAGCGTTAAATTAGAAAATCAGCTTACTGTTTTGCACATTAATTCGCACTCTCAAATAAATAATTTAATAGCTTACAAAATGGACGGCTATTAAAACAAACAACAAACTCTTGAATTAAATTGTACACTTTTCGTAACTTGGCTAACAAAACATTCGGAATTTTATAGCTGCTGCTGTCCATGCCCCAGAAACATATTATAGGTTGATACGGCCAATTTTTAAAGCAGTTAAATTCATTTGAATAATTAATTTGGGGCTTAATGGCCCACGCGAAAAATGCAAACGACTAAGAATGGATGGTGGATGGTGATTTGATTTAAAAAAATACAGCTTGGCAATGCAGTGAAAATCGAATGGCAGACTTTGGATGGGGCCACTCAGATAACTGTTTTGTCAAAAATGTGTATCTGTGTGCACATTGACACAAAGCTGCAGCGTTCACAATGCAAACACATGTCATTTTGGATACATTACAAAGTACATTAATTAAAAGGAGACAACTCAAACACCCGCACCCGCAGCTTCACCAATGGCAAAAGTAATACCGAAAGCAACAGCAACAAAGCCAACGTAAAAGACAAAAGCGACGCCGGCGGAAACAACAAGGACAAAGAGTCTGTGCTTCAATGGATAATATCACAGAAAGTCTGATTAGAATGCACTACACAGTGGGCTGACATATAACAAATGCATTAGAGGCAGAAAGAAAAAAAAATGAACTTTAAGAGTAATTCGGAATTTAATTAATTAGATAAGTTTATGCAAAAATTTGATAAAATTTTCAGACTAATTAGTTCTTTTTATGAATATAAGCTGCTATCATCGCTTTCGCAAAGGAGTTCAAAGTTCTTGGCAACAGCTGCAAAGCACTTGACTTTTTCTATTAACTGATTTATTTTTGCTAATCTCTTAAATTTACGTAAATCATGCACATTTTGGCACAATTTAAATAAATGAATTATGCATAAGCAGCAACTGAACCAAAAAGTTGGCGAACAATATTAATCAGAACGCATGATAAAGTATGCATGATAATTT
This sequence comes from Drosophila paramelanica, assembly GCA_035043915.1. Lineage (NCBI taxonomy): Eukaryota > Metazoa > Arthropoda > Insecta > Diptera > Drosophilidae > Drosophila > Drosophila paramelanica. Next base: position 6,808,898 of record JAWNMO010000354.1, on the reverse strand, counting down.
CTTTCATTAACGCATATTTAAACCGGCTATTCCCAGGACTACCTGTTCTGTGGTCTCCCATTTCTCTTTGTAGAGTCATGTTTTAAATTGAACGCTTAGCATAATTCGATAGCATGGCAAACAAAGGGAACAAACGGCGAATAAGTGGAAAGGCAAACAAAATCAACAAAAGGGGATTACAAGCAGCGTGAAATTGGTTCAATCGGGGGGCGCCAGCAAAAACAGGCGCAACAGCGAAAAGCATCGCATTCCATTACAGAACGCAAATTTGAAGCGCGTTACCAAATAGCGCATAATGAAGGCCGCCATTAGAAGATAAAACTGGCCAAAAATCTATCGAACGGGCTTAGTTGAACGTCCAACCAGCGGGTTGGCTTTGATATCTGTCAGGCTCTAACTGAAAGGGAGCCACTAATGAGTTCTGTGCCTGCACGGCAATTATGTGGCCCCAGTAGGCGTGGAAAACTTTTTTATCTTGTAAATCGTTTAGCGTGAAATTCTGTCAGTGCCTTGGCCAATCGGCCACGGACGATGGTCGGTTTGGCAGCCCATCAGTAAAAAGTTACTAAAAACTGTCAAAATGTTAAAAGGGCCAACAACAACAAACTCGCTGTGAGAGATATTCAAATGCCAGGCAATTAAAAGAGATGCTCATTAAGGTATCTCTTATTGTTTGCTGCTGTTGCGTTTGTATTTGTCCCGAAAACAGTGTCTAGACTTCATTAACATGCATATTTATCATGTTGCCTCTTATGCATAATGATGGGCTATTGACATTTTAAATTCTCTCTAGTGTATTTAAATTGTGTTTAAAAAACAATTACGGTTATTGTCTGTTAAAAACAGCGATGAGATTTAAGACCCCAAGCATTTAAATGGCAGCAAAAGTTTACGGCGAACCCAACAAAAATTAACTTCATTATGGACAACGCTTGGCCTTGTCCCAAATACGCCAGCCATTCTATTAAAGAAATATGAAATCCAGCTAAAGGAAATTGTAATGAAAAAGGCCTTTAGGTTAGTTTGACGCAGTAAGCGAGTGAAAACAAAGGCCACGCTGAAGAACGCGCGAGCCCCACCGAGACGTGCGGTACGGCAACTCATCAAGAACAACAAAAAAGTGTGCAACAGTTTTCAAGCGCTGAGCTGGCTCAAAGGCAGCACAACGATCCACACACGATACACATACGCCCCGTTGCTGCGCGATTGCGTGTGCATTTTTGTTTAGAGCCACAACAAGCGACAACAGAAACAACAACAACAACAAAAAGCAGCAACAACAATAGAGAAACAAGTCTGTGCAAACGCTTGTGATGTATTCAAGTTGACACAAATCTGGCGCAAATCCGCAAACACAAACAGAGAAAAACGGAGGAAAAACGAGTAGCAACAACAACAGCAACAACGACTGCAACAATGCAACTTTAAATGGGTCTGACACGACGAGCTATGCAAATGTGTATAAAAGTATAAGTTTACATTGCTGGTTGTGCGTGCTGGTGTGTAAGAGAAGTATTCTTGACTCCTAGCGAATCATTTATGAATAAAATAACACCAACGACAGACAAGCGATGCTAAATTAAAAGCAAAACAGCGCAAAAATGTGCTATGAAGTGAACAGGGGGAATTGTCATTTAAGCTGAGCTCACACATAATTGAAAAAGGAATAACAATAACTGCAGCACTACGATGGGCTAAGTATGGTCGTGCCACAGAGCGTGTGAATGGAGCTAACAGTGTCATGGAAATTGTAGTAACAGAACATCGTTTGAAGGCAACTGAAATTAAATAAAGCAATAATACACAATACGCAACGTAAGAAAAAAATGCTAGAAATTTGCTGTACAAATTGAACTGGGCATCGGAGAAGAAAGTGCATCCGCCTCACGTTCGCCACACAATTTGCTGACGCTGCACGAAATAGCCAACGTTCCAGGGCAGGAGCGAAGGCAACAATTGCGTTCCAGCTCTCTCATCCACCCTTAACTGATTCGTTTGACATGTGTGTTTTGTGCGCACTTTGAGTCCGATTACATATTTGCAAAATGAAATGGAATTTATGCCAATGCCAATGCAACAGCAGCTGCAAGTCCCCGTTGGGGCTCGTGCGTCACGGCTACAGCACTTGTGTATGCATATGGCTGATTTCTACAGGGAGCTGCAGCTGCGAGGCACAGATGTCAACTACATCAGGCAGTTGAGGTCCCCGATCCGACAACGTTGCTGGCATTTTACAGAACTCTATCTCAATTGAGCCAACTTCAAGCTTAACAGGTGGGCAAAAACAGTGTAAAAATTCTATTAAATACAAATTATCATGTTTTATTTAAAAGGAGCCTAAAATATATATTTGTATGCGCAACGCCACACAGGAAAAATAACCAAAATAAGCGAATGAAACAGCCATTGCAGGGAAAGGGGCAGTAGGTGAGAATATCCCGCTGGGAATGTGCTGCACGCACACGGCTCAAAGCAATACATGCCACAGAGACAAGTCTGCGGAAGTGTGAGAGTGTGTGTTGGAGTGTTAAAACACCACAAGTGACTTTGTTCAGCAGTTACAATTTGCTTTTTATTGACTCGCAAGGTGCCGACAACCGGCTTCCTGCGTGGAGCGTTCGCTGCTCTAAGACTTTGCCAGTCCCGTAACTTCCTCGCATCTCAGCCGAAACCCTTTCAATTGGAAATTTGTGCACTCACCTTGTAGCAAACAGCAAATGAGCACAATGATGCGTATATCGTTCGTGTGTTTCATATTTATGGCATAATAATCCCCTACGCCGAGCTAATGATACGACGCCCTACTTTGGGTGGAAATAGTAAGGCTTTTGGCGATTAAGTTTTGTGCTTTTTTTTTGTTTCTTTGTAAGCCGTTTTCTTTCGGATTTATGTATATTTCCTTTTCTCTCTTTTGATAGTTTCTCGTGCTAGTTTTTGTGCCTTTTGTTTATAGCTTGAGTTGGCATTGCTGTTTACTTTCGCTTCGTTTTGTTTGCTTATTACTTCGTGCAACTTTTCGCATAAATTTCAGCCTGTTGCCATTTACAGTTGGCTTAATGAAACGTCCTGTATAGTGAAATTCCAAGTCCCATGTGTGAATATTGCCAGTGGCTCATTAAATGCGAGTTGAAGTCTGTAAAATAAAACAAATGGATTTAAATAAGTTTCAGATACTTGCACTCAAGCGCTCAATAAATTATGTTAATGCAGCCCACAATTGTGAAAATAAATTTTTAGCAGAATGAAATACGGACTTCGTTTAATATAATTCAAGTTTCCCATAAATAATAATTTCCTTAAAACTCCTATTACTTATATTTTTATTAATTTAATTTGTTCCAATTAACCCATCGAAAAATCAATTGACGTGAATGGCTTCAGTCTTGATTATTTTGTCTACTATAAAATTATTATTATAACTTTTTTTTGGTCGACGAGCGAGAAACTTATATTGATTTTCATGAACATTTCAAGGACTCCATGAACACTTGTGTTCTTGGCAACCATTGAACACTTGACAACCTCAGAAACAACATTAATACAATGTGGTCAAATTATGACATGTGCTTATCGGTGATTCAATAAATTCAATTTGATTGACGGCGATTTGTCTAAAAAGAAAGCAGAAACTTTTTGAATTAAACACAACAAGCGTACATGTCAGCATTAAAATGTTATATATATCTTAACGGAGCAGTCTGTTTTACTAATTTATGTGTTTAATGCATTAAAAACGTTTAAGGTAAAAATGTATAAATAAAAATGCTACCAACAGTATGAAATTCAATATAATAAACAAAGCGCTTAATCTTGATTTTTGTGGTCCCAATGTCTCAGGCTTCTGAATCAGGAAACATTTGTTATATTTTTACTCTTGAATGAAATACAAATCAAAAGTAATCACACAAATGAATAAAAAATAAAACACAATCTCTAATGCACAGCAGAAATCTTAATGTAAACGTAAAAAAATGTGCTGGTGTCGAAGGCGAAGAGGGCCTCATCTCGTTCTTTTTGTATTTGGCAACTGAAACTTTTTGATGCGTTTTGCCCACAGACGCAGATGAATTTGTCTGTTCCAGTTCCAATTGCTGCCCCAATGGGACATTATGCGCATTTTCAGCGAAGTTTGTAGAGTCTTCCAAAGTTTATTTTGTATTCCAATTCCTTTTGTTGTTATCAGTAAGCGAAAAATGCTGCGCCTGCGATTATGCAGTAAAAACTTTTGCAGCGCCGCCATTTTGCATTGCAAAACGCGGGTACGCAAATTGGGTTGCGAGATGGTTGACACTACGTGATGCGGCGCGCCGAAAGTTTCTAGATTGACGGCATGAATGCATACACAGGGGGTAAAGGGAAAAGATTGAGAGAGCCGCAGTCTTGAATTTGGTACTATGTATTAAACTGAGGTAATACCGAAAGCTTTATTTTTCCGCTGCTATTTTCCACAAAGTTGACTCATCCTTAATGTGCTTAAATATGTGCAAACATTGCTGCAACAAATGTTATTCGCCTTTGGCACTCTGTAACCTTAAATACCTATTCCCATGCTGCTTGTTTCTGGATTTTTGTAATATTTTCTGTTTGTTTCTCTGACACTACTACTACTATTAGAATGCAACCGCACACCCTCTTACGACTGCAACTACTGTATTTACTTTATCTTCCCCTGAGCCGCCCTTGCACACAACTCTATCTCCCAGTTCGTCTTCATCGGGAACTTTGTTGCTGTTGCTGCTGCAAAAGTTATTAAAGCTATAGCCGCACTATATTATTGTAAAACAAGTAACAACAACAAACCGACAACTTCTCCCTTTGGTCTGGCATTCAGTTGGTAGTTGTTTATCTTTTGGATAGTTGCCTGAAGTTTTTGGGGTCATGTGTTTAAGCTTGTGTTTGTTGATTTGGGTTATCATTTATACCACTTCAGTTTTGTGAAAGATAAAATTGGCAATTAATATAAAATATTTGCTCGTATGCTGAATAAATTATATATAATTTGCTGTACGAGCAGCAATAAGCTGACAAATTAAATTTACACGATGACCCACGAAATCCCATTTGCACTCACCGACCACATGCCAAATATGTCAAGCAGCTGCCTATTTGCGCATAATATTGATTTTCGGTTTGACATACGACTGGGGACCCATTCCTGAAATTAACAAAGTGACACACTTATTCACACATATGCAGGTGTACTATACGTTCAATTTGATTATAAGGTAGAAGCAATGGAGCGTAAATATTTGTACTCGCTATTGCCGCCCCTGCTGCATGGCTATGCAGCCAAAAGCTGCATTACCAAAAATCACATTAAAATTCAGCATTGCAAATTGCTGTTGGCACAAGTCAAAATGTTTGACACTTAATCCAATTTAAACATAAATTTTACATTAGCAGGGAATACAAAATTAAGTGGATTAACTAAATTGCCCGACGGCAGCCACCACAATACAGAAATGATATCTGATTAAGAGACGTATAAAATAATTTTGGAATATAATTAAGATTAATATTAAATGGAAACAGTTGACCCTAACAATTTAAAATGTTTTCTATTGCTACTGGGTAAATTATGAAAGTTCAAATATATTGTACCGTAAATTATTATTTATGTAATATAATATTGGTATTGATTATATTGATATTCGTCTGCAGATATTAATTGTATTCAAATAGCTTCATATAAAAACCAGTAAGAACATTGCAGTCGGGCGATACCGACTGCGTTATACTCGTTCACGTTCTTACGTACGGTCAAAAAAGCATGTACTCCCCCCTTGTGAATTTTGGAAAAAAATATTTTTTCAAAATTTAGAATTGCGAATTTATAGTTTTAATCGATTTTATTCGTCACAATTAGCATAAAAAACAACATTGAAAGTGATTTTGGGGGGGTCAAATTTTTGGTCAAAAATCATGCCAAAATCGACAAAAATTTTGACATGTAAAGTTGTCAGATTCCATAGCTCCCATATATCAAACCCCCATAACTTTGTCAAAAGTGAACCGATTTTCACGTTTGATGGCATTTTGATCATGATTTGTCCTATATATTAATTCTACATTCAAAATATATTCGTTTTCGAAAATAAAATTTTTTTGAATTTTTTGGTCAAAAAAGCATGTACTCCCCTTGTGAATTTTGGAAAAAATATTTTTTCAAAATTTAGAATTGCGAATTTATAGTTTTAATCGATTTTATTTGTCACAATTAGCATAAAAAACAACATTGAAAGTGATTTTGGGGGGGTCAAATTTTTGGTCAAAAATCATGCCAAAATCGACAAAAATTTTGACATGTAAAGTTGTCAGATTCCATAGCTCCCATATATCAAACCCCCATAACTTTGTCAAAAGTGAACCGATTTTCACGTTTGATGGCATTTTGATCATGATTTTTCGCATATATTAATTCTACATTCAAAATATATTCGTTTTCGAAAATAAAATTTTTTTGAATTTTTTGGTCAAAAAAGCATGTACTCCCCCTTGTGAATTTTGGAAAAAAATATTTTTTCAAAATTTAGCATTGCGAATTTATAGTTTTAATCGATTTTATTTGTCACAATTAGCATAAAAAACAACATTGAAAGTGATTTTGGGGGGGTCAAATTTTTGGTCAAAAATCATGCCAAAATCGACAAAAATTTTGACATGTAAAGTTGTCAGATTCCATAGCTCCCATATATCAAACCCCCATAACTTTGTCAAAAGTGAACCGATTTTCACGTTTGATGGCATTTTGATCATGATTTTTCGTATATATTAATTCTACATTCAAAATATATTCGTTTTCGAAAATAAAATTTTTTTGAATTTTTTGGTCAAAAAAGCATGTACTCCCCCTTGTGAATTTTGGAAAAAAAATTTTTTTCAAAATTTAGAATTTCGAATTTATAGTTTTAATCGATTTTATTTGCCACAATTAGCATAAAAAACAACATTTAATATGATTTTGGGGGGGTCAAATTTTTGGTCAAAAATCATGCCAAAATCGACAAAAATTTTGACATGTAAAGTTGTCAGATTCCATAGCTCCCATATATGAAACCCCTATAACTTTGTCAAAAGTGAACAGATTTTCACGTTTGATGGCATTTTGATCATAATTTGTCCTATATATTAATTCTACATTCAAATATATACTAATTTTCGAAAAAAAATTGTTTTGAATTTTTTGGTCAAAAAAGCATGCACTCTTGTACTCAATTGATTTTATTTGTTTTATTTGATATATGCGGGGCGGAAGGAGGCGTGGCTGGGAATTCTTTTATCGATCTTCAAAGGAGCTGACCAGTTATCTACCTTCCAAATTTTAAAAACTTTTAATAAACTGTGGGAGATTAGCCATTTACAATTTTTTAGGGTGGTGGCGCTGGGGGGTGTTCTAATGGGCGTGGATGGGATATCAAGCGTGCAATCCTTGGGGACGTTTACAAGCTATCTACATACCAAATTTGGTGGCTCTATCTTAAAAATTGAAGGATATATACACGTTTTATCGATTTGCGATTTGAGGTGCATCGACTTGTTATCGTATTGCCAGCCTCCCAGTGGGCGTGGCACAAAAATCTGAACACTTTGACTGAAGAGGATAACTACAAGAATATATCTATCTTCAATAGCGCCGCAAAAAGTTGGACGGACAGAATGACGGACAATGCACAAACCCAATATACTAGTTTCATTTCGTGAACGAGTATAATAAATTGGGCTTCCGTTAGCAAATAAAGCAGCTGTTGATATCCGAAATGTGTCAAACTCAAGATAGCCTAGTGTAATGTGATTGGCAGTGCAAATATATGGATAGGTTAGGCGTGCCTAAATATATAGTTTTTTATTGTTGGCTGGTGAGTCCTTTAAAACTGTAAAATTTAATGGCTGTTGAATATAGTGCAAAACTCATACAAGATTCAAGCGCATCTGTGTTGAATGTGGGTCGCAAAGGTTCTGAAATAAACATGAATTTATGTGCTTTACGTTTCGGTTGATAAATATCACACTTGCAAAATAAAATAATACAGTTTATGACTGGACATAAAAAAAGCTACTGTGCTGTGTGAGGGCAAAATGTTTATAGCCTTTCAGCCTAAACAAATCAAAAAATATTGATTACCTATACGCAGGAACATATGAAAGCTAATAATGTCGAATTTCCGCACGCATGCAGGTATCTTATTTTTGCATGTTTGCTTATTTTAAAATTTAATTTTAGAATGTATGTATAACATAAAAAAACTTTAAATTTAAAACATTCTCTACGTTGCGGAATAATTTGGGCAAAGAAACTTATTTTAAATCAACCTGTATAATACCATCATGCACAATTCTATAAGCCAAAAAGAAGACAACCAACGATAAAAGAAAACGACATTCATTGACATAAAAAACTTTAATTTTTAATGGGAACGTCACCATATGAGTTTTTTTTACCTGTGCGTGTAGATAGGATGTTTCAGGTGCAAAGCACATAAAATATAAATGAGCACACAGCACAACAACAACGACCACAACAACAACCGCTGCCACAGTAAAAAGCGACATGGCAACTCGGCTGACAATGCTGAGTTGAGTCAGAGTTGAGGCGAAGGTGCTTCTGAATTTTGCGACTCGCCACTGTTGTCTTTCAAGGGGATGGTGGTAGCAGGGGCTTATAAGCTTGTGTTATTTTTCTTTGTCAGAGCCGCGTAATGTATTACAAAATTTAAAACAAAGCAAGGTTGACTGTCTTTCTAGATAGAAAAATGCGACATCCAAGCTGTTATACTTTGAGTTAAAAATCTGAGAGAATAATTGCAGCCTAAACAAAAACTATGAAAGGAGAAATAGCTTATTTCAGTTACTTTAATTAAGCACATATTGCATATATAATATAAGTAACTAGTTAACCTCCTTTTAAACATAACCTTAAACCGTTTTAACAAGGGGCAAATAATACTAAATTTATATAAAAATAGTTTATTTAAGCCCCCATCGCTTCCACAATTCTTCCGGAATTGTTATGCCGACAATTTGTGGCTACGGCAGAAGCTCTCTGTCGCGGTTTCTCATACTATGTTGGGGAACCGCAGACGCACTTCAACAACGAAAGCCAAGGCCAAGGCTACATGGTATGCTTTTCGCATGGGTGTCACGTGAAGTCAAAAAATTAACTGTTTTATGGAAGATTTGTCGGCTATGAAAAAAGTTGACAAAAATAAAAGCACAGTGGCAGCTTAAGCGAAAGCCGTGCGATTGCTGTTCGCACCTTGAGCCTACACTGCGTATGAGTTATGTGCTCGTTTATTATTCTTGATATTATTATTCTTGCGTGAAACCTAAAGTAAATTTGATAAAGAGAATTTTAACTTGGAACGCGGGGAATTTTAAGGCACAGTTGCCCTAAAAAATTAAAAGCAAACAGCTTTCATTTCACGTCTGTCTGCTTTCCTCGGTGTGAAGAATTGAAAAATTACGCACAAATTCATATTTGACGAAAGCCAGCAGAAAACCACTATGGGGGACATGGCCGCTTGTCTCTCCGTTAAGCTACTACAAATTGTCTGAGCCGGAAATTAAGTGCACAGTCAAAAGGAAGATTGCCTTAATGTACTAAACTGAAATACTGTGTACGAGTTTTTCGAGTGGAAAATGCTCAAAAGAATGATGTATTTAATTATTTAATAAAATAATTTGACAGGCTGTGTATAGAGGCGCAAGCTTTAATAACCTGCACCCATAAAACTATAAAAGAAATAGTTGTACTATAAGCCTTACGTTTTTTATCTACGTCCAGTGACGATGCTTCATGGAAACTCACCTTATAATACAAACATTTTTTTTTTGTCCTGATGGCAATTTCCTGTTAAAACTTTTTCGGGGGGCCCACAAAACCATATATATGAATAGGCCATGTCTGCATAATTTTCCACGATAAAAACTTTTACCAAAAGGATAGGGACAGAAAAAATAAAAGAAAGTAAAATGTTAGCGACGCGACCTCTTGGAAAAAATGACACATAATTTGAAAAGTTTCAGCAAGGAGAGTGTGAAAAAAAATTTAAGTTTCCGTCAAAGTTGATGCCACACATTATTCAAAAATGGAATATAGCTACCGCAGCGTAAATTCTGTAACTCTTAAAACACCATTGAATTATAATTTACAAAACAGAGTTAATTATGATTGAATAGTGAGTTATCTGCGCGCTTAATATGAATTTTAATTGAATTTATGAGAAGCTGTTAAGTGCTGCAGTCTGGTTCCCATTGTTTGTCTGCTATTGTTTTCGAAGTAACCAAATAATTTGCACACTAGAAAACACATTGTTTGTTCAATATGCCCGGCAGAACAATCAATGAGAGTTGCACCGTGTTACGTTCCTTCAATGTTTACTAATGGGGTCAACGACTGGGTTTGTTGTGTTTAGTACAGTTTGCTTTGAATTGCTTTGTTTTGGTGTAGTTGCCTTAATAATAACAAAACTTTGTGTATTTTAAAAGCTTGAATTATCCATATTCAAACTTGTCTTTGCTTCATTTCATGCCTTGCATATACATTTTACTCGGCCTTAAACTACCTACTTACTTTATTAGTTTTTATTTGTTTCCATTCAATTGAGTTTATTAATTGTCATCGGGTGCCAATGTTCCTTAAGTTAATATCCAAATGAAAAGTTTCTTTGTATGTTTTGATTTAGCTCCAATTGTTATTGCTGTTCTACTTATAACTCCGCTGTTGGGTAAGGTGACGTTCCTAAACTTTAAACACACGCTAAAACACATTCACTGTAGCCGACATTTCTGCGTATGCTTCATGTCGTGTATATATGCAGCTCGACATGCAATTTAAGTCGTGACTTGCATTAGGCAACCCACCAGCCATCAAGCAACCATTAGACGTCATTCGTCAACGGGTCTGAAACTTTAATTGGCCGCGCACTTTGAAAACAATTGCACCCCAATAATATTCGCGCCGTGCCCCTAAGCAAAAGTTCACTTTTTAACAGACACTGACGTGGCCAATCTAACGGCTCAGCTTTATGAGAGGCATTATGCAAACGTGCCGAATCGATGTTGATATTAGACAGCTAATTTCGCAACCGCATATTTTTGTTAACACACGAGTAAATCCCGTTGCGGAAGCCTTTGGCCAGCCGCTGTCACGTCCGTACCGCAGACCCAACCGATTTTGACTGAACGCTCCCTGGCAGGGAGTTTGTTTATGGTCGAGCCAGCAAGCACCCTGCCTGATGACTAACATCGGCAGCAGCGGTATCGTCCTCGTTCACATCCGCGTGCTCGTGTTTATCTTCGGCTGTGCGTTCGGCAGTCAGGAGTCTAATACGTCGTGAGCTTTTTTAGTACATTGAGCGATTTTGGTTATATGTCTCATATCGTTTGCATTTTAAGAGAGTTAATTGTACAGTTATAAGAGCGCCCAAAAGTGGGTAAAATAAAAGCCTACGATAAAACTTAAACTTAAACGAAGTTGGCCGGCCATGTTCTGATCTGAGATGTGTATCCTTTGTCAGGTTTGTCATTTACGAGTTTTTGTCTAAGTATTTTAAAGATGTATATATATATATTTTTGATTAAATACAAATTCTTCTTGTTAGTTTATTTTGCTAAATTCGACTGAGCACGCTTTTCCTAATGTAGCAGCCAGTCGAGGAATAAAAAACACACAAAACCACAAAGAAACACACATACAACGCTTTCGTTTTTATGTGAGTGTGTTTGCCTGATTGTGTTTGCTATATGTGCGTTTCGAACGTTGTGGTTTCGCTGAAGACAGAATAAAAAACAAACGAAACCTGAAGCCGAGCAGAGCTGAAGCGGGAGCAGCAGCCAAAATTGTTAACCTTTTGGGGATATCAAGCATTTACGGCAGCCAGCGGCAGCAGCAACATTTAAGTTTTTATCAGAACAAAATAAAGTTTTGCTGTTCGGATTTAGCCGCCCACAAAACCAACAAAAGCAAAGCAGAAGGCGTCTGGCAGCCACAAGTGCACGCTCTGCCCCCAAGGACGCTTGAGGACTTAAAGCAACATCTTTTTTTTTTGTTGGTTTTTTCTTCTGTTGGAAAAACTTTTATATTCTTTTCAATTTGATTTCTGCCAGTAAACTTTTCAGGGATTTAAATTTAGGTACAGCCGCTGTAACTATTTGTCGTTCAGGTGAGTTTTAGAAGATAGCGGATGACGCCGTCTAGACGCGTTTCACATTATTTCCGTAGCAATTAAATGCAAATCAAATACGACGAGTGTCAGCTGGTGTAAGCGCTCCCTGTAAGCCATTCGTCATGTGTGACATACCATATTTTGTGAACCATGTGAGCGTCAAATTTGATTTGAATTTAGCAGCGAAAAGGCAATTGAATGACGCTTTAACCACTTGCTCACATCTGCTCACAGCCACAATGAGCAAAAATATATGCCGTATCGGAAGCAAGACGGAGGCATCGCATTTGGTCCCCCCCGTTCCATCAGCTAGGACTAATGTTGTCAGCAAGGCATCCGATAATGGTTCTATTTTTGATCGACTGGGCGGTATTGAAGACATAGCCCAGTGTGACAGCTCCGGCGTGCCGTTCATTCTGGTCGACGGCGTGTGCGTGAGGACGCGTCAACAGCTGCTAACGGCGTTGGCCAAGCGCGAAAAGAAGAACATGGAACGTATTCGGAGACAATGTTGCGTTCTGCCCTGGCTGGAGCACACGAGGTCGGCAATGAAGGCAGAGCCTACTACAGAGTCGGAGAAAGAAACCAAGGATGAAGCCGATTTTCAGGAAGATCTTGAGCTTCTAAATCTAGACTTGTTACGAGTTCAAGAGATAAATTTGGCATCACAGAGATCGGGGTCGGTAACGCCTATTGCGCATTCGCCCAGTGACGAGGATCTGGAGCTTAGTATGTCCAGGATGGACGAAATTCGTTTACAGTTGGAACAGCTGCGCGAGCAGCATGAAACGGACACGACGACAACGATTCCACTGGCCGAACAATTACGCATTAGGCGACAAGCAACGTTTGATATTGAGCGAGATGAGTCGACTAAGACGACGTCATCGACCATCTCCCTAAACTCCCAGCTTTCCGGTGCGAGTAAAGTGTACCTGGCTCGTGCCACAACCTTCAGCCAACAGCCCAAACAAAGCTCACGTCCGACCATACAGAAGATATACAGCGCGGGCTGCCTGTGCAAAAAAAGCAATACGAGCATAGTACAGGATAGTAACAAAGCTTACAGATTAGAGCCGTATAGTGCGGAGAGTTCCCATGGAATGCCCATTCTCAATCAAATTGGAGATCTGCTGCTGAAGTCGCCGCATCAAAAACCGTTGCTAAACACTGGATCCTTCTCCTATCTGGTAACTATCTCACCAAACTTAGGCTCTACTAGCGGCAGCGTGGAGCCAACCACACGTTCGTTGACTATACCAAATAACACACGCTGTGTATCTGAAAGAATGAAAATAGATTCGCCCTCAGATGCAGTTGTCCAGCCAGCCCTTCAGCCAAAGTCGCGCACATTTTTAAAGATACCACGCTTATTCAAGAAAATTAAAAAGTAATTTCATACGACATACGACAATAGCAGGGTGCTTGATGGTTCATAATCTTTCTGTTAATATGCAATGGCTATTCAATTGATATATTTCTAAATAAATATTTATAACCTCGCCTCTTTTAGCCTTATCGACAAAATATCCTCTTCATATACTGAAAACGCTCAAAAATTGTGCCACATATGGTTAGACCTTTACTTAAATGCTGCACTCGTCTGTAATATTTTTAAAAATTTTAATTTAAATATTATTCATTGTATAAGGAATACACTTCATTTCATTTTGATTGTAAGTGAATTATCATTTTTTACCAAGGACGTTTGATCAGTAGCGTATACTCAAAATTGCACGCAGAAGTCGCTTTTTCTAGCAATTAAATTAACGAAAATGTTTGCCGAGTTTTTCTTTGGCTTCGTGGCTGCTTCATTGAGGTGCCTAATTGCTGTGCCCGCTTTACCTGCCACGCACTTGTCGCACTTTCATTGCTCATTTCCGAAACAGGCAGCAGGTGCGGCGGGATGCGAACGGAGCTCATTTAGCAACAATTGCTTAATTGTGGCAAAAGGGCCTTAAACTTTGCTTTTCCATTTTGCCTAAGCCCGAGTTTAAAGTGCACTCAAACTGGGCCAGCTCGGGCAGCTCGTCAGCATAGCTGAGCAGTGGCATTGCAGTGTCTCTCACTTCCGGGCCTCTATCAAGTTTCTGACAGATTTGGCAAACCGTCAGTCAAGTGCTTGGCATGTCTGTTGCTGTTGTCCTTGTGGGGCCCCTCAGGACGCTGCTTGGGCCAAAAATCATTTCTGGCCTTTTTGCTTGTGCTCAAATTGCAAGATTGACTGCTGCTCGGCTGGGCCGCCGGCAGCGGAGCGGCGACAAAGACAAAACTTTCAATTAGTTTTAATTAAATAACAAACAAAATTACTCTGCGGCGCGTGCGTTCTTTGAGGTTTTCTCGATGAGTTTGACTAACAAAACCAAGTTGAAACAACAACAAAATTAATGCCAGCGCTCCTCTGGGAGGGCGTAGCTGCGTCCACTCAAAGAACTGACAGCATTTGCAAATTATTTGACAATTTTATTTCCCATTGAAATTAGGTAAACGGGTATATAAGAGATAGAGAAATTATAAAATATACCAGTAAACCAGTTGAACAACACATATATTTTTATTTGTTATGTTATAGTGCAGATCTGAAAAGCAACGATTTATATATAACCATATCAACCTAACTATGACCAACAGGCTACAATTTCAATATAAAAATATTGGTGAAAATATATGTTTAAGTGCAGAGTAAGTTTCAATATTTCACTATGGACAGCAAGTCATTCCTCACCGAAATCTGTTCAGTTTTGGGAGTTTTCTGTATGGATTATATAAATTGCTTGTATGTAGAAATAAAGCAAGTACGGGGTAACATTCAGTCGGGAACTAATGACTAAAGTTTTTTCCCCGTTTTTATCTCGCATTTTGGCAAATAAATTTCATGATTTACTGCGACCAAACAGGAAAGTGGGAAACAGCGACGAGGAGTAAAAAACCATCCCATCCGCTACATTGTGTATGCATTTTTTGAGTGGGCGTTGGGATGCTGGCGTTAAATAAAATTTGCAATTAGATTTGGCAAAAAGCAGCCACAGCATCCGCAAGGAGCAACATTCCGACCAAGCGAACAAGCCACCCCGTTGCCTTCTAAACCCTTACCACCAGAGAAACGGTTGCCTGGCCCAAATTTTAATGCAGAAACTTTAATCGCAACGGCGACGACAACGGCGCATTTCCGGCATTTGTTGATTTTTAGACTGTACATCCTGCAGCCAGCCACAACAGCAGCCGACATCAGAGGCTTAAACACGAGAGCACTGCGGTCGACCTCATCAAATTTGCTGCTTAGCGCTTACCAACGATGAAGGACGCACGCCACAGGCCGCACAGCAAATGCCAGTCCAGCGACAGCTGCGCAAATCTGTTGCTGTGGGGGTTTTAATTGCTAGCACAGTCCGGGATTTTCTGTTTGAGCCCCACTAGACCTCGATGCACTTTCACTCGTCTCGCCTTTGAGTGTGCCACAAATTAAATAAATAATATTTTGATTAGCTCGCTGTATATATATTGTCCAGACAAAATTGCGGCAGCATCTTAGAAACTTCTACTGAATGAGTGCTTGGTGTGAATTAAAAAATTGAGTCCATATTGATTTATGTATATATTTTTAAATATATTTTTAATGGAAACAATAATATGGAAAAGTCTATAAATTTGAGGTGTTCTGTCCAACATCTTTTAATTTATATTCATGTTTTTCTAACTATTCTTCTTTACAATTTGTGGTACTTTTTGTCGCATTGAAATATCAATATGTCACGCAATTAGAATGCTTTATAATAATTACATCATAAATTCACTAGTCCCTCCACCTTATTGAGATGAAGGGGCCGATGTGTTTGTGGTCTTGCACTGTTGCCAGTTGCATCGAGAAATGAAAATAAATTACAAGTCGCTGGTGCTCTGGGTTTTCGTGCTTCCGTCGTGTTCGTCGCTAATGGCGGCACTAGGTACTGGGCCACGTTTACATATTTGAGTACTAAGTTGAGCACTTGATCAGCGAGTGCATGGCGTAGGCGAGAGCTACACATTCTCTTTCAGTTCGTGGATATGTGTCTGTGTGTGTGTGTGTGTCTGTGACAGCAAGATTAATAAAATTTATTATCATTGCGATAGTGGATCCAGCGGGCAAAACAAACAAACAAAACACCCCACATATCTATCTGCAGGGCACATGTATTTATGTGGCCAGCACTAAACCAGCAGGGAAAACATATCAAAATGAAGTTAAATTCATTTTACAACACACACCAAGCTCAAACTGAAATTGCAATGCTGCAGAATTGCCTTGAGATCCAACAGCAGGAAAGCGGAAGTTCGACGCCCAAGTGGCAGCCGCGATAATAACGCTCGGCATGTGTGCTAAAGTATTAGCATATAAACATATTCACACTCAGACACACACACACACTGTCAGGTTTTGATGTGTGTGTGGCAAGTGTGAACGAAGAACTTTTGACTGCCATGGCGCTATCTAGAGACACATAAATATGAAAATGCAGGCGGGACTCGAGAGCGCACCGAGCTGCATGACTGCAGCCAGGAGTGCGAGTGCAAATGCAAGCTAGCATAGCCTGGCGAATAGTGAGTACTGAGTACCTAGGCGCTGACTACTCGGTGCAAAAGCGACAAGCCACGCCCATTAGCAACACCCACACACGCAAGCACAAGCAACTGTAACACATTCGAGCCATGCTGTGGCATTTGAATATTATTGTCGCGCACACACAAGCCCGGGACTACACGCCCTGGACAGACCCCGACCCGGAGGCAGGAGCGGCAACAGCAACAACAATAAACACATTAGAAGCGCCACTCAGTATTTAATGGTGTTTGTGCCAAATAATAGCCCAGTACGTCGCAGGACCCAGAAGCAGAGCGAGCCGCTCCTCATGGCGCCGTAAATTCAAATTAAGTCGCCCAAGTTGCTGACAGTTAAAATCTTCGCAGCAAAAATGTAGAGCGCAGCCAGAAAGCCGAGGTCCGTGCTTTAGCAACAGCAGCAGCTGCAGCAGGAGCAGCAGCAGAAGGAGCAGATGCTGCAACAGATCAGCTGCAGGCGCTACCCTGTAGTATGTCACTATATATATTCGTTGGTAAGTATATGTGAGCATTAGTTAGGAGTAGTTTCGTTGAAGAGTGAACAGAGTTGCTTTTAAATTTATGGCTCGAAAGTGCAGCACTGGAGTCAGCACCAAACTGCAGATGGATTAAGTGCGATTGGTGTCAACGAATCTAACTGTGAACAGCTGCCATATTTTCATTTTAATTAAATATTTTTCACAAATCTCCATACCTATACCAAGCCACAAAATGTTACATTGCTTTGAGCAGCAAAATCTTAAATAAAAACCTTTTCAAGTATTCAGTAAAAAATAATAAGCTTTGTAAAATAAATATAATCTTAAAAAACCAACTTAAGTTTAACCTGGTCGTGTGCTGAAAAAAACAGTGCCAAATGATTTTTTATTTATCGATTAACAATAAAGTTCCGGTATCATATTAGTAAAGCAAATTTGGGACTATTACAGAATGTTTGATCGTCGTCCTTAACAATGACGTCCAATTCGTTCACCTGGCCTGGAAACTCGAAACCAATTAAAGTGAAGGAAAAACTGGCAGGACACAAATTTACAGCTGCGCGCTGTAACCAAATTACTAGAGAGCATAGAGGACAATGATGCCACCGACCCAGTGCAGTCAACAAATAACTAGCTACCAGTGTCAAAATGTGCAGCATTATAATAAAGGTAGGCAATTTGGTAAATTAAATGGCAAACAATGAATATATTCAAACAACTAAATAACAGAAAGCAACTAAATACATTAAAGCATCCAAACATTTTAGTGTAACGAATCATCGGGCACTCCTGCTCAACACTTGACAGGACATTTAAAAAGGCTTGCCAACTCAAATGATAAGTGTGTGTATGTGTGTGTGTGCACTGGTAAGTACAAACAAAAGCCCTAGAGCCTTTCAAAACATACAACTAAACGACGCGTGGAAAAGCTCCGGAAAAGCGCACAAGAAACGCCACTTTACATACCAAATCGTAAATATTTTGCCTTAAAACAGCACGCGGTTTTACCTGTTTGCCAGGAAAGCAACACTGCCATCCCAACGCATCGAGTGTGAATGAAGTGAGCACTTGGGCGTTTTGGAGTTGGCACAAAAATACAACAGAAAAAAATACAGAAATGTCACTTGAAATGTTTTTACATTTCACTGTGACACTTTACGGAGACCATTTGATGGTCGTCTGGCAACGACAGCTGCAGGTGGAGCTGCTGTGTCAGGGTTGCCATTGCTATTGCCTAATGGTAGCTCATAATTATGTTATGCTGTTTTTAGCAGCTAAATGGCAAGTTTCGTTGTTGGTGTTGCTGCTGTTGTTGCTATTGCAGTTGTCGCCAACAGTCAAGTGCAGCCGCATGCAACAAATGTTCAAGGCAAAGGCAAGCACTAAAGCCGCAGCTGCAAACTTCAAGTGGCAGTTGCTGTTGTTGTTTTTGTGGCACTTCAGTGAGAGAGAGGCTTCGATTCAGGCTTTGGCGCATTAAAACTTTACTCACCGGCAAGTTGGTCTGCTGAAGGCCACTTACAGCACGGTGACATTTAAAGCCATTTCCAGGATTTACTGTTTATTTCCAACCTATGTGCAATCGAGCTGGGAACATTAACAACGTCCTTTCCTTAAAACATACTATTTAGCTTGTTAGCTTTTGGAAACTCATGAGTTTTAAAGATACTTATTAGAATCCCACTCCAATAGTTTGAATCAAATATTTATAATCTCTTCTATTCTGTGAAGCTTAGCAAATCGCCTGTGCAAATAAACAAATCGTTTTAGGACGTCTTAAACTTCAGACCTGCTGCTAAGAAACTCGCAATATAGTATTAAGTACACGCCAAGTGGCCAACAGGCTGAATTTGGCTTACTTAGACTTCTTGCTTTTCTGTAAATCTTGGGCCCAGCTGCTCATAATCAATTTAGATGCTGGCCAACCGCAATAACAACAACAATGGCAACAATGGGCACAGCAGCCCTTACAATTATGTGAAGTGTGTGTATTGCACATTTCCCTTTTCGTTTACTCCACAAAATCATACAGGCTATATAGCAGCTTCTTGGAACAAAGACCACAACACGCTGCCAGCCCGAGAGCTGCATCTTAGCTCACTGCTTGCTTGCTTGGTTGGTCGGTTGGTTGGTGGGTTGGTTGGCTGCCGGTCTGGCTGTTGGTCTTGCTTGGCTAGGACGCTTTTTCATGTTGTTCACTTTTGACGTAAACATTATGATGCATTCGGTTCAGTAATTTTTATTGTATTTTTTCTCATTTCTCTTAGCTTGCCCGCTGGCCAGTTGAGCTCAGCGTTGTTTACTCGGGTCTTGGCTTGATTTCTGGGCTATGCTTTAATATTGCAAACATTGTGCAAAGCGCCTTGACGTCCTCAAACCTTTTATGGTCGTTTTGCTGTTTATTTGGTTTTATTAATACGAATTTCCACTCGCACACTATGCCCTTTTGCTGTGTCCTTATGCTGCATGGCATTTATTCTGTAGTTATTTATTATGTGCTAGACTCCTTTGCCAAACAATTTTTGCTATTATCATTCTACATACTCGACTCACACACGCACACTGCCACACACACACACACGCATAATTATACATACACAATATATTTCATATTGTGGCCTGAAGCTCTTTTTGCATTGTTCACATTGTTCTTGCCAGCCCGAAGGCAGATGAGGCATGCATGGTTTTAATATGCAAGTAATTATTTATTACAATTGAAAAATGTGTATAAATTGCATATAGGCGCATTTTAACTTATAAGCATTTAGCACTGTCGATCTGTTCCACCTAGCCCGTCTATATAGTGGCTAGTTGGAGGAATGGCTACAAAGAATTATATGGCTCGTTCATGAATGTATTCTCTTGCGTTATTTCTTCTTTTTCTTATTGTGGTTTTAGTTTGTTTTGCGTATGCAAATCCCACAAGTTTTTTATACCAGCATTTTTAGATCTATAGTGGATAAAAGTACACATGGATGCAGCAGACATAAGTGCATTTCTCAGTCATTCAATTTTTTGCGATTCGCTTCATGGGAAAAGTACCAATTGCTTTTATTGATTTTGTGTCGAGGGATTCTGCTTTTAGTTGAAATGCAAATTTAAGAATTTTTATAAATATAATAAATGTCACATTAACTTGAGATGCATTACATTCCCTATGAAATCATTTTCAAAAATTGTTTAGTTAGTCTTGTTTCTTTTCATTGGCATGTAGAGAAATTTAATTTTGTTTTATGAAACAAGATATGTCTGGTTTTTAATAAAAAGCCCTGTTTTCTTTATATATTAAATATTTCTTGACAAGGAAGTAAGGTGAAGTTATCAAGTCAAACACACAAATTCGCCATTATTGACATACACATCCATCATCTCTTTTGAGTCTGTTGTAAGCTGTGTGTGTCTGTCGACAATCTTTTGATGTTTTTGTTAATGGATTAAATTCAGCTTGTGCATGTTTTTATACCCTGAACTCATTGAAAATGGGTAAAGAGGGTATGATAGTTTCGTGCAGTTGTATGTGGCAGACAGAAGGTAGCATCTTCTCGCCCATAAAGTATATACCATATATTATTGATGAGGATTAACATATCCGTTTGTCTGTCTGTCCATCTGTCATATGTATGAACGCGAATTTATGAATCAGTTTGTTTCAAATCGATCGATATCGTTTATTATCGATAAATCGACAAGAGTCTTAAGTACTGTAACAATAAAAGTAAATATAGCATATAGTTTCATTAGTCTCGCTTAAGATTATACACTTGAATACATTTCTTTGTGTTGTTCAAGAGTGTGCATGACTTAACATTAAAAACTTAACATTTAAAAACTGCTCGGTGCTGTTTTAGGGAATTCCCAAATCGGGCACTTTTGTTTTCTATAATCATTCGTTAAAATGACTCGAAAAATTTGCTACACAAGCTGCTTTCATCATATTTATTTTGAATAAAATTAATTTCTTTGATTATTCTAATCGCCTTAATGTTTGATGGATACTGAAAGGCATTCAGCTGATTGCGGAAGCTCTTCTCTATTTCAATAGCTTAGCTAACATACTTACCCTACTCGGTGCATTTTGTAGCTGCAGACTGGGGTACCAAAGACCGGGTAGTAGGTCGTGCTATCTATACCTCTCGAATGCACCCAGCAACCACTTGATAAGCTATTTAATGCACTAAATGGAATTTACATTGGCATTCGCGAACCACATGAGTGAGTTTATGAGGAATATGGGCGACGCTGGAACCGCTGGCAGTCATAGCGATTGACGGGCATAACACAGGGCGCAACTTAAATATTTGTCACTCCAACAGAATGAAGAAGAAGCTTCGATGCATGATTATATTGCTTATATTTGTCAACCTGCTGTTGAATATGTTAATTATGTTAGCAATACTCACCTAGGAAGCGCTCAAGTAGGTATCACTAATAATTTTAAAGTGCAAATGTAAGCTTTAATTGAATGTATCGTGTGGAGTTGTGTGTGTGCGGTTGGCCTTGGTCGAATGGAAGCTAATGTTTAAGTGCGCATTTACAGCTGCTTTTATTTTGTTTATATATAAACAGTTGAAGCTCTAAAATTCAGATTGCAAGTTTATTTAATAACTTAAATTAAGTGGCAAATAAGAGCATAATCACAGTGAAGGGGAGCATAAACACGGACACGTCTATTTAATCTGCTCGTTTTAGCTTTTCTCAATTTTATAAGGCCCTTTCATAATCACAAGCTGCGTACACGGTATGCGTATACATAATTAAATCGCACTTTATATTTTTTTAACATAAAATATGTATGGCATTCGTAGATAATTAAAATTAAATAAACAGATAAAACTCAATCATTGCACAACGGCTGCCGCTCTTTTGTGGGCTATCTGAGCCATAATGAATGCCAAAAAGCGAAATATTTAAAAGCTCACCAGGACTTGTGGTATCCTCTGCAGCAGCAACTAATTGCCAGCCAGGTTCTGTTTGCGGTCTGCCAAAAACTATTAAGGATTCGTTCGCAGCGCGATAGTTGCGTAGAACAGCAGCTGGCACCTGGCAAAGTTTCCGCTCACAAAATTGAATCATTTCAAAACTTGGCAAAAAAACTTCCCAAAATTGTTTTTATAATGCGTAAAGAACAAATGCAAGAAGGCAAAAAGAAAAAGAACTGTATTCAGTTGTTGGCGTCGCAAATTAAATTGTGCCTTGCGTTTAAGCTGCATATTTTTCATGGGTGCAACTGCAACACAGCGCAATTCCCGTCAACAACAGTCACAGCCGGAGTGGGGCGCTTGCCACCCTGTTGGGGCCAAGCGGCAACCGCAAATAAATTCAACAGGAAGTAAAAATAACATTTTTTTGTGGGACCGCAACTTAAATGCAAACAATCAGACACAAACGTTCACATATTGGAACGTAAATATTTGTATGAAAAGCTGTGGAACATATCAGAGACGCATTTGGTATCTGTTGACCTATAAATTTGGCATTATCAATAGCCAATTTAATTATTTATATCTATGCATATGTCAAATTTCTATGCCAGCATTCTCCCACATTTAGAATATAATTGCAAGCTCATTCTGCTGACTTGGTTAAATAATTTTGACATTATTATTGCAATTAGTTTTGCAGACCTAAAGGAAATTACTTACCCAGGAGGCCAAAGACAATTTCCTTGCCGCAAAACAATTTAATATGAAATATTGAAATATTGCTATTATCATCCCACAAGCATCTACATTCCTTTTGCATAAACATATTGCTCAAATATGTACACGCACCTTATTGTCTATGGTTGTGAACAATTGACAGGGTAGCAAGCGACCTAAATAGCTCGAAGAGCCTTAAGAGAATTTTGATATTTATGTTACAGAAATTATAGCCCGAAATATTCGAATAAATCGCTATGATAGCTATTAGAAGCAAGATTTAACCTGCACCCAGTACCCAACACCACTTGCATTTGCATTTGCATTCGCCGGAGAAGACAACAGTTTCTCAACTAAGTGAAGGCGTCTGCTGGCTGGGCCTGTACAGGCAGTTGCATGCACTCAGCTAAATGAAAACGTGCACGATGTGCCCAAATAGTTTAGGGCCAGACAACACGATGTGCTGTATTTTGTGGGCACACACGCCAGCCGCATGACCCAAGCAGAAAGCGGCCGCTCGCAGCTGCAGCAAAAGTTCAAGACATGCAGCGCATATAAAATAGGGTGGCCATACCTAGTCTGTTGTTGCCCCTATTTCGGGGTGAAAGTCGACTGGTAATAACAGCGCAACCTAGCGTCAAGACAAAGCCAGCAGTTTGCTGCAGAAATGGAAGAAGCCAATGTGCATCAGACGCCGCCCAAAGCTGCAACATCAAAAAGCAGCTGCACCAGCTCCTCGTCGTGGTGCGTTTGCTCTGCCCTTGCATAGCATATTTGTGTGCATATACATGCATATATAAGTACATATGCAGTCGCCGCTTTCGTAACCTAATTTGATCATTTATCAAGTGTGAAATACATGAGCTGGCAGCGCAAACCTACGGTCGACGTCAGCGTTGCTTCAGCCCGCCAGAGCAACGACTGTAAATCAAAAGAGGAGCCCCACCGTCGACTGACAAATCTAAACAGGCATGTAATCATTTTAGCTGAGGTCTTAATACCGCACTCCTGTCACTGTCTATAGTCGCAGACAGTTAGTTATAAAGGCAAACAGTGCGATGCACTTGTGTGCGTGCATCTGAGTGCACATACGGCGTATGAGCAATATTTGCACTGCACAATAGCTAAATCAAGCGAGGACTATAAGCTGCGAATTGGCCACTGCTATATTGATAATTAAGGTTTCTCTCAGTATATACCCTAAGAAATATACACATATATAAATATATAAAATATATGTACCTATACTAAATGTTAGTTTGGATTCCATGTGAGTTGTTGCCGGGTTAATTTTTTTCTCCTCAGACCAAAACTCATATTGACAGCATATTGCATTGGATCACAACTACCACATTTTAGCCACTCAGCCACTTTTGCCGCACTTAACTGGAGTTTCGTACCCACCTCTAAACGGCCAGCAGCGCGTCAACATAACATTTTACTCTTTATAAATATTTGAGCGCTTAAAAGCTAGGCGGGATCGTTCAAAGTGCCACGGAGCACGGTGGCAGAGTTTGGGTCAGCTGCACCATTTGTTGCTCTTCAGTTAAGGTTTTTTAATGGCAGCTGCAAGCCCGGCAGGTACTTAACAAAGCAACGGCGATAGTCGCATAAGGTTAAAGTCTGCACTGAGCATAATTATAGAGATAAAACCTGCAGGGTTAAAAATTTACCTCGGGCGTCTCCATCTTTTTTCATTTGTGTTTATATTCACTTAACTGAATTGTGGCTACCGGATATTTTCCCGAGAATTACAAATATTTTGCTGCTAATTCAGGCTTAGACTTTTTATACGACAATTCTGAAGCGACATTTTTGCCCCTTTGGACATCAGATTTGCAATTGCATGTCAGGCATAAAAACAACAACCAAATGCACCGAGCGGAAACAACGAATATAGCTATAGCAACAGACGCAGTCCGGATAGTGGATTTGGATTCCGATTTTATACCGGCTGTGCTTCCAGCATTACTGTGGTAAATTTTGCATTAGTTTGCATTAGCCTTCTGCCAGTTGAGGTGCACTCCACGCAGGCTACCCCTCATGTTGTTGTGCAGTATTGTTATTGTTCGTACTAAGTAGTTTTGTGCTCATTGCAAAGTTAGCCGCTTAACCCATTGTTCTGACCTAAGGCCACAGAGCTGTTGCTTAACTTTGTATGCGCTCTGTTTTTGACATATTTTAAATTTCCAACCACTGTTTGCCCAATGTAAAGTTTTCCTGCCTCCCCAACCAGCACTTTTTTCTTCTCCGTATTATATTAAAGAAGCCACTAAACGATGAACAAGACGCGACTGGAACTTGGCTTAAAGCAACTACAAATAAAGCCAATTTGTGAAGGCAAAAGCAAACAGAGGCAAAATTTAAATTTTATTTATGAAGTATGACGCCTGTCAACGGGCTTAAGATAAGATGAAACAAGTGTTGCTTAAATGAATAAATATTAATAAATAAATTTAACTGTAGGTACTTTTTTTGTATATAATATAAACTGAATGATTTGAATAAAAACATTTTGGTAAACCGTCACAAAAGATATACTCCTTAAAAATGCCGTAAAGAAATTAATATTTAAAGCCAAATAGAAATTCTACCCCTCATAAAAAACTTCAATATATCCGATGTTGGATATTTGCTGCACATAAATACATAATATTATGTATAAAACGCAATGACACAATCAAAATACATAATATTATGTATAAAACGCAATGACACATTTTACGCTTGGATGCTGGGTTCCCCTCTTTGTTTTCTCCCCGCATCTCAAGCGTCGTCTTCAGCAAAAGACAGCTCGTGCACATCCTGGAGTGTCATATATCGCGCTGCAAAAGTAAAAAGGCAACTGCGGCTTTTATTGTTTCCGCTGTTGACATTATCACGCTGCCGACACCTGACGGCGCGAGTTGGCACGCATTTTAATGTTGTGACTTTAATGCAACGCGACAGCCCCCACCACTAATACCACCGGCAATAGCACACCCACATCCATAACACGCCGCGCAAGTTATCCACTGTGCAAAGTCAATAAGACGCACACGCTCTGTTGCCACATTAAGATAATTAAAACCGTCCTCCGTCAGCTCTGCTGATTTCAAGAGACTTTCCAACGGATAAAACAATGAATACTCGTATGCTAAATAGATGAAGGTGGAATAGCTATAACTGAATAATTGGGCATCAATTATTGCGACGATTAAACTGCTCTACTTTATTTGAGATCTCTTTCCAAACAGCTACTTCATTAAAAAATTATTGATGATTAAATATTTACAACTTTACTAGACAGCATTTTACTGGGCATGCATCAGACTTTAGTTCTGTGCTTGTTAAGTGCATTGTCATTTCGTAGGTTGTCTAGTTTTTCAATCCATTAAAAGTACATCAATTTTGCCAAAAGAAGATCTCGAATTGATATTGACATATTTTTGTATATACATATATCGCTAAAACTGATGACATCATCATTTTTCAGCAATTTTATTTGAATAATGTAAGCTATGCGGTAAACTGAACTGCAACAAATATTTTTTAAATTTGTTTAAATGCTTTCATTTAGTGGCAATTACGGGCATTATTCAATTATTCTCATGACAAAATGTTCGCTGAATGAAAAAAAGATGACTCTGTTGGCTATGCGGCTGAGCGGCACTGCCGGCGGTAAAAAAATATAGCGAAGCTTTACGATTTGATTACCAAGAATGACAGCCGTCATTTTGCCAACAAACAGAATCGGCGGGTTGCCTTATTGACCGTCGCCGGGCAGCGCGGTGCATTTCAAAAAATGTGGCGGCCATCACGTTGGCAATGCATTTTATGAGAATCGTTTATTTGGTATGAAACTCGCGAACTGACGAGTGCAGCCCGGTGGTGTGCCCAAATCCTCGTTTCAGTTTTGGTTTCAGTTTCGGTACCAAAGGCAAAAAGAAAAAAAAGCTAGAACGTCATAACTATTTTTTATGCAACACTTTCGCGGTCGCCGTTAACTCTGATTTATGAGTGTTAAGTTAATTTGAGCTGCCAGCGACGCTTTTTCTTCCACAGCAGTGGTTCACTTTTCGGCACTGTTCATGTTCACACACACACACACACACACACACACATGCATGCAGCCATCACACATACCATGCAAATAAGACTCCCCTTAAAGAATGTTTACTTTGACGCACGTATTTATTCTAAGTACAATTAAGTTGTTTCAAGGTTTCCTTTCATAGTTATTGCATTGTATTACATAATAAAAAAAAACATTTTTCAGTTCAAAAAATACAAAACTTCTTTTCATATTTCGTAACCAAAAATTAATTGGTATAACAGTTAAGGGCAATTTATTATATCAGTATTTGGGACATTTACGTTTCCCTGCATTATTACGAAACCAAAATTGCCCTCTTTAAACTTAACAGATAAGCCATATTCAAAGGATCATGCAAGTTTAGGGCTTTGTCAGCAACATAGATGGCGCCAAAACTACTAAAATCCCCACAGATGGCGCTTGTCGGACATGCGCATTTTCTGTAAGCCTTCTAAAAGCAGGACAGGTATATGCCGATTGTGAGAGTGAGAAAGCCAATTCAATTTTGTACGCTCCTTTCTTACTTTGTCTCTAACCATCTTTCTCTTTTTCTCTAATTTACTTTTCCTATCCTTCTCTTTACTTCGGTCTTTCTCTCATGTATTGTATTATACACATATGTATTTCTCTCTTACTCTGCATCTTACTCCCAGCTCTCCCTTAGCAAAAACATTAGAATATGTATGCAAAAGGTATAATCTTGTTGTAAAAATGTGTCTAAAGTCATATTTAGAGATCTGCAAACCTCTAACATATTTATATTCTTTGATTCAACTTGCTGTCTGCCTTTCGTTTAGCGCAACCGTTTTTGGTTACCTAATGTGGTATTTAATCCAAGTTCTAACTTATTAATAACCGATTGCCTTTATGTATATCAATCAGTATTTATGCGGCATTTATTTGTCACATATCGAAACCAGCAAAGACTCCAACCACCTACAATAGTACTTCAGTGGCGACATCTATACGTCATAAGCTCACTCCACATAAAATAGTATTCATGCTCATGCTAACAAGAGCGCATACTCACAGAAGATAGCTGATATGAAATAAATTTGGCGGGAAATTTAAATACAATTGCTATTATGAAATATAGAAATGAAAAACCTAATTTAAAATAACATTAATTTATAGGCTATGCTTGACTCTGACAAAGAATTTATAGTTTTTGCGGCTGATAATACGTATAAAAACATAAAAGCATAAAACATACGCATAAATGGCATAAAAACGCGATGAGAATTGAATGCTACGTTTAACATTGCCTTTTTTAACGTTCTTTTCTTTTAATATTCTTTTCCTGCATCTATAAAGCAAATTTTATATAGAGACAACCTTAAAATGTAAAGAACTAAGATGACGTCAGTATCGTAAATTGATGCAAGTTGACCCTGAACACCGATGGCAACGAAACTTCAGCTTCTGGTTCTGCTTTCGTATTACATTCACCTACCTCATGAACGATCATGCTGCCACGATAACTTTAGTTTATATCAGTGCTAATCTATATGTACATCGTGCGTCAGTTTGCTTTTATTGTAATTTAACTACCGGGTCGCTTTCGAAATTCTTGTTTGCCCAACCGATGCAGAGCCGCAGCCCGGGAAACAGTAATATATTTTGTGCGCATATTTTCATAATTTACGCCAGGGCAAATATTTGTGTAGAACAATATGGTGACACACTTTCCAGTCAACAGAGCAGCAGTTGCGCGCTGAATGCACAATATGGATTCGTAAATACGCATCATAGGCTTATGAGGTTTATTTGGCTTCTGGTACTCTGTAGGCATACGAAGGTTTTGTTTAATGTGTGTACTTAGCCAAGTACAGATGCTGTATCTACATAAACCCTCAATAAGGTCACATGAGGCTTGATTTTTGTAAATGAAAATTATTGCCTGGCCTTATGTCGAACACATTCGTTAATAGATGAAGCTGTTAAAGTTCGTTGATTACGCAATAATAATAGGCGATTAGTGAAAAATCAATTTACATGGTCGATTAATTAACATTTCACAATTGCTAAAAAAAATGCTTTTAAAGCAGTCATTTGATCATCAGTTGTTTTGTACATTCTTGCAATTTCAATCGGGGGACTTTGCTGTACGTCTGCAGTGTCATAATGCCTGTATTTAAATCAAGCTTTTGCTTTATTACTATTGCACAGTGGGCACTCATGTTTTATCCTTGAACTCAAATAGTGACAAAATTTTCAGGCTAACGCTTCTTGGTTCATTGTCAATTGCTTTTCCAAACGGGCCCTCCATCACAGCACTAACTAATTGCACGTGTCCATAGATTAACGATGTGACGGATGGGCACAGAGCGAGCCAATCTTGGTCAAGAATACGCAGTCGTTGAGAGTCGTTAGTTGTCTAGCCGTTATACATACAAATTGCCAAATAGAAATACAACAAAAAATTTTGCATAATTTATGCGTGTCAAACTTTGTTTCTCTGTGTCTCGAGCTATTCACGCTGCCCCCAGAAGCAACAAACAAACAATTTGGTAGCTAGTATCCATGCTGCCAACATTTACATCTCCAACTCCGCTGTCGCCTCCACCGCGTCCCCTTCTCAACAGCACAGCCCGAGACGAAGCGATGCGAAGTGGGTATGAAAAAGAGCAATTTGACGCTTAAGCGCACCGCTGGCCAAGCACAGACTCAGTTCAACGGCGACATTCGAACGCGCAGCACGAAACTATTTTTGGTACGCGGCGAGCAAATTTTTGCCGTAGCACGAAGAAGAGAAGCCCGCCATTCGCGCCATTCAAACGAAAGACTTAGACGACAAACTTGAACTTGTCCAGAGTGCAGTGCATTATTCGTGTGTTATAGTCCCGTATCTACACAGTGGTGTGAGTGTGTGCTTACCAATCAATCGATAATTGTTAATCGATATTCGATGTTCAGCTTGTCTTTGCCCTGAAAATGTCATTGACAAGACGGAAAATGTTGCGCATAGTTGTTGTTGTCCACACTCTCGTTTGCAATTGTTGAGTCACAGTTCCCCAAACACTCAGCTATATATGCCAATGTATTTTATTTGTCCGTCAGTTGGCGCTATAAGTTGCGCTCATGAAACTACATACGTCAACATAAACCGTCTCTGCTTGGTCATTGTTATATATACATAAATAACTTAACTGGCGGATCGTGCAAATTGCCGATAAGTTCCGTTTTCTGTCTGCCGGCTTATATAAGGGGTCAAGTGAAATTTGGCGTTTTTGTTGTTTTTTTTGCATGCATGCGTAAATCAAATGCTTCGCCAACTGGTTAAAACTCATTGTGCTCACGTTATCATCCAAACAACGATGTATCATTAATTCCGTTTTTCTCAGCAAACATTCACTGTCGCTCTCACTCGTCTTCTCTTCTTCTTCTTCTTCTCTTCGGCGATTCAAAAGCCACTCTCGCTTGTACACAGATAATTTTGCTGCTGCTACGCTCGTTTCTGGGATGCCTTCGACTCTTCAACGTGTTTGACTTATTTATTTATTTTTCTTCAATATTTACCTTTTTTGTTTTGATCGCTTCTTACGTAACGGATCGCATAGCGGTATTCGGAGGCAGCGCTCGTCGGGCAGTCACAGTCTGGCCGCGTTTAATCAGCCACGTCCAGCCCAGACTCGAGCCAGTGTCCCCTGTTTTCAGCACGACTCAATCTCGTGCTCTCCCGCCTTGCTGCTCTCTTAGCTCTGGTGGCCACCTGCTTTCTGCAGCTAATTTGCTCGATTGCTGCTCTCTCCTTTTACAAATGCCCATTGCAAAATCGGGCGCATTCTGCTGTTCGCTCGTTCGTGTTACCAATTTAAATGCAACATTGCCTAATGACTAATATGAAGCTTATTTTCATACGATTATGAAGACTACATATTAACATATTTATGCTCTGCCTGTGAATGTTCATAAATACATGCGCAGCACCAGCTGACTTGAAGCTCTCTGCGCTGCATCTCTTTCTCTCTCTTAATGGTATTGGTATTTATATCGTTTGCTCTCCCTCTACATCTCTCTATAATCTGCAGCTGGCCAAACAACTTTCCACGAAAGTGCAAGTGTTTCCTTAGCATTGTTTGCTGCCAAGTCGCAAGCCAGGCCAAAATTGTCGGCAATCGGCCCACAACAACGGCAATGTCGTCGCACTTGAGGCCAACGCTCAGCGTTTGGCTCAAGTAGGAAGTGGGTTAGTGGTTTAAGCGTTGTCTGGCTGTGTGTCTGTCTGCCCCTCTCTTCGCACACGCTCAGCGTTTGATAAATTGTGCGCAAAAACAGTGCCGTTGTTGCTTGTCATCAACCACTGGGCGTGGCGTGGCAGTTTCTAAAGTTTTTTGATAACATTTTATATGCGAGTATTATGAAGTATTCATGATGCAGCAGTAAATTTATTTCAATAAATCGGCCCCTCATTGAAAAAACTCAAAACTGTTAATTTGAGCGAT